>OY282453.1:9190341-9533913 GCA_958295655.1 Palloptera scutellata | reverse complement strand
TTCCAAGTAAATCTTTTGCAATAGAAATAATTAATAATTAATTAATTAAATTGGCTTATATTGTTTGGATTTACACAGATTTCCTATGCCATACAAAAAAAAAATTTCTTCGCAAGGGTAAAAAACGTTAAAAAATAAATTACTAGAAAAGAAAAGGTCGTACACATACGGAGCTTTCCAACGACATTTTAAACTTGACAATCGGACAATGAGATAACCAAGTTGTGATAAAAAGACTGATATACAGGGTTTTCAAGACCCCTAGGGGAAACTTTTTCTTTGCCCTGAAACACTTTCGGGGAAAACTTTCGAAATAGGCGGTGTCGCACTCAATTTTTTCTTCTCATAGGAGATGACCAGGCCTATTGTATGTACATTCATGACATTTTCAATCGTACAAGTTCTTATTATTTGCTATAACTTACTTACTTACTTAACTGGCACTACAACCGATGATCGGTCTTGGCCGCCTCTACAACGCTTCGCCAGTCGCCTCTACTATGCGCGCGAGTTACATATAAGTCAACGACCCAACCGGAAGACCAAATCGAGGTCTTCATAAAAACTTTAAAGCAAGACCTCAATAACATTGCATAATTCCAAAGAAATCGAATTGAACTGCAAACTAAGCGTCTGCAGTATTTCTTCATAATTTTTATAGAATGTTCAAACTGCTGACTAAGCTGTAACAGCAGTTCGAACAGGTAACAAGTTGGCAACGATTGACTTCTATGTTAAGTTCTTGCCATATAGTGTTTAAGTGAAGTCGTATCAATTAATAAAAATTAAAAAGAATAAAAAAACATTTTTTTAATTAAATTTACGGTTCGCGAATTTAAGTCGCGCTGGCGCCAGTTGATAAGGCCAAGTGCAGTCAAGTTGCCCTGCACCTGGTCTTTCCAACGGAAATTAGGACGTCCCCTTCTGCGTGTTCCTCCACCGTGGTTCGAAAAAAACACCCTTCTAGCCGGAGCGCTTTCTTCCATTCGCTCAACATGACCCAGCCAGCGAAGCCGCTGGAGTTTTATACGCTTGACTATGTCAGTGTCGGCGTACAGCTCATCGTTCCATCTTATTCGATACACGTCGTCCACGCATACTGAACTTATTCTTTCAAAGAATTTTCGGACCTCGTTCCTGTCCCGTAACATTTCGATATCATTGAACTCGCGTCTTTCTTCATCTCTTTTCTTGCGCCTGAAAAGACGTTTCTCCTCCCTCCTCAACTCTCTGTATCGCTCCTTAGCAGCTCGCGTTGCAACTGACTGCCGGGTGGCTCTGTAAACAGCGTTTTTTGTTTCGTTCTTATCCGTCGGGGCATGAACACAAATTAGGCTGATGTTGAAGAATTTTGCCTTGTGTCTCGACGCATTACAGCTGTAGTAGATATCACAGGATGCTCTTTTGGAGCAATCCTGTCCCGTCCATCGCATTTCCTGTATAGCGGTGATGTCAGCTCTATATTGTTGGAGGACATCCACCAGCTAGATAGAGGCACCTTCCCTGTAGAGGGTTCGGACATTCCAGGTGCCTATCCGCAAATCGTTGTCCTTTGGTCGTTTGCGGGAGTCGTCAACATTAGGGGGGTTAAATACCCGAGGCTTCGTTTGAGGATTCATTGGTGAAATATTTTGACGTGGTGAGTTCCAAACCCGACGCACAACCATTCATTCAAGGCCATGGAGGAACCCGCCGCACACATTAGTTAACTCACTGACGGTTGTCAGATCGCTATCTAGGGGACGCCACGAGGAGGCTGTGTGTCGACTTGAAACGTAGAAGCGCAAGGATCTACAATGGACGCACCTGCGACTGTCACGAACTTTACCTTGTGTCCTACGCCCCAGGCCCCCTATTTGCTATAAGAACAACATCTATTGTGTTAATGTTCTGCAAGCCTATCTAGAATACCTGCAAAAAACCAACAACTATTTTCGGTGCATAGTTTGCTCTGCAGCCCGACGAAGTTCGATCCGCTCTCCCCCTCCATCACTCTGTCTTACCTCTAAAACGGTTGATCTAAATAATATTACATGAACACAAGTACCGCAACAACAACAGAAGAAGTCTCAATCACTTAGTCTATCACCGCAACAACAACAACAATTGCAAAATACAGCGGTATCGTAGCAACAACAACATAGTGAAAACATCAAATATCGCTACAATCTGTGTACAATAAAATTGTCATTCTTAGATCTAAGAATCCGTTCTCTTCAAGATGACAAAAATCCCTTATTACAGAAACTCTGTGATTTTCAATCAGAATTGCATGCTGTGCATAACAAAATATGTGATAATGATGCTGTCTCTCATCTAACAAATGAATTCAAAATTCTGCAGTGTAATTTTCGTGATTTTGTTAATAATGATGGAAAATATATAAATATCAAGTTGCTTGATACAGTACCACCACCTTACGTGCCGTTATATTTGCATAATGCTGATACTCTGTATACTAATGTTAATTCTCACCGTCCGGCGTTCTCAGAAGTAGTCGCTCCTTCCTCTTCTCTAATACCATCTCAATCTTTGGCCTCTTCTGATTCCGTTGTGTCACAAGATATGGTTGTTGGCCTTAATCAAAACTCGACTCTTGATGTAATTCCCAAGAAAAAATGGATAAATCTATATTCGTTCAAACCAACAGTAACAGAAGAGAATATTATTTCACATATTATCAATAATTCTAAGCTTGAAAGTCATCAGTTAGTGTGCCATAAACTTGTAAAGAAAAATACTGATATAAGCAGCTTAAAAAGAGTAAATTTAAAAGTGGGCATCTCAGACCCACTCTACGGCGAGCTTTTTAACCCGTCGCTAAGGCCTATTGATGTGATAATTAAGCCATTTCTTTTTTTGCAAGAGGGGAGAAATCCGCCACAACCACCTAATGTGTTTTCGGATGTAGCCAGATGTGCCAGCTTTTCAAAGCCAACCTCTTTCCAATATCAATATCTTAAAATATATTATCAAAATATGTCTGGTATAAGGACAAAACTTAAATATATTTACATTGCAACATCTCGCTGTGAATATGATATTCTATTCTTCTAATCTAAAATTCTAATCTAACTTTTGATCCTAATTTATATCAAATATATAAGATGCTTTAAAAACTGGCTGCAACCGAGGTGATGGTGTGCTGATTGCTATAAGACAGACGCTCTTCTTGTCATCAATTGGCTAATACAGATTCGTTAATTGACCAAGTATGTGTATGTGTCACTGGTTCCTTTGGACGGCTCTTCATCAGTGCTTCTTACATTCCACCAAATAATGCTGACTAGCTGTATCTTTCTCATGTGGATAATTCTGTTCACGTTGCCAATAATTCTGAAGATCAACTTCGCGGGGATTTTAACTTAAACAAGATTATTTGGTTTTTAATAATGAATGATCTTGTTTTAACGCCTACAAATGTAAATCAGACACAGGAAATTTATGTTCTAGATAGTTTATTTAGTTTTAACCTGATTCAAATCAACTCTTTTGTAAATAAATTAAATCGAATATTAGATCTCATATTGTCAGTAATAATGTTAAATTTCAGTTGGATAAATGTTCATTTCCAATTACCCCTTCGGACATGCATCATCTACCTATTTTATATGTTGAATTTTATAATTTAATTGATATTTCCTATAACAATTATAATCTAAACTTTAAAGCCTGTGATTATGTTGCTTTGAAACAATCTATTTCTGATATTGATTGGATTCGTTTGTTTACAGGTAAATCTACATCGGATTGTTTTGAAACTTTTCTTTGTAAAATTTCTGATATTTATCTAAATAATATTCCATTGCTACCTCCTAGAGTTCATAAATTGCCATAGTATACAAATGACCTGAAAAAGCTTAAAAATCAAAGAAATAAATTTCACAAGCTCTATAAATCAAATAATAGAACTGAATATACTTAAACTTCAAAATGAGCATTATATGAAGGAATTCAATATTCTATATAAATTTCTTTACAATCGATACATTCAACGGGTTGAGCATGATTTAAAGTTAAATCCCAAATCTTTTTGGAATTTTGTTTGGTCTAAACGATCCTGTTCCAATATACCCTACTGCATGGCGTACATGATGTATCCTCTGATAACGTTTCTGATACTACAAATCTTTTTACTAACTATTCCAAATCAAATTTTGTTGAAGTTAATAAAAATTTGGATTCACAGTCTCTTAATTATACGAGGATAGATCAATAAGTACCCGTGTTAGGAATAAACAGGCAAGTTTTTCACAAATTTTATTTTTTATTTTCCAACGTAATCTCCTTTTAGTACACTTTTCCCAACGTTTCTGCCATTTCTTAAACCCCTCCAAAAAATACGATTTGTCAAACTCTTCAAAATACGCTTCTTTCTCGACGATAACCTCCTCGTTTAAGCTGAATTTTTTTGAGACAAGTCGGGAGACAAGTCGGGCGAGTACGGTGCAATTCATGCGATGAATTTGGCGCTACATGTGGTCGTAGTCGACACTGATAAACTGCAGTTCATTATGGTAACACTTGCCACAATGGCTATATGTCTTTATCGGTGTCCTGTGTTATTGCATTCCCTCCCTAAATTTTTTGCATTTTTCCCTAAAAAAATTGGCCGCGACTATTCCGTATCCGCTTGTTGTCCACCGTAAGCAATCGCGGCACCCATCGGGCCGACACCTTTCTCATGCTTAACCTATCATGTAAAATATTAATTACCGTTCTGTACGACACTCCTACGACCTCTGCTACTTCGCGCACCTTCGTTCGGCGATCAGCGAGAATCATGTCACGGACCTTTTCAACGATTTCCTCGGTAACCACGTCTGCCGGGCGATCTGGGCACTCCTCATCCAAAACAGATGTACGACCACGTTTAAATTCGTTGAACCAATATCTTACGGTTGTCATAGGTGGTGAAGGGTCCCCATAAGTTGGACAGCAACCAACTTCGCTTTTATTTCTTCGCATGTTTTTCGCGAAACACGAAACACGTGTGATACTAATGGCTGCCAAATAAAAACTAACCTATGAATCAGTTTGAAATTTAGTGTGGTGTCGTGTGGCAGATGGCAGTACACGACTGTAATGCCAACTTCCCTCAGCAACGCCACCTGCCTTCAGACACGGGTACTTATTGATCTACCCTCGTATAAAATCCTCAATTAACTTCGGAGCCCTGTTGGTAACGGAAGATGATTTTATGAATGGTATTTTGAGCTTGAAATCCTCTCTAAAGAAAGATATCGATGGGCTGCCTCCTTTTCTAATCAAGAAATGCATCAACTCTTTGTTTGCCCCTGTGTTCAATATTTAATAGTTCTTTAAGCTCAGCAGAATTTGTTGATAAATGGAAGATTACTCCCATTACTTCAATCTTAAAATCAGGGAACAACAGTGCCATTCTTAATTACAGGCCAATCTCTAAAAACTAAGTATTTTTTTGCAGTGAAAGTGAAACAAATTATAAGTCCTTACCAACATGAATTTATTACAAGGAGATCAGCTGTTACTAACCTTTCAGTTTTCACTGAATTCTGTATGTCGGCATTTCGAAATGGGTATCAGGCTGGCACTATTTATACAGATTTCTCAAAAGCTTTTGACACTAATTCTCATAATATATTAACTGCAAAACTTGCATGCTTGGTATTCACTTTCCATTAGTGGCTGAAGTCCTACCTTCATAATAGGGTATGCCACGTTGAAATTGAAAATGTTAAATCGCAGTCTTTTGCGGCCTCTTCTGACGTTCCGCAAGGTAGCATCATAGGACCGCTATTATTCATTCTGTTTATTAATGACATTGGAATCTGCTTCTCACACTGACATTATTGTATGCTGATGATTTAAAAATCTTTTGCAGAATCAAAAATTTGACTGATACTGCTCTGTTACAATCGGACATTAATCGCCTAGTTGATTGGTGTCAACAAAACAAATTGACTCTTAACATAAGAACATGTTTTTAAAAGAGATTTGTAAAATCATCTAGTCAGTAGTTTTCGTTCTATAGTATATCTAACAATGCGTTGAAGTCGGTTGAGGAGTTCCTAGACTTGGGTGTTCCATTTGATACAAGGCTTACTTTCTGTAACCATGTAAACTACCTTTTACCTAAAGCCTATTCGCTCCTTGAATTTATTCGTCTTTATGGCAGGGATTTCAAAGATCCGTATACGCGTAAAATCTTGTGTACAACACTTGTGCGTTCGAAACTTGAATATGCCTCCTTCATTTGGAATCCTTTCTACAATACACACTCTGCACGTATTGAAAGAATTCAAGAGAAATTTTTTCATTTTGCTCTCCAACCTTTCAATTTTGTTGAGCCTATTCCTTCGTATAATGCTCGGTGCTTACTCATTAGTTTAAAGTCTCTTGAGAGCGGAAGAGTTATACATTCCCTCATGGTTGTGTATGACTTGAATTATGGAAATATTTTGACTAGAAAAGATTAGATTTATTGTACCTTCACGCCATCTGCGCTTCCATGTTCCTTTTAATGTATCCACTTGGAAAACTAACTATCTAATGAATGCGCCAATCACAAGGGCCTTGCTTGAATTTAACAAAATCTCAAAACAATGCGACATATATTAAGATTCTTTAGCTGATAGGCGTAGAATTTATGTATATTTCGAGCATTTATAATAGCAAATATAAATCGAATAAAATAAAACACATACAAAAAATAAACAACAACAACAAACAAAATATGTCACAATATCTAAAGAAACTATGTTTAATTTTTTAGCGCTCGTACATACCGATTATTTGTCAGAAACTAAATCTACGTACACATGTGTAAGTACATCTGCGTCACCTTCCCAAATATCGAATTACTCGTAAGTGAGAAGTCATGCCTTCAGATATATGAAAATATTTTGCATATTATTGTGTGTATCTCATCCGAGACATGTTTGTACCAGCGAATATAGAATATATCTGTGCAGCAGAGAGGAATGGATGGAAGATGAAGTAGTCACTGGAAATTCTACATATATATATAGATGTTTCTAAACTAGAAAACAGGGTCGTTTGCGGCATTTTTTCTTTTGAACTGAGTCTCAAACCCTCCATCCATCCATACCAATGGTCAGGATTTTGTTATTTGTTAATTTTTTAAACCAGTCTTTAAAAAATATACATAGATAATATGTATTAGATGATAAAATGTAGTAGATAATAGTAAAATTTGACGAAAAACTTATTTATTTCAAAGGTGCCAACTCGTCGTTTGTATGACATTTTCAAAGCTGCGAAGTTTTAGTGGTTAAAACATGAGTAAAATGTATAGAAAATTGGCAAAAATCAAGTTAAAAATTTCCACAAAATTATGTTAAATAAAAAATAAAATTTAAATGGAAAACAATTGTAATAAGGACTATATATCAAAAATATAAAACATGTAATTTTGCATGGTTTTAATGCAGTGCAATTCGTCAAATAAATGTGCTACATTTTCAAATAGGAGAAATTAATGTTTTAAGATATAGTGGTGTATGTGTGAGTTTCTATTTTCATTTATTCGGTGTACATGGTAACTTGAATGAAAAATGAGGGTTTCACAATTGATGGAGTAACTTGTCCTAAATCACATCTGGCAATACTGTAAATATAAAACATGCGAATTCTGGTTTCGAGGCTTTAAAAATGGTGATTTTGGCACGGAAGACAAGGAACGCCCTGCTCAAGTGAAGAAGTTCGAAGATTAAGAATGCTAAGAGATGCTCAGGCAGCTATTTCCAAGCTCCTAAAATCTTTGATGTTCATTCAAAAGGATGGAAATTGGGTGCCATTTGACTTGAAGTCAAGAGTAGCGAAAGGCGTTTTTCCACATCTAAAATGCTACTTCAACGCTATAAAAATAAGTTGTTTTTGCATCGAATTATTGCTGGCGAAGAAAAATGCATTCATTACGACAACCCAAAACGCAAAGAGTCGTATGTGAAGCTCGGCCAAGCAGACTATTCTTGGCGCCAAGGTAATGCTCTGTATTTGGTGGGATCAGAAGGGTGTCATCTATTATAAACTTCAAAAACCTGGTCAAACTATTACGGGAGAGCTGTGAAAATAATTGATTCGTCTGAAGAGAGTAATGTCCAAAAACGAACAGAATATGCGATCGGGCACGAGACAGTAATTTTCATGACGGCCTCATGATGCCAGACCGGTTAAAAATTATTTGGAAAATAGTGGATGGGAAATTGTGGCTCACCCGCAGGATTCACCAGATTGTTCGATAAGTGTCAGATAAGTGATAGTCAGACTTATTTCGATCGATGCAAAATGTCCTTACTGAAATAGGCTTTACTCCAGTTGAAAGTATCAAAAATGGGATTCGTTCAAAAGCCTCAAAAGATATACCGTTTTTTTTTGGTAAGGAATCCATAAATTGTCTGAAAGATGGCAAAATGTCATAGCTTTCGAAGGGCACTACTTTGAATAATGTATTCATTCGATTTGTTATTGAAATAAAACTATATTTTTGTAAAACAAATATCTAATTTTCAAGTTATACTTACACCCAATAGTATGTGTTTTTTTGCACAAAATGACACAATATTCAGACATAATATCTTTTAACTGTATACCTTTTCAATAAATTTTAGAGACTTGTACTAGAGAAAAGTAATGCGTGGACGGTATTTTAAATTGGATTACTGGAATGACCACTATGTTACTTTGACACCCTTCGATCTAAATTTAATTATTGCTTTGTCAACTAAAGTTCTGGTACCACATCTCATTACTGTATTATAAACGGTCTAGGAGTTATACCATAAAAGCATAAGGATTGTATGGGAAAATGTGTGCAACTTTAAGCATATTAATGGAGGAAATCGGTTGCCTCCATGAATACTTATGTGCAGCTTTACCATATATACTTATCAAAATTAAACACCAGATGTGTATGGAGCATGTTGAAATTTGCACATAGAGTATTTGAGGGTTCAACACTCTATGTGTAAAATTACATATACCCACTTTTTTGATGTGTAAGTTTAAACCCCTTTTCCAGTGGCGTTTCCAAAATATTCACGCACGTTGAACTCATGAAGCTGGCTTTTTAAATGAAAACTAATGAAATTGAAATCATTTTCATTGATTTAAATTAAAACAAAGTCATGAGCTGAAAAGTCATGAGCTGCAGTTTTACATGAATGAACATTTTGGAAGCTTCCAAAAATAAATAATGCTAGTAAAGTCGATAATGGTTATTTAATTTTAAACAAAAGTACGTATGGTTACATATTTTAATAATAAAGCAAATAAAATTCATTTTTGTTCTATATGTAAACATAAAAGTCTTATGTTTTACTTAAATTTTCTTTTGAAAAAATTTTTTTTAAATGTACCAAGCTTTTTTTTTTGGTGAAAATTGTTACCGTCATTTTTCTGTTTTAAAAATGTACAACCTTACTTATTAAAATATAGTATTAAAAATGTAGCAGAAAATAGTAATAGAAAAGTGGTAGAAAATACCGCAATACCGCACACTGGGACGAAGCTGGCAAAAAATTGTTTTCCGATATGTTTTTTTTACGACATGCAGTTTTATAACCTAATATCAAAATATTAATTACTTTTCTGTTTCAAATGTTATTTGCGTTCGCAGTAAATCACTTGAAATCCCATGTTTTAAAATTTATGTAGATACACAGAAGAAACTGCTTCAAAAGAACATTTTTAAACGGGAAACCTTAAGTTTTTAAAATTAAGCTTCAGATATTTAGTAGGTATGATTATTTCTTGTTTATTTACTTTATTTAATTGGATCGATATTTAATTAAATATATACAGTTTTACATAGGTGTTTTAGAAATCTGTTTTTTTCCAATTCTATAGCATCACGCATCTTTTGTTCGCCAGCGCATTCCAAAGAGTCAAAGAGCTGCGACGCAGTTCTTCTTTTTACTTCTTATTTTAATGGTACAACAGCCCATGGAGGGCCTAGGCCGAGCTATTCACATCCACTCAAGTCGTGCGTGTTATTTTTATACATGAATGGAAGGGACTTACAGTTTAAGCCGATTCCGAACGGCGAAGTGAAAAGCTTTTTATAAGCAATTTTTACTCTTCTAGGTGTGTTATTGCCTGCCAAGAGGTGAGCCGTGTAGAAATTTTTTTCGAACCCCTGACACTCTGCACTACCTCTACGCCACAGCGATTCATTACCACTGCGACGCAGTTAGTAATGAATAATTTTGTCTCGATCTCAAAGAAAAACTATCTATTTTTGTTAAATTTAATTATCTTTTCCATCAAGTTGCATTGCATACTTTATGGCTATTTTGTTTTGTAGATTTAAAATTAACCAATTGGTTCTCATACAAACCAATTATCATGACACTGATGATATATACGCATGCATGTATGCGTAAATCCAAGCGTACATGTTTCTGTATATGTGTAGTTATCTGCATTGCCATACACACATATGTAGTTATTACACATCTGAGCTATCTAGCGACTTCGGTTGTATTATAATAGAATCTACGAAAAAACTTCAAGGTTCGTGGCAACTAACTTTTAGTAGCCATGTTATCTAATGACATAAAACATAGCATCATCGCGAAACTTGGAAGAGTTCTGGTACGCTTGTGACGTTGCTATAAATACGACGGAGTATAAACACAGAGTGTATAATATAATTATGAAGTAATTTCTAAGTGTTTAGAAGGAGTGTTTAATTTCTAAGTGGTGAATTTAATAAAGTTGCAAAAATTTTTATACATAATCCAGTGAAAAATTCGTTGCTTTCTAGAAAAAAACTTGAACTTAAAATGTTTTAAATTTACGGGAGAAAATATCAGAAAGCGATTTTACTGTGTTGACGGTCAGGACTCTGTGGCAGATTGGAATAATTCATGTGAGCAGTGTTTACACAGAAGTGAAGTGTAATGTAATGTGGGTTCGGTCACTAATTGAGTCAGGTTGTTCGTCTCGGCAAATAACTAGACACATAGATATTGGGGTATTGTGTGACTTGAGTGGCGGTGTTAACATTGAAGTCACCATCTAACTTATTAAAAGTAAAATCCCTATCAGAATTCGGATTTCTAAAGAGAAAACAGAAGTGCAGCAAATGTGACTGGATGCTGATCTTAACCCACATGGAGCTGAACACAGCATCCGTCATATAAAGTTGTTGCTGGTACGCGACATCCTCATTAATAAAGAGGGCAAGACCCCTGTGGGGAGAAAACAATGGTACCAGCCGATATCCTCGCACGTGAAAATCCAGTGGATCTGCACCTTCACATATCTGAGTCTCACCTAGTTCCATTTATGGGGTTTACGGAGGTTTATAAATGCATCGATCTAAGTCCGCGAATATTGCAGAAAGCTATACTAAAATTTATAAGCCCACGAATGGAAAAGGAAGAAGAAGGAAAAATATGTCAACAGTAATGTCGTTCTGCTAAGCAACTGTGGACGCTGTTTTGTTGTTATTTGAATTCTTATTGTTTCCATTATTTGAATGTGTTATCATTTAGTTATTTTAGTTATAGTTATTATTTTTTTGTTTTATGTGCACTCGCGACGTGATTTGGAAGACGATAAAAATGTTGATGGCCGTACCGTAACAGGCGAAAAGAAAGGACATACATATATGAACAAAAAAGAAGACCGGTGGGAACATCTGCCCCTTTGACGATAACGACTACACTTTACACTTATTTATGGTCTATGTTTTAATACAAATCCTACAATAATGCTTTATAAAATCGAATATCAACAGTTTGTGAAAAGCTTCAACTTACAATCAAATAACAACAATTTGTGGATATCTAATCTTTTCAAAAAAAAACAAAACAGCAAGTATCAATTTTTTTATATAGCTGAAAAATTTGTACTTTTTACTAAATTTTATTATTATACACATACTATATAATCGTGGTATTTGACGAACGAATCCCAACGGATTCAATTAGCTGTGGATACCAACCGCACGAGAGGCTCATCCGCATGTGGTAAGGGTTTGGTGACCGTTACAGATGGAAGGACTGACAATGCGCTGATTGGAAAGAATCAGCACGAATTTTGGAATAAACTAAAATAACAAACCAATATTGTGGCTTTAAACTCTAGTTTATTAGTTCTTCTTTTCCTAATTTTACAATAGCTTAAATACTAAGTTTTAAATTTTCTTCTTATCTCTATTTCCTATTGTACCATTTATTCTTTGATTTTAACTTTTTTACATTATTTAATTTTTAAAATATAAAAAATAGTTTGAATTTGAAACTATTGAGGAAGTAATGAAATATATATTGTTCTATTTACATTGTTGTCCAATATTGATTGCTAAGCGATATTGATTTGTGAGTAGTAGTAAGATTTATTAAGATTCGATTCATATAAACAAATATACCTAAGTAAGTATGTTAATGGGTGAAGTTGTGACAAAGTATGTATATTGCTTTGAAATAAGTATATTGCAACAAAGTATGTTAATAGATGAAGTCATGAAAAATGATATGTTGAAATATGTTTTAACAAAGTTTGGTAAAATCTATATTAAAAATACGTTGAAATTGGTATTGGTGGAGTCTCTGACGTAACTTCTTCCACCTTTGATTTAAGACTCTCCTGAGTCGTTACATTTATGATTTTAATTTTATTATTTTGTTACCACAAAAATAGATATAATACTCATAAATATTTTAAAAGATGTTCAATAAACATATGTATATATGTAATGTTGTTTCTTAATAAAATTTATCTCTTCAATTTTTCCAATGTTTTCAATGTTTTGTAATAAAACATCATGATCGTCTACATTATTCTGTGAAGAACTATCTTCTGCCTCATCCACATTTTCCTCAATAATGTTTATCTCGTTTGTGTTTACATTTACGCCGCTTAGGAAGTCTACCATCTTATTTTCTTTACCTTGAATTCACATCTTTACATTGCGATTTTGCACCTCTTGAGTGGCTGGTGATCAGTTAACAAATTAAACTGTACACCATACAAGTATGGACAAAAGTAATTTTCCGCCCAAACAACAGCTAAGAGTTTTTTCTCCAAAATGGAGTAATTTCTTTCATGATCATTCAATGTTCATTCCGGTCTGCTATGCTAGCAGACCGGAAGGCTATCTTGTTGTAATTTAAATTTCGGTATATTTTATCGGCAAGTTTTAAAATTGTTGACTCTGTAAGCAATCTTTTAAATTTTTCAAATGACTTTATATAATAGGTATCCTTTAGGTTTACCTTTCCGTTATTCTTTAAATAAAAAGTCATTGGTTCCGCCACTTTGGCGTAATCTTTCACAAACTTCCTGTAATATCCAGTAGCGCCTAAAAAAATTTTTATTTGTTTCTGCACCTAAGACTTCAGTGTCTGGATATTCTTAACCTTTTCTGGATTCGCTTTTACACCTTGTAAAAGTAAGTACAGGCCCTAAAAAATCTGTCTGTTTGTAGCAGATACTACATTTATCCACCTGCATTTTAAAGTTATACTTTCTAAGTTCATTACAAATTTTCCCGATACTTTTAACATTATCCAACATACCTTCTATGTTAGGAATTGGAAATTTATCATCGATTGTGTTTTCGTTTAACTTTCTATAATCCATTACGATTCTCCATTTCTTTCTGCCTGAATTGTCTGGATATCTATACAATTTTGAATACACTGGGTTATTCGTTATTGTTGTTATTTCATGCTGAATGCCTGTTGTTGCTGTTAATTTATCATTATCATGAAAGAATAAACTATAATATTTCTTTATTAAGCCTAAAATAAAACTCATTTCTTCATTACTACTATTAGTAGTAATTCCTTTAGTAATTCCTCAATTTTGTCTTGGCTCAACTCATAAAATTCGAATTCACAAATTTCACTTTTGTCAAATGGGCAGGCATTGACAAATTTAATTGTTTATCATAACAGTATTATTTTTCATATTTATTATCGCTCTCAATGGTCCACCTCCATAGGTTCTGCACAACTCCTTAGTTGCTGGGCAAATACTCTCCCTGTATTTGAAATAATTGTTTGTCCAAAATTCCGACTTTGTCCTGAGGTTGCAGAGTGTTGCTTATATTGTCCTGCGTTCGGAGGATACTGAGTTTTGAGTATTTTCGCTATATTGCCCTGAGTGTGTCTTTACATCTATAGAATGTAAGTAATCATCAGCTGTTTAGCGATTGAGAAAATTCAACAAAGTTAACTTTCACATCGCCGTTCTGGCATAAAACTGTAGGTCCCTTCCATTCACGTACAAATATAGCACTCACAACATGAGTGGATGCGAAAAGCTCGGCCTTTGGCGCTACATGCGGTCATAGTCGACACAGATAATCTGAAGTTCATTGTGGTAAAGGCATAACACTTGCCACAATGGCTATCTATCTCTTTATCGGTGCATTGCTTCTCTCATTCTCCCTCCTCCTTCCTCCCACCTATCAATCTTCCTGCCATTCAACACGATGCTCTGCATTCATAAGGGTATACCCTAAACGTTAAATATATCAAAAAAAATAAAAATTTATAAAGTGATAGGTACAAGTATTCAGCACAAGTTTTTAGTATGCAGTTCGGAATTTCATCGGGAAAAATGTGTAAAAATGTTTAAAAGACTTCACATTATCTAGAATATCATCATGAGGAATAGACTGACGTGTAAAATTGTTCTACGCGGCAGGTTCAAAACTATATAAGTTATTATTTCAACTTTATAATGATGAATAAGTAGATTTAAAAAAGTTTGCAAATATATTTGATACAATAGTTCCATCATCATTGTGGACGGAAAGCGAATATTTTTTTACGTTTGGTATTAAAAAGTCATAAACAGCTTTAGCGTCGATATGAATGTCAGTTTTGACTTTCCCCATGTAATTGCGGTAACATTTCTTACTAAGTTCTTGGTATTTATGTCGTAAAATGATTACCAGATCTTTTAAACACTTTGAAAAAAACGAGATTTTTACATTTTGAATGTTTTTAATTCCTTGTTAACTTACTTACTTTACTTTTAATGGCACAACAGCCCATGGAGGGCCTAGGCCGAGCTTTTCGCTTTCCTTGTTAACCCAAACCAAAAAAGCAGTAATCTTTCGAATCGATCGGACATAATCTTTTCGAACTCCGTACTTTTCTTTGTTTTACTTTCTTTTAACGTGTTCTAAAAAAGTTAATAATTTCAAAAAGTGCCTTTATTGAATTCTAAACATACAGCTAAGTGATTTTCTTTTGTTCTTTTAATTCAGAGGCATTATTGTCTATTTTTTTTTTTTATATTTCACATACATACATTTTTTTTTTTTTCTAATGGCACAACAACCCATGGAGGGCCTAGGCCGAGCTTTTCGCATTCACTCATGTTGTGCGTGTTAAATTTGTACATGAATGGAAGGGACCTACAGTTTAATGCCGAATCCGAACGGCGAAGTGAAAAGCTTTTCATGGCAATTTTTACTCTTGTAGGTTTGCCATTGCCTGCCAAGAGGTGGTGCCGTGTAGAAAAATTATTTTTTCTACTTTTTTTTTGATTTTGCCTGTGCCGAGATTCGAACCCCGGACACTCTGCGCAGCAGTCCAACGCACTACCACTACGCCACAGCGACATACATACATTATTTATACTTTTAACTTGTGAAAAAAAATTTTGTTATTATATTTAAAAATTTGATTCCCTTTTCATTGTATATTTACCGTTCCGCTATTTTTTTCTCAGCTGTTTTCTGTGCTTAAATATAAATTTTATAGTGATAGATCTACTACAATTACAGTGGGTGCTATTTATATTGTGTCCCTTGAGAACTTTTTACTTTTGACTACAAACTATGTAATACCTACGTATGGTTTGATTATAATTTAACAAATTAATCTAACTATGATCTGGTCAGTCATGTACAAATATAACACGCAACTTAATAATTAAAAGGAAAAACAACCGTTCTGCTTGATTTCCAAATCTTTATTAAATATTACATGCAACTTAAATTTACCCTACACCTTTGATTTGCTGAGTTACCTTGAAATGTAATATGTTATTGACTTATTAAAATAATGTAACTCAATTTTAATTTACAATTAAATCAAATTGGTCAAAACAAAAGTATCTTATTTCTGCTTAAAATATTGATTTATGAGCTAAAGCTGGCAGCTCAGCTTTATCCGAAGTTGCCTCATATATAACTCCCCCAGCGCCAAAGTCTAGATTCTCCTGAATCCTTTTATTATTTATATTGACCGTTACCCCTTTTTTCTTTTTCATGACTATAAGAAATACAATTAAAGCAATAATTGCTATAATTATAGTACTAGTTAAACAATACGAAATATTTTTATGAAATTTTATTTCTTTTATAGCTTCATTATTTTTAAAGTTTTCTAAAATTATTTTTTTTTAAATGGGGTATAGTTTCGTGAGTTTGATTTAATTTAATTGGTTAAAAAAATTTATCATTCATTATTTATTTTTTATTAAAAAAACTTTTCTTTATCTATTTCAATTTCACAGTTAAGTCCAATTAAGTAATTTCCTTCCAAAGTTAAATTCCTTTTGTCACATCTATTTACAATTTTTATTTTCTGAGCATTTTTAACTATGATCGTTTCGTCATCAATTTCTGTTTTATTATTAAAAATTAGTTCACATTTATTTTTATAAACACAATTTTTGCTAGGTTTCAAATTTCTCAGTATTATGTTTTCTTCATATGTATATGTTTTGTTTTCAATTTTTACAACAAATTCGTTAACTTCATTTATTTGAAAATATTTATCGTTTGGTAAAGGAGTAATTAAATTCAAGTCAGTTTTTATAAAGTCTTTTGGAATTTTAATTACCATAATTATAGAATTATTTTTATATAACATTATCCCTACCTTTGTTAATTTTAATTTATAAAAATCTATTTCAAATGTATTTATTTCCTCGGCTGTTAGTATTCCGAAATGAATAATATTAAATTTAGCCGATGCTATGCTATCTTGTATCAGATCAAGCTTATTTTCTATATAGTCTAATTTTAGCATGTTGTCGGTATATAATAAATGACTAAATATCTGTGAATTGTTCTTTTCTATTCGATTCAATGACTTAGTAATCTTCTCTCTGTCGCTTTCTATTGCAATTTTCAACATATTAAATGTGTCATTAAAATGTTTATTGATCGTGATTTGATTATTAAAGTTGGTAATTATGTTGTGATTATTTTTCTCTGTCACTTCCAAATAACCTAAAATTTCTTCTCTATCGGTCTCATCAAGAAGTCCAAATACACATTTGTCCATCTTTCCTACATAATTGAAAAGACCTCTCTTTCTTCTATTATTAGGGCTTGCTGTTATTAAAAATATTTTTGACTTTAGTGTATTGATTTTGCTATTTAATAGATCTGCATTAAGGACATTTAATTTGGCTATATTTTCTTCTATTTGAATCACAATTTTATAAATTTCATCAGAATGAATGATATGCAAGCTTGTTATTGTTTGATTAACTATTTCTACATCTTTTACTTTTATTGGGATATATCCGGCGTTACCATTAATTTTCGTTTTGTGAAGAACTGCTTGAGCCGTTGTCAACAATGCTAGGAGTATCCAACCGATTATTTACTTACTTTTATTGGCACAACAGCCCATGGAGGGCCTAGGCCGAGCTTTTCGCATCCACTCATGTTGTGCGTGTTATATTTATACATGAATGGAAGGGACCTACAGTTTAATGCCGAATCCGAACGGCGAAGTGAAAAGCTTTTCATAGCAATTTTTACTCTTGTAGGTTTGCCATTGCCTGCCAAGAGGTGGTGCCGTGTAGAAAAATTATTTTTTCTACTTTTTGATTTTGCCTGTGCCGAGATTCGAACCCAAGCCACTCTGCGTAGCAGTCCAACGCACTACCACTACGCCACAGCGACCACTAACCAACCGATTATTAGTTCCTGTAAATTTAAATGGCCTTTTAATATTCGAAATATGTACGTTTTGTAATGGTAGTATTCTATAATAGGGTTCATCCTTGTGCCTTAACCTCTTGTAATTCCTAACTGGTCCATTTTGTCTTGTTTCTACGTAAGATTCTCTATTGCAATTTCGTTTACTTATTATCTGTTCTTTTTTTGTTGTAATCTTTCCACTAATATGTTTACTTCGACAGTTTCTTTTGCTTCTATTGATGTGCATTTAATTGTTGTGTGATATCGATTGTTATAATTTTTTATAGCAATCTGCATCTTCATTTCTATCGAGAGGTCATTATTCCATTTATTTTTTCAATAAGTGTTGAGTGGAATCGCTCTATATCTGCATTGCCTGTATGTGAATTTGGTGTTGTGAAATGTGATTCTACCTGCTCTACGTTAAGATATGCTAAAACTTGCTGTGACTTAAACTCATTGTCCATAATAATTTTGTTTGGTTTTCCGAATTTTGCAAAATGTTCTATAATTATTCGCTTTTTTGCTATCCAATTTCTGTCTAATATTATATACTGCTGCAAATTTTGTAACTGTCACAAAGCTACGTTCCTTTAATGGAATACATCTATATGGATTATGTCATTTTGTCTGTTGGTATTTCTGTAAGCTTGAATTTTGTCTTTATGGGATTTCTATCATATTTTATTTGTTGGCATTTTCTGCAGTTATTTATAATCTGTATGTGTTCATTCAACTTAGGGAAAAAAAATCTATTTTTAAGTGTATTATACATTCACCAATGCCTCTGTGCATTGACTCTTTTGTTAGACATTATAGACCATTTATATTATTTTTTTCATGATTTATTTCTTGCAAAACTATCAATTAAGGAGTCATAGTTGATTTTTGTTACTAAGTCGCTTTCAATGGCCATGATGGCTAAGTGATTTAATTTTATTTGGCCAAGTGACGTTCTTATATAGTTCTTGACCCGCTTAAGAATGCTAAATGATCTCTCACCAAACGCATTTGCAATTGGGATTGTTAAAAA
Organism: Palloptera scutellata; assembly: GCA_958295655.1. Lineage (NCBI taxonomy): Eukaryota > Metazoa > Arthropoda > Insecta > Diptera > Pallopteridae > Palloptera > Palloptera scutellata. Next base: position 9,514,969 of record OY282453.1, on the reverse strand, counting down.
AATTTTTAGGATTATTTCAACGTTTGGAAATGTTGATGTTAAACCTTCCAGAATTGACGCATACATTTAATATATTTTCCAATTTTACAAAATGAAGGAACTGCTCAGCCTCATCTTTGAATACTAATTGATTTATGTCATCTTTATAGTTTTCAACTAAATTTGATACACACTGAGCAAATTTTTCTTCAGGCAAATCAAAATCAACAAATTTTAAAAAGTTTTGTAATACCTCTTAATAAACTACAGACCTTCTTTTTATTTCAAAAGTGTAAAGTATCACAAATTAAGTAAAATGTTTCAACTTTGAATAGTTCTTTCCCACGTAAAATTATGTCATTATCTGAAGTTTCATCGAATTGCATTTTTCTTTTCCTGTTTCGATTTTTTGCTGTTGAGTATTCTGTACTAGCTAATCCGATTGCTTCTTTCTCCATTTCGTGAAAATATGCATCATCAGTTCGAATACTGAGTATGAATGCTGATAAAGATTTCAATAAATTATTTCCTTTCTGTATGTTACATTCTTTGTTTTGTAAAGATTTATTGGTGGCATTAATTCTTTGCAATAGTGTATTCCAAAAAATCAATAACGTCTCTAAATCTTCAAAACTACTATGTAATTTTTTCGCCTGAATTTTTGTTGTGGGCTTTTCAGATGGGTTACTACAATTTCACTAAGAAAGGTTCTTATGAAAGAAAAATTCTTTAGTTAATACAGCTTCAGCTCTGGATGACCATCGAGTGTCACATATATGTTTAAAGTATGGATTAATTTTTTATCAGTTTTCATTAGCTGATCCCATCTCTTTGTCGAAGAGGAAAAAAAGACGAATAAATTTTTAATAAAATCGAAGAATATAATAGCTTTAGAAGAACATTCTGCAGATGTATTTCCAACTAAATTTAAGGAATGTCCTGGCAAGGCACAAAAACAGCATTTTTGCTGTAACTTTTAATATTAGCTTGGAGACCGGTATAAATGCCTGACATGTTCGAAGCATTGTCATACGTTTGTCCCCGACAATTATATATGTTCAACCCTAGTTCGGACAAGCTGGACAAAATATTTGTTTCTAAATATTTTGCAACATGATGTTCGATCGGAATAAAACATATGAACCTTTCTTGAATTTTTTGATCTAAATCTACATACCTGATAATAATAGTTAACTGGTCAGTATGGCTAGCATCAGGCGTGGAATCAACTATAGGAGCAAAACAGTTTGCTCGTTTTATTTCATCAACAATGGAGTTTTGTACACTTTTGCATATAAGTTCTATGAATTCATCACACGTGGTTTTAGATAAATAATTAACAGGTCCAATCCCGCAATTACTGTGTTTTTCTAAGTGGACCTTTAAAAAGTCATCAAATTCAGCCAAATATTCAATACAGCTGGGAAAATTGCCTTTGGAAGAATTAGCATGTCCTCTAAACCCTAAGCCCAAACTTTCCAAAAGTCTAACTGTAGCAACGACTCGTTTTAATAGCTCACGTTAACAAATTGCTATTTTTTCTATTATTTCTTAAAGTTTGGAATCGACACGACCACTTATTTTAGCACGACGAACATAAGCACATATACAACTTTTAATAATCATTTTTTCTTTGTTTCAGAATAAATCAACCATTCTCTTCGCTCTTGGGCTCCGTTTATTTTAGTCATATAAAAATGTACATCATTTAATTTTTGGTATATTTGTTGATCATTATTATCTTTATAACATTTTTTAGAAGATTCTAAATCTCCCACATTTTTGGGTTTTGTACAAATACAATGTTCAATCAAATCATTACTAATTATTTTTGGCCATAAACCAATGTCAGTGTTTGTATATTTTATTACTTCACTCTCAATTTCAATCTCTACGTCATTATTAATGGCAAGGCAATTATCACTTGCACCTTCTTCTACACAAATACTCCTATTTGAAAGATTAACATCGTTATCAGCTATTACTGGTAGTGAAACATTTTTATTTGCCATCGCAGTACTGGTAGATGGAACATTTCCATCCCAAGACATAAATTTTGCAAGGGAGTTTCTTTGCTTTTCATTTTCCCTCATTTGAATTTTTTTCGTGGTCGTTTTTGTGCGCCAGACTCTTTTCATTTTAAAGTATATTTTTCAATAATTTTTTTTTAAATAAAATGTTATAATTGTTGATTGAATTAAGAATTATTAAATAATAAAAGCAACAACGTTGGTCTTGATAGTTTTAAAAAAAAATTTTGGTTGTTCTGAAAATATCAATCTCAAATCAAAATTTAAATTATGCTAATAGAAATACTCAATAAACACAAATAATTGTTCTCAATATTCAAAATCATGCAACGAAAATTTGATGTTAACGCAACAAAATTCAAACAAACAATGAAATGAAATGAATGAAATTTTCTTTTTCTTTTTTTCCTATTTGCTTTTGAAAATGTTAAAATTTTTATATTTATATATTGTGTTTTGTGTATCATATATTTTATTTTGTAACCTACTGCAGGTCTACTACAATCGCAAATAAATATAGTTCAGTTAATATTATTAATTTTGAATTGGAGGCTTAAACTCTCCAAAATTTAATATCTCAAATTCTATGACTATTTTATAGTATAACTTTTTTTTTAATTTTGGAGGCCCTTATAATTCGGAGGCCCTAGGCAAATGCCTAATCTGCCTACAGGTAAATCCGGCGCTGCTTAGAATTAGGCTAAAGAGTATTAATGAATTTTGCTGATGACTTAAATTAGGTTGTGTTTGGTTTCCTTTCGGCTTGACAATCCATTTCGTAACAACCATTTTCCCCAACAAGGTAACACTGCCCTGCGCTGTTAGAAACATACATTCGAACTTAGACAAAATGTTTAGTTTATAACTACAAGCCGTTTTGGTGTGAGAAACTCTCTGGCTCAGTTATATTGATGGTGAATTGCTGTAGAAACAATTTACAGACCCAAGAAGAGTCAGCATTTCGGGGAACGCCTTTAAGGAATAATGTAGTAAAATCTTCATGATTGTCACTGCGAAACTTTTTGAGCCTATCTTCCCATTCAGAAGTTGTCCACGTTTTACCAAATTGGTTAATTACATTGCGTGGAACGGCTACAGGGTGACGAATTTCGACGCCATATCCTTTAGAGACAGTATAGTCAGCAGATAAACCGGCAGCCGGAAGATCCGTTATTGGAAGTAAGGGGATTAAATAAAAAACTCGCGGAGTAATTAAAAACACGTCTTAGCCGTTCAAGAGTTGCTTAGTACGTGACAAAGCCTCCTGTGTCATAGGTTTCATTAAACGCTGGATGAAAGAATTTGACAACCCATATGTTACCAAACTGTACCTTAACAAGGCCTCCTGTGTGCTAGGTTTCATTAAACGCTGGGCGAAAGAATTTGACAACCCATATGCTACCAAACTGTTATTTGTTACTTTAGTACGTCCAATATTAGAATATGCTTCAATAGTTTGGTGTCTATATTATAAGTGTCACTTAGATGCTTGGAGTCAGTCCAAAAACAATTTATTCTTTTCTGCTTACGTGGTTTACCTTGAAACCTGTACTTAAACCTTCCACCATATGAAACTAATTTCATTACCATCGTTATACTCACGTCGAATCATGTGGAATTCTACATTTATACTTAAACTTTTTCAGGCCAATATAAATAGCTCTTTTAAGTAGGCTCAATATCAATATACATACATATACATACACGTGCAACAAGGAACTATGATTTGATATGCTTGAAAACTTATAATTGTAATTACTTAAAATTTTAATCTTTCAATAATGCCTGTATAGATTTCAATAAAGTTTATCATTTAATAGATTTTTCCGATTGATCAAAATCAATTAAAGATAAAATCAGCTTCCAAGCCATTTTGTGCTTAGTAGAGTTCTCTCAACTCGCGATTTTGCTTCCGTTCGCGCTTCTGTAGAGTTTGGTGATTGACATTATTTAATTCGAAGTTCAAAATAAGTGTAGCGTGGACAGGGTCTTCAGGTTTAGCAAAATGCTCATAACATAATTCAAATCCAGAATTTACTTTTTTTGTTTACCGAACTATTTAATTGAAAGAAATATACCATAACTCTGAAAGTAAATCCAAAAATTCAATACAGTATTCGCCAGTAGCACATGGTACTAGATTTTGCGTATCGTCACACATACTCTAATATGTAAACATGTGATAGGTGACAGGCCAAAATAGTATCATTTTCACAAGCTTTTGAAGAAATAGACTGCAATAGACTGCTCAGCATGGCATAAGTAAATATTTAAGTTAGAGTTTGGTGGAGTGTAACAGCAGTTACGAGCTGAATGCGAACACAGATAAATTCTATGTCATTTATGTCTGATAGAAAATTTTCTTCGGTTTCAGTTTTTGAATAAACTCGCGAACCACTATTAACAATCCATTCGACGCATTAATTTTAAATAGGGAAATTTTTCGCTCATAAGAAAAATTAAAAGACCGATAGTAATATTTTAAAATTAACGTAATATTTAGTGTCGCCAACGGTAATATCATTTGCAAATCAGAAAAAAAAATACCGATTTCTTTGAAGGAATAACAAACCCCCTAGGAACACTATTACCTGCTGCTTATTTAACTAGCTAGGCGGAACGTCAGGAATAACTATAGGCTTGTTTGATAACAATTTGATTTCCTTAGCCACAGTTATTGACTAAACCCCAATAGGCTCAAGAGTAGCCCAGCTTGCTGGTTACACAGGATTGTCATCAATCAAAATAGTTGGAGTAGATAGTTGATCTCCAATTACTTTGTTGCCACGCAAAATCATATATAAATTTTTTTTGTTAAGAGATTCGGATTCTTGAAAAGTTGAAAAACTATTGAAAAGGGTCTAGTAATGTTTGAATTTATCTACCAATACAGACACATCCTTTCCAATATCATTGAACCCATCCATCATGTTCCTAAAAAACTTGAAAAGATTAACTTCAGTTGATCTACATTTCAAACAAGACCAACGCAGCCCCTTCCCTTCCTTTATGTTGTCAAGCATCCTTCCTGACAAACCTGCACATTTAATATGGACAAAATAGTCATATAGCCAACATGAGACAAAACGTTCAGATTCAGCCTTTAAAGCACACTTAGGATAAGCACACGATATATTTAATTTTATAAATTTATAACTTATCTTTTATCAAAAACTAAAAAGCGGTACTATAATTTATATATATGTTTGTATAACAAATATACCAAAATTTTGTAAAAAGAACAAAATAACTGCAAGTATTTGAGAGAATTGTTAAAATATCAAAATATGAAATACAAACGAAACAAAATACATATATTCTCAGGCAAAAGATTATATAAATTATATTATAAAAAATATAAGCAAAAAATAAACTTATTCTTTGCCAAAATACGAATTGCAGCACGACACAACAAAATTTAAACTATCGAAACAATTTAAACAAATTATTAGTACAATGTTTATTAATTTCCAAAAATTACGAGCACGTTGACAGAACGATTTTACACAAAGAATTATTCTCTTCTAAATCGTATTTTTTTTCAAAAGACCTTTTTAGTTAATATTTTTATATATGCTGTGAAACTATATATGCTTTGTGAACGGACCACGCCTATATTTAGTATATTTATTGTAATTGCTACTTGAAACTCATGTATCAGGTTTTGTAAAAATATCTTGTAAAATTAAAACTTATATTTAGGTTCTATGAAAAGTGGTTGCCGTGTTGTAGTTGGTATTACACTAATTGCTTCAGAAAAGCATTTTACTTCTCTTTCTGGATTCGCCATAAAACTGTAGGTAACTTTCACTCATGTACAAATACAACACACACATCATAAGAGGATGTGAAAAGCTTGGCCTAGGCACTCCATGGGCTGTTGTGCCATTAAAAGAAAACAAAAAGAAGAGAGGCGAGACAAATCTTATTTCTAACGATTTAATTTAATAGCCTCCGGTAATTCATTATAGCATTTCAACCCTTTATAAAACAGACTATTTTTTTCTGACTCTGTTTTATAGAGAGGCAACTTGTAGTCTTTTATATTTCTCGTATTAATTTCGTGTAACTCATAGTTGAATTTAATATTTGCTCTTAAATAATCCGGCATGTGTTCGTTCTTTATATTGTAAATAAATTTCATGGCATAAAAAAATTTGTTGCTTCACGCTTAACCAATTTAAACTGAGAAGCATTTCTTTAATAGTGGTGTCATATCGCCGATTAAGTATGAATCGCATAGCTTTATTTTGCATTTTTTGTAGTTTTGCTATTTGGGAATCTTAAATAATAAAGAAGAGGTGTAAATAAAGTGAGGTTCAACAATTGATCTATAAACTTTTACTTTATAATGCTTGCTTAAATTTTTGAAAGTTCTTTTGACAAAGCATATTTTTTTGCTATTTTGCCTAAAGTATAGTTTATGTGGTCATCAAACTTTAATTTACTATCAATTTGTATACCTTTATCTTGCTCACATTTTCAATTTCTTCATTATTAATCTTGATGCTTCCAGAATTTAAAATGTTCTTTCTTGTTATGATCATATACTTGGTTTTTCCGATATTAATTTTAAGTCTGTTTGCACACAGCCAAATATGCTCATAAAGAGCATTTAATGCAGACTGTAATTTTTCACGTACATCATTTTCATTTTTGCCACTTATAGAAATTAATGCATCATCAGCAAAAAACGCTATTGAACAAAATTTAAAAATGGAAGTTATATTGTCAATATATATATTAAATAAGATTGGGGCAAGAACTGATCCTTGTGGCAAACCAATCTTGACGTCAGATTCTTCAGAGATTGCCGATCCAATTACTGCTGTTTGCGATTTGTTAAAAAACTTTGAAACCAAGCTATCTCAACATCTCTAATACCGATTGCTTTTAATTTTTTAAATGAGATTTTTTTATCAATTGTCTCAAATGCTCTTTTTAAATCAAAAACTGCAATTGTAAAATTTTTTTTGTTCAGTTCTTCTTTTCACTCATCTAAACCCATATTTAATGCTGTCTCGCATGAATGCTTTCGTCTAAACCCAGATTGTTGAGGTATAAGTATTTTATTGTCATCTAAATATTGTACCAAATGAAGCTAAACTACAGTTTCTAACATTTTTTCATCGCAGGACAATGTATAAGGTCGCAACTCTTCTGCTTTTAAAGAATCTTTTACTTTTTTGATTGGAACTATCATAGACGTTTTCCACATACTTGAAATAGTACCACTGCTTAAACTTTCATTGACGAAACTACAGTTTCTAAAATTTTTAAATTATTTTTAAACTACAGTTTCTAAAATTTTTTCATCGCAGGACAATGTATATAGGTCGCAACTCTTCTGCTTTTAAAGAATCTTTTACTTTTTTGATTGGAACTATCATAGACGTTTTCCATATACTTGAAATAGTACCACTGCTTAAACTTTCATTGACGATTTATGCATAAAAGTAACCTAGATATGGCGTAACATCCTTGACAACGACTTCGGAGAATAATTTCTTCCCACCTTTTTTTGCTTTGAAATTATGAACTGTCTAATCAACATCATTCGCAGTAACTTTGCTAGATTTGAAGTCAATATTCGACTGATTTTCTATGTTAATATGTCCTTTAAAACTTCTATGTTGTTACTAATATGCTATAAACTATGCTATCTACAAGATATTTATTTAAGTTGTTAGCCATTTCTAATTCGTTTTCAAATATTTGCCCGTTAATAAAAACCTTATTAATCGATGAATTTTCCTTCACCATACTTGTTGCCTGTTTCAAATATTTCCACATTAATCTCTTGTCCTTACTATGGCTATTTATTTTATGTTCCATGTGTTTAACTTTTTTATTTTTTACTAGTACTTTGTACCCTTTTTTAATATTTCGATATTCTTCCCAGTCTCCTGAAATTTGAGCCATTTTGTAAAGCTAAAATTTGTTTTTGTTCAAATTAGCTAGCTCATTATCATACCATTTGTACATGACCTTTAATTTAACTTATTATTCATAAGTTAGCATTCGCATAACATTGTAATTAATTAAGGATACTTTGCTCTCTAGATTTATTACATGAAAATTGCTGAAATCTCAAAATCGTAGCTGATTCATAAGTGCTTCAATATTATACAGTTCCCATGAAACTATTCTTAAACTACTTCTCATTTCAAATTTTGGATTACGTTTGATTTTAAATTGTATCGTTTCATGATCTGATATTTGATGTTCCTCTAATCTTTCACATAAAATATCATTCGAATTTGTAAAAAGTAAAACAATTTTTGTTTTGGATAACTCGATAATACGCGTATCGAAATCTGCTTTTTGATGCATCGAGAGCGATCTAAACAAATCAATTAGTTGAGTGCTGTAAGTTGACGGATTATTCAAATTGATATTAAAGTCACCTAGCAGAACATTAGTTTCAGACATTTCACATGTGTTCCCTAAAATATTACACAAATAATTAATAAAATTAGCATCACTCGTGCTCGGTGAATGATAAACCACTCCAAGTTGCCATTTAGGGTTAAGATGCTTCAACTTAATAAAAATACACCAAAGATTTTTATCTATTGTCTTATTAAATTTGATACTAAATTCAATAGAACTACGTAAATAAATTAAGACTCCACCAGTATGTCTGCTATGAGAGTCGCATCGTACTAATGTGTACGTTTGTATAAAAAACTCTTGATTAGTTATCTCGATTGTGGTACATGTTTCAGCACATAGGATTATAGCTGGATTTACAATTTCAATAAGTGTTTCTAATTCATTTTTATTAGATAAAATACTCTTAATGTTGAGATACAAACAAATTAAATCAATTTTCGCTGATTGCTATTTACGACCTTTGGATTTACTTTCGAAATATCTTTTGAATGCATCACAATCTTTGCTATAAGCAATGTGATGCACATCAACATCTAATAATTTTTTCTGCACCAATTCACAACAATTCACACATTTAATAACAGCTTATTTACAATCTTTTACATTATGATCCCCCGCACATTGGCTACATGCTTTTTTATTGATGCATTCGACAGCTTTATGGTTGTATCCCAAGTATTTAAAGCATCTAAATACTCGTACATACTTAAAAATCATACAGGAGTCCCATTCTACGTTAATTCTTTTTTGTTTCAATACATTGTCGCATGTTTCCATATCTGTCTCAATTGTTATCTCGCATTATAGCATTCTTCTCTTCTGTTCAAATTAGCATAGATTTTGACAACTTTGAACTCTTTACCCTCACAAATATCGTTTTGTTTACTTATACATTCAATTAGTCGCTCATTGCTTAGTCTCTCTGTTATACCAATAACTTTATATAGTTTCTTTTTCTCCTTTTTGTCTCGCGTTTTCTCCAGATCATAGTCGTTTCCAAATGGTTCCGTAATCTTTTGTTGCACCTGCTCACATGCTTCCTTGCTCTTGCATTGCACAATTAATCCACTGTTGTTGATCTCCCTCACTTCAGCCACAAGTCCCTCAGTTGGTTCTATAAGGCCGTGGTTATATTAAAAGTTTACTCGGCGAAAACCATGCAATTGTTGTTGCTCGAACACCAAAAAGTCTTACACCGAACACGATATGCTGGGTGAAATGTACACCGAGCACGCCGAGTATTCAGGATGTCAATGCGTTATTCTACAAAAAAAAGAACAAAAATGTATGTAAAATAGAAGGAAAACATGCAAACCTGTACATCACTATTTTCATATGCAAGAAAAGCGAAGTTGCGAATGTTTTTAGTTTTTAAAAGTGAATATTAAATATATTATTCATAAAACTATTGAAGAAAAATCATATTAAGTATTTCCATAATTTTGCAATTATATTATTAATTGCACGCTCCATATTAATAAAATCGTTTAAAGTTTTTTGGTATACCATTTAGTGTTGCCGTTGCGCAAAAATTGTATTAAAAAAATAACTGAATTTCGACAAAAAGCAACTCTGTAACGAACACCAATGTAACCACTACACCCACCACGAGAGTAAAATATGATGTGTTCGTCGAACAGCGAACACCAGTATAACCAGCAGCTGTTTTTAGCATCTCTTTCGTTTGTTTACTTTTCTTCGTTTTGTCTTTAGGTTTCATAACGATTCTGTTCTGATTTTGTTTTGCTGCTTTGACATTTGTTTATCGACAATGTTATTGTTGTTACCCGAACAAACTTCGTTTAGCTTTTCATTATTCTTTTCTAATGCTTTTAATATTTCACTTTATATAAGTTAACACGCTCCAGCCCAACTCTACTCAACACGCGCCAACCAAACTCGCCAGCCACGCACATGCAGCCGTAATACGATCCTCAAAGTCATGGCCAACCAAACGTGGGAACGCAACTGCAGACACGTCACTCCAAAGTGCATGGGAAGCGCAACGTCAGCGCGTTTAGGCTAAGTTAGCTTAGCAAATAAGTTTATTGGTTAATTAAGGAAAATAAGTTTGGCATTAAAAATCTGGGAGCCATCAAGAATGGTAATAAATTTTATTTCAGTTTAATTATTGTTTTATTTACTTTGCAGATGGAAGCAAGGAGCCAGTGCGGCTCCCAACTTAAATTTGTTGTTAACTGGCGCCAGAGCAGGGACCCACTTTAAAAGTGGGTATCCAAAAAGGACTACTTCAAATATGGGATCCTTTTGCTATTTGCAACAGCAACCACCAAGAGCTAACCCTCTTGCGATGGTTTGCAAAAAGTTTTGGTAAAACATAAAATAATAAAAAAAAACCTGTGCTGCAAGCTTCCCCCCACCAGTGGTAAGGGGCTTCGCAGACACAAGAACATCAAGGAAACAAGAAAACTTAGAGATTCCCCCCACCAGTGGTATGGGTCTTCAACTTCATTGATGAGTGAAATAAATTCGAGGTGTAGGCTTACCTCATGTACAAATATAACCCGCACAACATGAGTGGATGCGAAAAGCTCGGCCTAGGCCCTCCATGGGCTGTTGTGCCATTAAAAGTAAAGTAAGTAGGCTTCCCTCTCCCAGTGGTAAGGGGCTTTGAAAACTAGGAGATTCCCCCCACCCGTGGTAAGAGTCTCTTATCGGTTTTCTTAATGAATAAATAAAAGAAAAAATCACAAAAAAGTGGTAAAGCTAAAACCTCTACGGAGAGTTTAAAAAAAATAAAACAATAACAAAATCAAAACTTTCAACAAAAACTACCGCTAATCCCCATAAGAATATTAGTGAGGACTTTAGTTGCAACAGTCGTCATGGCTAAGGGATACCGCGAACCTATACTCCTAGGCCGGTATTACCTTCGTTAAGCCAATTGGTTAACGGGTTTTGAGATCCTGCAGTAGTATTCCAATGTTCACACAGGAACACACTGGAGATTGCCAATGGTCGAAGCTTCGTTGTGAAGCAAGTCGTGCCTTAGTAGGTTGCCTGCAATCTGATTGTAGACGACTAAACAGGATAACATGACCCTTCTTCCACCACGTTTAAAGGACGTATACGTCGCCGTTCCCATAAGAATACGGAAAAATGCTTTACATAGAAATATAATAGGTAATATGATGTAATGTTACTAATTTTATTATTTTCAATTACAGGAATTATTCAAACTGTAAGGACATTGTGAAGAAATAAAAAGTATTGTGCAAAAATAAAAAGAAAACTAAGTGTATTAAAAGATTTTTAACTATTGAAATAAAAAGTATTGTGCAAAAAAAGAAGAAAACTAAGTGTATTAAAAGATATTTAAGAAGTATTGTGCAAACAAAAAAAATCAAAAACAGTGCAAACAAAATAAAACCAAATAAAAAAAACTTAGAGTGCTTGTGCTGGTAACTGTGGATCATCTTATAAACAGACGGGTGAGTGATTTATTGACTTCATATAAATTTAAAGATGCATCATGGACGATTTGACATCAAAGGTTAACGAATTGAACGGATTAACGAATTAAATGCTCTGATAGAGCAAATTAGACGTATAGAAAAGCGTTTGAGTGGGATTGAAAACCACGGGTCGGCTCTAGGACAGGAAATTCGTAGAGTCGAAGCCAGGGTCATTCAAGGAAGTGGCGCAACCTGCCAAGCCATCCGTAATTATATCACGTGCGCTGAGAAATGAGCAGGAGCTGAAGGAAATTAGTAAGCTTCCTGACTGCGTTAGGGAATTGCAAGTATTTGAGTGAAACCTCTCACAATTCATTTCTTGGATGCATTCCGTAGAAGGTATCCTTAAGGACTACGAAGTAATTAAGGAAAAGCCTCTATTCTATTTTACAGCACATAAGGCAAAAAAATCGAGGCAGTGCTGATTCAGCGCTAGTCTCATATAATATTCTGGACGGAATCTGGTTAGAGATAAAAAGGGTCCTGTCTCTTCATTATGCCGATAAGAGAGACAATTAAATCAGTTGATGCAGAAGGGATCGAAGCTCGACGAATATTATGCCACACAAATAGTGAACAAAATTCGGTGCGATTCCGAAAAATCCAAGATTGAATAACTTGCAAGCGGAAGCTCCAACAGATGTAAACGAGCAGCAAGAACATGAATCAAATTTTATGAAGGGACGGCCCTCCGGCATTTTTTATATAAAAGAAAATAAACAAAGTAGTCGCCCTAATTCTAGTATAGCTTATTTCACCTGTCAAGTAGGGGGTAATAGGGCATTAACATTCTTGGTGGATACTGGGGCGAATAAAAATTTCATTAAACCAAGTTTAGCTTCTAGCTCAATCAGCAGCAGGGCCAATAATAATAAATAGAAAGGTTTCTGGTAAATTTTACCAAAACGTGGGCAGTGATGCCTCAATTACTTTTTATGTCCTCCCAGGACTCGACTCATTTGATGGCATTATAGGTGACGACACATTAAAACAACTCGAAGCCGTTATAGACAGAAAAAAACACACACTTAGGATACACAATAACATTAAGATACCCCTAAAAAACATGTAGATAAGTAGTATTCACCATATTGAAATGGCAGGTGTGCCCAAGGAAGCATTGCCACATATCAAGTCTCTTACAAAAAAATATTTCAAATTATTCGAGCCTTAAGACGCAAAAACTAACATTAAAACATCAATTAGAGCAGAAATTAAAACCACAACCTCGGAACCAATATATTCTAAGTCCTATCCTTATCCCGCTAATATGAGAGAGGAGGTTGAGAAACAAGTTGCCGAACTACTCAATGAAGACATTATACGTCCATCCAAAAGCCCTTATAACTCCCCAATATGGGAGGTTCCGAAAAAACTGAAACCAACTGGAGTAAAACAGTATAGGATGGTCATCGATTTCAAGCGTTTAAATGAGGTAACAGTTTCTGATGTCTATCGAATTCCTGACATAAATACTACTTCAGCCAGTCTAGGATATGCTAAATATTTCACTACAATCGATTTGACGTCGGGTTTCGACCAGATCCCAATGAAGGAGGCAGATATATCAAAAACAGCTTTCTCCACGATGAATGGAAAATTCGAATTTCTCGACTTCCGTTCGGACTTAAGAACGCTCCTGCCATATTTCAAAGGATGATCGACGATGTTTTGAAGGAATACATAGGAAAAATATGTTACGTATACATCGACGACATAATCGTATTTGGAAAGGATATGAAAGAATACTTAAAGAACGTAGACATTGTGTTCAGAAGATTGGCTGAATCCAACTTGCGAGTTAACCTAGAAAAATCAAAGTTTATGCGGACTGAAGTTGAGTTCCTTGGATATGTTATTACGTCAGAAGGCATAAATCCCGATACTTCAGAAGTTAAGCTATTGAGGCTCTTTTACCACCACAAACGTTGAAGGATCTAAGCCAAGCCTTTAACGAATCTCACTAGAGGTGAGAATGCACAAGTGAAGGCTTATCAGTCAAGAAATGTACACATAAAACTAGATACAGAAGCATTACAAGCGTTCAACAATTTAAAAGTATTGTTAATTTCATCAGATATTCTAGCATTTCCTGATTTCGAGAAAACATTTAATCTAACAACAGACGCATCAAACTATGCGATTGGGAGGGTACTGTCTCAAGGAGAACCAGGTAAGGATCGACCTATTGCATATATATCAAGATCGCTTAGCAAGGCGGAGGAAAATTACACCACCAATGAAAAAGAAATGCTGGCCATAGTCTGGGCATTGAACAATTTGAGATCCTACTTATATGGGGCAAAGAAAGTAAAAATTTTCACGGATCACCAGACTCTTACATTTGCGTTAGGTAGTAGGAAGTACAATGCAAAGTTAAAGAGATGGAAAGTCAGAACCGAAGAGTACAACCACGAATTGATTTACTGTCCTGGTAAATCAAATTCTCTGTCACGATTACAGTGCCAAGTAAACCATATAACGGATTCTCTGGTCCCCGAAAACGGCTAAACTATTGCTAGTGAACAAGAAGAAACTTCAGCAACAGGTGCCGACATTGATTCCACTACTGACACAGCAAGCGAAATTGGGACTATCCACAGTGCAGCCCAACTTGCATCGGATCTAATTCCACACGTAGAAGTTGCGCTGAATGTTTTTCGAAATCCATTAATAATTCGTGAAGGAAATGGGACCATCATAACGGAAAATCCACATCCTGGTTTTATGCGACATTATGTTTCAATTCCGATGATAGAAAAGGACATATTAACTTACTTACTTAACTGGCACTACAACCGATGATCGGTCTTGGCCGCCTCTACAAAGCTTCACCAGTCGCCTCTACTATGCGCGCGCTGGCGCCATTTGATAAGGCCAAGTGCAGTCAGGTTGCCCTGCACCTGGTCTTTCCAACGGAAATTAGGACGTCCCCTTCTGCGTGTTCCTCCACCGTGGTTCGAAAAAAACACCCTTCTAGCCGGAGCGCTTTCTTCCATTCGCTCAACATGCCCAGCCAGCGAAGCCGCTGGAGTTTTATACGCTTGACTATGTCAGTGTCGGCGTACAGCTCATACAGCTCATCGTTCCATCTTATTCGATACACGTCGTCCACGCATACTGAACCGTAGATCTTACGGAGTATCTTCCTCTCGAACGCTCCTAACAGCCTCTCATCATTGATGGTCAATGTCCACGTCTCTTCGCCATAGACTTATAGAGCGTTAACACCGTAGTAACACCTGTTGGTAAGAGTAAGTCTCCGCTTGATCTCAAGGCTGACATTATTGTTGGTGTTTATGCTGGATCCTAGATCCTTGACGACTTCAAAAGTATAGTTGTCAACAGTGACATTTTGTCCAAGACGCCGTTTGTTGACACAAGGTATTTCGTTTTGTCCTGTGTGAAAGTGAAAGGAAATTTAGACCTGAAGAAGTAGTATATGTAAAGGACGGCCAAATTAAGGGAAAACAAAAGGCCAACAAAAGGAAAGGGTAAGAAAAGATAATAGGGTGACCATAGAAAACGACTCAGGCTGGAAAATTCACAAGACTTAACTAAAAACAACGGGCAGACAATAATTAGGTGAAAAAAACAAAAGGAAGTCTTAAATCTCAACCAGCTCACCGAGGTCATGGTTACTAACACAATTACCCAGTTATTAACTATGCACATTAGTTAATTATGAAAATAAAAAATAATAATAAATAATAAGTATCCTTATTATTTTTTTTTACTTATTAAAACTTTACAAAATACTTAATAAATTATATTAGGAAAAATATGCTTGTATTATTAATAAGAATAAGAGCACAATAAAAAAAAAAAGCACTTAAGAATAAAGCAAATAAAAATAAATTTATTTTTTTTTTATAAAAATGTAATTGAAAATTACTACAACAAAAATTATCCTAGCTAATAATTACTAATTGTATGTTTTCATTGAGGAAATCACAGGTCTTCTTAATATTAAATTTTTTTTTTTCTCTTCAACTTTTATAAAGTAACAATGGGTTTTTGTCCAATTAATAATCGAGTAAACTTGAACATAAAATAAAAAGCATAAAAAATCTGGAAACGGTGAATTTGCCAGAATTAATAACAAAATATTATATACAAAATTTTCATAATTTTTTTTCTCTTCTTTGTAATTACTGTAATAGGTTGGTCATAGTATCTGGGGTTTTCAGCTTTAACATCTATAGCTATGGCTGGATAATAAACGGTCATTTTAACTTAATCCATATGATAGACCTCGACTACTTCAACACAGCCTTGACTAAGTTATCTGAGTCAGCACGATACGAAGTTAAAAATGAAGCCATCAAGTCTGTTCTACTATTTCATCTTAACCAAACTGGTTTGCGGCTCGAAGAACTACAAGCACGAAAAGCAAGAAGGACTCGCTCCATCGATTGGCTGGGTTCTGCGTGGAAGTGGCTAGCTGGTTCACCAGACGCTGAAGACTGGGACAACATTTTAAGAAGCCATAATGAGATCGTTACAAACAATAACCAACAGTATCTTGTGAACGAAAAAATATTCAAAGCTACTCGTGAAGCAATGCAAAAGACGAATGGGATGATACTTCACATCAACTCTATCAACAAAAATATTAGCGAAGAAAATTTAGAGCTTCTGGATGTAAGTAAAGTACTTATTCTTAAAGAACAAGTATCAGATACAGTGCGAGGCTGTCAAATGGCAAAAACTGGTACAATCAATACAAATATATTGGACCGAGACGAAATCAATCGATTAATTGTCGAGGAGGACTCTCTACCAAACCAGAATGCAATCGACGCTGTCGAATATGGAACTGCATCAGTTTACTCTAACGGAACGATGCTCTTATATGTGCTATCAATGACTAAGGTAAAACCGGAAAGTTATCGCGTATTAATTACACGAGCAGCTATCTTAAATAGACAACATGTTGAACTTTCCTACGATAAAGTCTTAATGAATCAAGAAGAAATTTTTGGCTTAAAGGAAGATTACCCATTCATAAGCAACACCTCCATCTGCTCTGCGAAATCCTTAATTAAAATACCTGAAGAAGCATGTTTGGCAAGATTGCTAAGAGGCGGCGATGCGAGATGTCACTTCGAACCAGACAACAACAGAGTAATCGAGCTGATCGACGACACTACACTTTTCCTGACGAAATTTCAAGGAAAAGTTCAAAGCAACCGTGATTCAAGGACCCTCAATGGAACATTTGTCATCTTTCTGAACAACGAAACTATTTCTGTGGGAAACCAGTCATTTATCAGCACATCGGTGAGCATGTTACAAGCTTTGGCACCCGTAGTAGTCAACCTAACAAATAAGGCTGAATCTAGATTAAGTGCATTCACGGACTCAGCGCAGCGAACATCCACCACCTCGAGAAACTTAGAGAAAATTTTTACTTTTCACTAATTGTTGATCGAGTCCTCTTGTCAGTTATTGCCGCTGTTTGCTATATCATCTGGAGAAAGCTTACTTCAACCATCTCGTTTGCTAATCTTTAACAGCCCACAAACCCAGACCAGCCAGTCACCCACACAAAAGATGCACAATCCGCGAGACGCAGATCTTTAAAGGGGGGGCAGTCAACACGCTCCAGCCCAACTCAACTCAACACGCGCCAACCAAACTCGCCAGCCACGCACATGCAGCCGTAATGCGATTCTCAAAGTCATGGCCAACCAAACGTGGGAACGCAACTGCAGACACGTCACTCCAAAGTGCATGGGAAGCGCAGCGTCAGCGCGTTTAGGCTAAGTTAGGTTAGCAAATAAGTTTATTGGTTAATTAAGGAAAATAAGTTTGGCATTAAAAATCTGGGAGCCATCAAGAATGGTAATAAATTTTATTTCAGTTTAATTATTGTGTTTTATTTACTTTGCAGGTGGAAGCAAGGAGCCAGTGGGGCTTCCAACTTTAATTTTTTCGAGTGTATTTTGGTGCACTCGTTAACTTACATCTTTATTCATTTGATTAATTTTAATTTCAATATTGTCCTCTAGAAGTGAATTAAATTCTGTAGCCACTCCACTTTTGAACTGCAAAAGCTTAGGTACCAAAATTTCCTCCAAAAGGTTTATCATATCAGCATTTCTTATGTTCTTATCGTCACATTTCTGTATTAAATGTTTGATTTCAACAAACTTTGTGTTAATATCAGACACAGTGCACTGATTGCAAAACTATTTAATATTAGCATTTTCACACATCATTTTAATTTCGCGTCTTTTAACATTACCGCACTTTAAACAAAAAATACAGCCACATCCACCAGAACAAGAAATCGTATCGTCCATCTGTTTAAATTTTACTGGGCATTCTTTGCACTCGGCGACATTTTGCCGCTTCTGATATCACTTTTGTGAAAAATTTGTTAAAGTCACTGTCTTTTAAATCTTTCACCAAACTTTTATATCTCGATTATTAAACAAGGTATTAATTATCACTTCTGTGATAAATATAAATTAATTATCAATAAAATCAAAAAATAGTTAGGAATATTTCAAGAAGAGTTCTCTCTCTCACTCTAAGTTCTTTTATTTCCTTTTGATGTTCTGCAAATTATTGAAATTTATTATCAAAATTGGTGCTTCGTCCACGTCCGACGAGGCTCACTTTTGGCTCAATGTATACGTGAATAAGCAGAATTGCCATATTTGGAGTGAAGACCAGCCAGATGCAATTTAGCAGCTACCAATGCATCCCGAAAAATGTACTGTTTGGTGCGGTTTATGGGCAGGCGGCATCATTGGGCCGTACTTCTTCAAAGACGATGAAGGCCGCAACGATATGGTCAATGGAGAAAGGTACTGTTCGATGATAACAGACTTTTTTTTGCCGGAAATACAAGAATAGGACTCGGCCGACATGTGGTTCCAATAGGACGGTGCCACATGCCACTGTACGCGAAACCTTGCATCTATTGAGAGGCGAATTTACTGAGCAGTTAATCTCACATTTTGGTGCAGTCAATTGGTCACTAAGATCGTGTAATTTGACCCCGTTAGTAAATGGAATTGTAGGAATTGATTTATCGATCCAAATAAAAATTTCATTCACTTTTGTGTGATTTTTTCTTTTCTTTTGTTTTTTTTTTGTTTTTTGAATTATCAAAAACCAAGCTCTTAAAAAATCACTCTTTACATACACCGACAGCCAAGCAGCAATTAGGTCACTGGGGCAGGTGCTGTGAATATATCAAAGCTTGTCCTTGACTTCTTGTCTTCTCCCAACATATTCTCGAGTTATTTACAGTTCCACTTGTACTGGGTACCTGGTCATATGGATATCCAAGGCAACTACGAGGCCGACGATCTAACCAAACGGTACTCGTTACTTTCCGTTGTTCAACCCTCTTGCATCATCGGTGCTCCTCTCACGTCTATATAATTGGCCATTGTTAAGCAAAACCACCTTGAGGAAGCAAAATGTGTAGCAGTTTGATATTACCAGACTTACCTGGACCGCAACAGGCTTTAGACGTACCAAATAGCTGACATGACCGCAATGTAGGACGGGACAGAGTTGCTCCAAAAGAACATCCTATGATATCTACTACAGCTGTCATGAGTCGAGACACGTATTTGGTTGTGTTGCATTTGTGGTTGGGAAGAGACTGCGTCACCTAGTCACGAGGTTCACGCCCGTGAACGAGAACCTAGCCACTAACCGAATCAAGACAAAATTCTTCAACATCAGCCTAATTTGTGTCCATGCCCCGACTGATGAGAAGGATGAAACGCCTAAAGACGACTTCTACGAGTTCCTCGACAACTCTTATGAGAATTGCCACGATATTAAATTCCCGCTCTATGCGTACAGTTGTCGAAAAGGTGCTAGGGTACCACCATCGATAGAAAAATATGTGGTACGACCAAGAGTGTCGCGATGCTAGTGAAAAAAAGAGCGCAGTATATAGAGGGAACCTCCAATAAGTTGCAACGCGAGCTGCTAAGCAGCGATACAGAGAGTTGAGGAGGGAGGAGAAGCGTCTCTTCAGGCACAAGAAAAGAAGCTGAAAGACGTGAGTTTAATGATATCGAGATGTTGCAGGACAGGAACGAGGTCCGGAAAATCTTCGAAAGAATAAGACGCCTGACTAATGGTTGAAAACCGGGGCCTCTTCCTGCAAGGACGAAGACGGAAATCTGGTGACAGATATCCAGGGTATTGCGAAATTATGTATGCAGCACTTCTCGCAGCTGCTTAATGGCGATGATGGCAATAATCCCTCCACTGCGGAATCTCCGAAAACCCCAATCGCTGATGGCGTTGAAGTTCCGCCGCCCGACTATGAGTAGGTCTTAACAGCCATCATTCATTTCATGTAATGGCACGACAGCCTAAGCCGAGCTTTTCGCATCCACTCATGTTGTGCGTGTTTTATTTGTACTTGAGTGGAAGGGACCATAGTTTTATGCTGAATCCGAACGGCGAAGTGAAAAGCTTTTCATAGGCAATTTTTACTATTGTAGGTATGCATGCCAAGAGGTGGTGCCGTGTAGAAAAGTTGTTTTTTCTACTTTTTGATTTTGCCTGTGCCGAGATTCGAACACCGGACACCCTGCGTAACAGTCCAACGCACTACCACTACGCCACAACGACCAGGGTGACCTGACTACAATAGGCCTTATCAACTGGCGTCACCGCGCGCATAGCAAAGGCGACTTCAGAAGTTTTATTTAGGCGGCCAATATCGATCATTGGTTGTAATGCCAGCTATGTAAGTAATGTAAGCACGGGATATTCTGGAATAATCACACTATGCGACAAAATGAAGGGTTTATTATTATGAATCCAAATTTCTCAACGGTTGCTAATAGCACTAGGGTCACTTAATATTACTACCAGGGGGTTTCGCTACGTTAGATCAAATAAGCGTAAGCAATTTCGTATTGATGTCTTCGGCAAAGTTATTTCCTTAAAATAGATCTACAATACTGTAGAGCATTGTGACCAAAAAAACAGGATGTGGGATTTTACAATAATACCACGGTACTGTAGTTTTTTTTCACGTTCCAAATTGCACTGAGAAATTCGTTTTCGATATAGTTTTTGTTGAATTGTTAATTTATGCGGCACTACTTTTCCAAAAAGCTTTTCATAAGTAGTTCTCCATGTAAAATGTGGTTTATGGCACGATTTTTAAATGTTTCCGTTTTAAAAAAACACTGACACATCAATTTCAAGCAGCTTTTAAACAAGGACTACCAGATTGATTCGAAACTTTAAACGTGTTTATACGAAAGATGAAATCATTCATTGAACATAAATTCACTGCTCCACTATTGCTATCTATGTGTTAAGTTAGCCTATACATAAGTTAAGTTGGTATATACATATATATAATCATTTGTCCGTTTGTTAGTAACAAATGATCTCCGGAACCATAAAAGCTATCGAGCTATGATTTACACCGTAGGTTTGGTTCAAACTCTTCTAGGCTTTTACAAGAAATTTTGGAAACCTTTATTTATAAGTTATTTTGAAACACTATTAATTATGGTCTGATTTGGCTCAAATTCAGAATATATTGTTATTATGCAAAATATTTTTATGTAGAAATATTATCATAATCATGATTGATTAAGTGAAAGGGATATTTTAGCAGCAAAAAATGTTAATGTGGACGTGGTCAGGAAATGAGTGATTCCGAAACTGTTTCTTTCAAATCTATGTGTTGTTGAAAAAATGGATTTATTAAAATTGAAAGTTGATTCTCCAACAATTTTGCTACGTAACATCAACGCTTCGAGACTATGTAATAGAACCAGGTTAGTTATTAATAATACCCAATGTCACTAAGGCCACAATTCTTAAAGGGAAATTCAAAGGAGAACATGTTTTGCTTCCAAGAATTCCTATGATTCCTACCGACAAACCGATAAAGTTCAAACGATTGCCTTTGCCATGACCAAAAACTAATCCCAATGACAATCATCTAATCTGTGGTTTGGACCTCAAAAACTGTTACTTCTCCCACATACGTGGGAGAGCATTGGCGGGAAGCCAGCAAATTTATTAATTTACTGCGAGAATAATGAAACAAAAAACATTGTTCACTCTTTGGCATAATACAATAAACAAAAAATATTTTTTTTGTTTTTACGTTTTAATAAAAATTTATTTTGATTTTCAACTGTTTTTAATTAATAAAAAAAATATGACCTAACAAAAATAAAAAATTCTTTGTTGCTCTGCAAGTAAGAATTATCACTATATTTTTAAATACGATTTGTGGAGCATCCTTTTAAGAATACTTCAAATTAAATGTTTGAAGATTATTAAAAATACATAAGTAACCACGTTGGACTAACTTAAAAGAAATCATTTTAGAAAAAAACCGATTACTGATTTTGTTTTTGTAAAACCAACCATGTCACGACAAAAAAAATTGGAAACAATATTTAAAAAATTTAAGTCATTCCAGTCGCAAGAGAAGACTCTGTTTTAGAGCATCTACACGGTACAAGTATTTCGGCGTGATTTTTTTGACATGCCTCAAGACAATGTCGGCTTGTCGGCTTTTACCATATAACCCAGAAACAAAATTTAAAAGGTTTTTGACAAAGCAATTAAAGATTTTTTGACTAGCAAACCCGCAATATTATAAATTGCCTCAGAAATACTCTTTACTACATATTTGAATTCGTCATAAAACTATAGGGCCTTTCCATTCGATGAAAAAATTTCGGTCTACTCTCAATGTGCTGTTGTGGCATAATAGTAGAATAACTGAAAAATATAATATTTATAGTACATATTTAAGATTACTTTATAGTTCTTTTATTCAATAATATTTTAGAAAATTAAAAATATTTTACAATTCTAATGTATATTTAACATCCACAGTCTCATTCAATATACAACTAAACTACTTAATTTCATTGCATTAAAAACCTAAATGAGGTTTATTTGTTTTACAGGTTTTAGCTCAAACTTTACAAATAACATGGTGTGCACCGATTTTACTGCATCAAGGAAAATATGATTACGATGGCGTTTTTAGTTTTTCCAGTTCTCATTCGGTTGAAGAGCTATTAACCAAAATCTTCTTCTTTTTTTTTTGGAGAAAAAATTTGGAATTCGCAAATTTTTCAAGTTTTGACTATGTAATGTAACGGGGAGTATACTTCCAAGTGAGGGTTTAGTTTCCTTTCTATTACTATTAATTGCCAAGAGCAAAAGCTAAATTTATACAAATTTTACCGAAAAAAATAAGTCAAGAAATAAGTTTAATAACGCGAAAACTACAATTATTCCATGGCAGTGATTTACCATTTAGCTCAAATCTATATATATAATCTATATATATTAATACAAAATGTTAAGTTGGTTAATGCTTCATCCTCGTCCTGACTCATCGTAGGTAGATTTACTGAGATTTATGGCTTACTATATACCATATCAAATATTTAAATACCGTTTTTTATTCAGTACAAAATTTTACAGGAAACAGCTGTAGCACACACAAATTGAAATTCTTTATTTTAGTAGATTAAAAAAACTATAACTCTGCAAGTAGATGGCGCATGGGTATAGATTTTCGAAATGGTAAATAACTTTCATGCAGACATGTGCAAACCCAATTCCAAGTAATTGTAATTGTCCAGTTCCCTATTGCAAGTACAAGTAATTATAATTAGCATACCTTTAATTACAATTACATGTAATTGCAGTCAGAGCTACATCAATTACAATTACTTGTATTTATATAAGTATTGATTATTCAATCGAAATTACATGTAATTTTGAACATATAAAAAAAATTACAAATATTGTAATTGACAAACGGGTGTAATTGTAATTGACAAAAGGTCCAATTATAATTACAAGTTATTGTAACTGAAAAATTTTAATAACAATTTATTAAAAATGTAATTGTCTGTAATACGATTACAATTACTACTAATTATCGTGGAAAGTACATTCGATATAAAAAAAAAATATTTGGAAGGATGCTGACAATGTAACATATTTAACAGCACTTGAATTCATAATTTTGATAATTAAATTTTTTCGCGAAATTACGAAAACTAAAAACGACATCGTGCTTAGTGTGGCAAAATTCATGAGAAAATTATATTTTCCATGATGGGCTAAACAAATTGTCTAATGTGCACACTATGAACAAATTTAAAAAAAAAAACCCCCAATGAAGCTCATAACGAAAACGTTAAGTGACAACCCAGTGCAACTGCTCTGAGTTATTTCTATTAAATATGCATCATTTTACATAAGTTTGTAAGTTACCAGCGCGCTCGGCCACCTCTTTTGTAAACGTCACCGCCACTGCTACCCCGACCTCCTCTATTGAATCCATTGCCACGGCCGCTACCACCACGCCCAAATCCACCTCCTCCGCCTCCACGACCGCCACTACCACGTCCGCGTGCACCAAAACCTCCTCCACCGCCACGACCGCCACGACCGCCACCTACACCACCTTTTTGCGATAACCCCTTTTTCTTACCACCTTTTGGCTGAGGCGCTTTTGGTAGAAATCGAGCAATGGGCAACACTTTACCAGGATCAATAAAAAGTTTTTGTTGCGCTTTGAAACTATTGGCTTTTATATTTTCTGATAATTTCACAGATACAGAGTAATCGCGAACTGTACCGAAAATTTCATCAATTTTGCCAATTTGCTCCTTATTTTCTAAATAAATAGGTGCGTTAAAATAAGGCACATCGTCTATTTCCACTTTGCAGACAAGATCGTCTTCGCAGGCATAACTATAATGACCCAAAGGTATAACACGTTCGGGGGGACCCTGATGAAAATTGCCACGACAGCCACCAAAACTTCGGCCGCCGCCACCGAAGCCTCCGCCGCCACCACCACGTCCGCCACGTCTTCCACGAAAACCTTGAAAAGAAATATATTTTAATCATGGATTTAACATCAATGTTAGTAAATAAATAAACACATGTACAGTATGACAAAGCACATAAAAACTATTGTATTGAATAATTTATCTCCATATATTTAATACAAGTATTTCACAAATAATTACAGTGAAAATAAATGAAAAATTAGACCATTCCACTGTCCAAACAAATACTCATCAGTCACCAACAAATTAAGTACAAATGAAAGTTATTATTGAAAAAAGTATCAATTGGACTTCTGATTTTATTAAATATAAACAATTAATTAATTATTAAACTTTAAATAAAAATTTAAAAATAACACATACAGTACACTTAAGACTATAACAAAAAAAAAATTAATGGTGCTGAGGGGACGAAGGTCCTCCCAGCAGAAGGAAAAAATGCGCCAGAAGTCGCAGCTCTTCAGGCGTCAGAAAACATAAAAGTAGACGTAAAGACACAGGTATGGAGAACACAACTAAATATATCTACGACAAAACACACGGCGGCCCCTTTGTGGTTTCCGTAGACCCACTGAGAAGGGCGGACGAACTGAAAGCAATTCAGGCAATACACCTAACAGGCGTTCTTATGGAACTAAAAATAAACAGTGTGGATATGCACTAAATGCTCTGAGACACGTACAAAAGAAGAAAAATGCGTAAACACATCGTGTATCAACTGCAAACAACAACATGCTGCGACGGATAAAGATTGCCCCGCTTATTTCAAAGCGTATGCTTTAAAAAAAAATAATGCCCCACGAAAACCTGATCATCAAATAAGCAAGAACAAAATTTATTAGTGCATTTTCAAATAAATTTAATATCCTAACGGACAACGAATCCCCGCTATTTCCTACTAAAAACAAAAAATACAATCACAACAAAAAATACCAAAGTAGTAAAGAAGGAGCACGCCAACAAATCGATAATCCATGAACAAAGAATCACTAATGCAGAAATGGAAGGATATTACCAATAGTGAAAGAAACCTGGAAACATCAGAAAAGCATTACTCGATACACACATATGCACAAAAAACTGCAGAACTAGAAAAAGGAACTAGCGCTGTGGCGGTGGAACTAACTGAATGGATTCTTATCACAATAGTCACAAGACAACGAGCTTTTTAACAAAGCATCCTAAAGGGCCTAAATGGTCAGTTAAAAAAACTGCA
The DNA here is from genome assembly GCA_958295655.1 of Palloptera scutellata. Lineage (NCBI taxonomy): Eukaryota > Metazoa > Arthropoda > Insecta > Diptera > Pallopteridae > Palloptera > Palloptera scutellata. The sequence continues at coordinate 9,489,024 of OY282453.1, read as the reverse complement.
AAATATCTTAAAACTACTTGCACATATGTTAAGAGGTGGTCTGAACGTTTTTCAGAAATAGGAAGCGTTGACGACGAACCAGGAAGAGGCCGAAGCCTACCACCTCCAAGCGGCAGGATAAAGTCATCGTTGGGCTTTTTGAAAATAATCCAATGATCAGTTTAAGGAAGAAAAAAAAAATTTTATCGGATTACGGTTTGGATATATCCTTTAACACGATTCGCGACAGACTTCAGCAATCAGGCATAAATCGTAGCAGTACTTTGTCAAAACCATTGCTTTATCAAAAGCATGTTGAAAAGCGTCTTCAGTGGGCTTACACAAACATCGATCGAGATTGGACCAAATTAATATTTACAGATGAATCCACTTTTGTGTTTTTTAATCCAATTAAATATGTTTGGTTGAAAAATGGCGAAAAATTTATTCAACGAAGTGTAAGACATCCGCAGAAGGTTCATGTCCATGGATGCTTCTCTGCCCAAGGGTTTGGCTTTCTTAAGTGCTTCACGGTAAATTTAAATGCCGTTAGAATGCTGAAGTTGTATAGGATTGTCTATTAAACTCAGCTGAATTATTATATGGGAGAAATAAAATCTATTGGATATTACAAGAAGATAACGACCCAAAACACAGAAGTAAACTATTCACTAAGTGGAAAGAGGATCACAATATTACAACTTTGGATTGGCCCCCTCAGTCACCAGATAAAAATCCCAAAGAGAATGTATGAGCTCTAATGAAATCAAGATATCCAAAAAGAAAATAAAATAATCAAAACATTTTATTCGATTGCTTAAAAGTACGTGGAGGTCTCTTTCCGTGGAATATGCTGAAATTCTAGCTGCCAGTTGTCCCCAAAGATGCCAAGCAATTATAGACAATGCAGGAAATTGGACCGCATATTAAACTTCCTGTCGAAAACCATAATATGTATTTTTCAAAAATAAAACACTTTTCCAAATAAATGTAATATACAGTCTAGAAAACATTGCCATGACATATAACTTTAAATGTAAAGCGTGATTTTTATAAGAGTTTGGTTTTTGAAAATGAAAAAAAAAAACACAGAAATATTACAAAAGTGAATTAAATTTTTATTTGGATCGATAAATCAATTCCTGCTATTTACTTTTCAAAGATAATTTCACTTAAATTTTTTTCACACATTTCGGCCTGAATCTCACAAATGACGCGTTCAATGTTGGCTTCCAAAGCAGTAATCGTGTTTGTCTGCTCCCTATAGATAAGAGACTTAACATAGCTCCACAAAAACTAGTCTAACGGGATCAAATCATACGATCTTGGTGGCCAATTGACTACACCAAAACGTAAGATTAACTGCTCACCAAATTCGCCTCTCAATTGATTCAAGGTTTCGCGAGCAGTGTGGCAAGTGGCATCGTCATGTTGGAACCACATGTCGGCGGGGTCCAATTCTAGCATTTTCGGTCAAAAAAAGTATTATAATCGAACGGTACCTTTCTCCATTAGCCATAACGTTGCGGCCTTCATCGTCTTTGAAGTACGGCCCAATGATGCCGTCTGCCCATAAACCGCACCAAAAAGTGAATTTTTCGGGATGAATTGGTAGCTGCTGAATTGCCTCTGACTGGTCTTCACTCCAAATACGGCAATTCTGCTTATTCACGTATCCATTGAGCCAAAAATTAGCCTCGTCGCTAAATGGACGTAGCTTGCGAAACACTTCACAGCGCATGAATTTTGATAATAAATTTCAATAATTTGCAAACATTGTTCAGGCGTAAGTCTATTCATTATGAAATGGCAAACCAAACTGAGAATAAATCAAGTGACAGCTGTCAAAAAGACCAACTCCGAAAAAAGTATTACCAGATTGAAAACCACACTTCTAGAAAAAATACCCTTTATAAATGACGGAAACCCAACACACATACCACCTCACAATAAACCATCAGCAATTGACGTAACATTCACTATAATCCATATATAGCACATAACATGGCAAACGATACAGACCAGAATTACAAACAGTAGCCACCTACGTACCCTAACAAACATTAACACACAAATCAAAAAACAAAAAGCAAAAAAATACTTGACGGAAAAATCCTACTAGAACTAAACACAGTCACACTTCCTGATGACATCACGAAATACAAATCAAAATAAACGAAATAATCAAAAAACATACAATTCATTTAACCGAAAACAATAAATAAGTACCAAAACACTGGTGAGATAATAAATGTCTTAAGCTATATACATATGTAGATTAAGAAATGTAGATCAATAGGAAACTGCGAAACGCTATTAAATGCTGAAATTGACCTAAGAAACTACATAAAAGAAATAAAAAAAAAGCACTTCAACTCACCAACATCTCAAACCCTCCAAATATCAAAGAATGTTGGCTTCAAATCAATAACCTCAAAATATAAAAACAAGGAAAACAAAAAAATCAACAACTGGACAGACATTCAGTTAGCAAACAATCAAAACACAACAGCAACAAGTAACACTATAACCTATACCCATAATATAAACTGCACAAGCATCAACACAATCACCAATGAGACAACGACACCAACAAAATTCACTTATCAAAACTTCATATATCTCATCAACAACAGAAATCCAAACTCAGTAAAAGGCTACGATAACATATCATACAAAATGATACAAAATCTAACAGACAAAAACAAAAAAATTCAGTCTCCTAAAAATATGGGAAACAAATACAATACCAGAGGAGTGGAGATATATTAAAATAATCCCCATCCTAAAACCAAACAAATACCCTGCAATAATTCACAACTATAGGTAGACCAACTTGCTACCGGTACTACTAAAAATAATAGAAAACCAAATAAAGGAAGATATAAACCAACACCTATATATAAAAAGCAAACTATCAGAACGATCCTACGCCTTAAAAAAAAACAGGTCAATGTGCATAAACGACATACAATACTGGAAATCCAACAAACAACAAGTAGTAGCAATATGTATCGACATAAGCAAAGCATTTAAATCAGTAGACTGAGTAATGCTGATAAAAACATTAAACGAAATCGGAATAAATAATAAAACATCAAGCTGGATCGATTCGTACGTAAGCAACCGCATAATCTCAATAGGAACCCAAAAAGTAATAACAAATCAAGGACTGTGCCAAGGAAGCAGCCTCAGCCCAGTATTTCTCAACATATACACAGCTAAGCTGCAGACAATAACAAGCGAAAACTGCGAAATATTTTAATTCGCAGACGATTTCTTCATCATCTGTCACAACAATCGTTATGAACGCGCAAAATCCATCCCACAAGATAAAATTCACTTCATATTTCACAGTATTTCACTTCATATGCGAGGAACTAAAACTCAAAACAACAGAGAAAAAGAATTAAACAACAATAAACAACACAATAGTCAATCAAGTTAAAAAAATTAAGTACGTAGGGAAAATAATCTCTATAAACAACTATACCAAAGAACACGCTGGCCACATCGTAAATAAACAAAACTACTTTTTACAAGCCATAAACCGTTGCTTAAACAAGGCTTTCCTGAGAACAAAAATGGATTACACTGCATCAACATTTAGCAACATAAGTAAATGGACACTAAATAAACTCACTATATGTAACATCATCAAAAGAAAGCCTGGCCTAATACGGTAAACACCAACCCTTACAATTTACCATATGGCAGCAGAATTAGCACCAAACCTAAGATTCCAATACGCAACAGTAAAATAAATTGCAAAGATATTCGCATATAGACTTCCTGCTATGAAAATTCTGAAACATACTAATAAAGATCTAAAAACAAGTTATACAAAAACATGCAACAAATTCAAAAACATGATTGACAATGTGGACGAAATTGATGAAACTACAATCCAAAATGATGGAAAAATAAAGTTTGACTCAAAGTTTTCTTTAAAAATATATGAAAAAAAAATTGAAGCATCCCAAGAAGAAATAATGCAAAGGTACGAAAAAAAACCACAACAAATTAAACAAGAAAAAGTACGAAATAATTGTCACAGATATCAATATCACAAAAACAAAACTAATATCAATAAAACAAAACTATACCGGAGTCGCTATTTATCACAAAACCAGAAACACCACAAAGAGCTACTATACACATGACAACCTGAGCTCCACGAAAGCTGAACTCATAGCCACTTTACTAAAACTAGAAATCCAACACATACCGAGTCATTACAACATCAGACCAAACGAAACAGTAGACACAGCTTCTAAAAATGCTTGCGAATTAGGCCACCAAATAAAAAAAAAAAATATACACTGAAAGATGCAAACAACAAACTACTAAAAGCAGTAAAAAACAATTATCAACAAGAATATAACGATGTCAGCCAAGCAAAAGAAAAAAACTACCACCGAATGTTTCCAAAGAATTTAAAGAAACCCTGGTTGAGTAACAAATACGACAATAGAAAATCAAAAAAATAAATAGAATACTGGTCGGACACGGTTCCTGCAATGAAACGCTAAACAGAATGAACATAGTAAACAACAAGACCTGTGAAGCCTGTAAATCAATAGAAACAACTGACCACGAACTATTCAAATGCTCCAAATATAGCACAAGAGGAAAATACCACTCATCCAAACTAATACTATACGGAATTCATAGAAACACCGAATATTGACCACTACAAACATATTAAACAAATTTATAATAGAAACACAGTTGACAATATAAAAGAAAAGGCAACAATTCCAAAATCATGGCTATATAATTTCTCCAGGAAACTGGGTCAAATGAATCGCTACACATTTTCCCCCGAAAAGCCAACAGAGTAACTCTAAATTCAAAAAAAAAAACAAAATTATTATTTAGCTACTTACCACCCCCACCAAGATTAAACGACATTACGAAGTAAAATTGCTGCTTTGAAATTTTATTTTAATAAATAACCTTATTTCCAATTCATTAAATTAGTTTAAGTTATAATTTACTACGACACACTATTCTCACTAAAAAGTTAGGGCAACAGCACCACGAGGTTTAAATTGTCTTTTTTTTTTATTGACAAATGTCAAACAGAAACATACACATAATGTGATGGCCTTGTTAAGTTAGGACGCACGGTTGCACAATTGCGTTAAACAAAGGGTAGTGAACAGCTAATCAGTGCCGTCGGAGAATCTGAAATATTTAATTTCTTTTGACGACGGAAATTAGTTGCCATGTTTTATTAAGAAGAGAAATATTTTTTAATAGTCAGTACTAAAGACTATTTAATAATAAAAATCTTTTTCAGAATTTGTAGAATTATGCGTTATTTTAAATTGAAATTAAATTTTAACAAAACAAAATGATTAAAGCCAACCCATATCCTTGCCGCCAGACGAAGAGAATAGTATCTTAAAATTTAACCACAATTGCGTCGTACGGCGGGTAACTGTCCGACGTGAAATCCGTTTGAAACAACACAATTACGACTTTTATTTAAAAGAGAATGACTTTTGTTAATCAGTACTTGCTTACTTATTATTTTATTATAAAAATTAATTCTAGAATTATGCGAATATGTAAATCAACTATAATTATAGAACACAAACCTGCGTTCTCTCCACCCGACGATTAAAACAAAATAGATTCTAAAGATTTAATTTATATGTTTATCCACAATCGCGTCTTTAAAACAGTTTGATTTTCCTATTCATATGTGGATAGGATCACATTCTCTGCCGACACAATGGTGTCACATGTACGCTATAAACTTCTTCGTGTAGCTTACGAACTATTGACGAACAATGGAATTCGGGCGAAGTTTGAAAGCAAAATTTTGTTAACGCAAATCATGTTAGCTGACTTTCATTATTCATGTAAGCCAAATCTCGCTGCGCAATTTTTTAAAACAGCAGTGCTTTTTCCCTCTCATATACACACACAAGCATGCATGTATATGTATTGGTTTGCACCGCACTGCTATAAAATTATATCAAATATGTATGTAGATTTTTTTTTTATTTTTGGCGAAGGTACGGGGCATAAAATTTTGTGCATACGAATCACCTCTCTCGACTAAGAAATTCATCGTACGCTGCTATGATCTACCCACAATTGCATCGGACGACGGGAAAGTTAAGATCGGATACCCGCTGTCTTATTTAAAACGCATTTCATCGTATCAAATGGCCCAACGAGTTTTCGGCGCAACGTGTTTCCTGACGGCAAATTCCAGTCCAATTAGAGTTATTTCTATTGGTTGCATTTAATAATTAATTTATTGAAAAATTAATTTTGCTGACAACTAATTTATAAATTCATGAATTCAAGAACTAATTTTTACAATATTATAAAGTGATACAAGTACTAATCAACAAACAGTAATTCTCTTCTAAATAAAAATGGCAATTAAATACCTTTGTCCGACGCAATTGTGTTTATGCATACAAACGGACAAAGAAAACCTACTTTGCTCACCAAAATTTTCCCAATAAAAATTTCTACGATGTTTACTCAGTATTTACCCTTAAATCCATCAACTTAAATTTTTTGTAATTTGTACAAAAATATGTAGATACAAAACAAAATCGACGATAACGCAGGGGCAATCCAAGCTCCGTGTTTTTTTTTACATAAAAAAAAAAAATCTTCAAAAATGTTAACCAAAATTGCATTTAGTAGGAAAAACTGTTTTGTAGGAACAAAAAAAAACCTACAACAATTTAAAAAAATCTGTACTTTTGTTTTTTATTTTTCATTAAAAATTCTTACGTGTAGTATGTATTTCCCATGTGCACCATCACTGATTTAGAGTAGATTTTTATTTCTTCACGCTGCACCAACCACCCGAACAAATACCGATTTCACACACGTCGATGTTTCTGTTGGCGAAGGAGAGAAGACGAAAAGTGAACAAATCACAATCGGCTTTACCGCCGATTTTCCCAATTTTTGCTTCTTAGGTCGTGGTTTTGTTGGTGTTCGCATCATATTTTTCGCTAGTGCTCGGCCTGATGCGGCAGGATAAAGTCATCGTTGGGCTTTTTGAAAATAATCCAATGATCAGTTTAAGGAAGAAAAAAAAAATTTTATCGGATTACGGTTTGGATATATCCTTTAACACGATTCGCGACAGACTTCAGCAATCAGGCATAAATCGTAGCAGTACTTTGTCAAAACCATTGCTTTATCAAAAGCATGTTGAAAAGCGTCTTCAGTGGGCTTACACAAACATCGATCGAGATTGGACCAAATTAATATTTACAGATGAATCCACTTTTGTGTTTTTTAATCCAATTAAATATGTTTGGTTGAAAAATGGCGAAAAATTTATTCAACGAAGTGTAAGACATCCGCAGAAGGTTCATGTCCATGGATGCTTCTCTGCCCAAGGGTTTGGCTTTCTTAAGTGCTTCACGGTAAATTTAAATGCCGTTAGAATGCTGAAGTTGTATAGGATTGTCTATTAAACTCAGCTGAATTATTATATGGGAGAAATAAAATCTATTGGATATTACAAGAAGATAACGACCCAAAACACAGAAGTAAACTATTCACTAAGTGGAAAGAGGATCACAATATTACAACTTTGGATTGGCCCCCTCAGTCACCAGATAAAAATCCCAAAGAGAATGTATGAGCTCTAATGAAATCAAGATATCCAAAAAGAAAATAAAATAATCAAAACATTTTATTCGATTGCTTAAAAGTACGTGGAGGTCTCTTTCCGTGGAATATGCTGAAATTCTAGCTGCCAGTTGTCCCCAAAGATGCCAAGCAATTATAGACAATGCAGGAAATTGGACCGCATATTAAACTTCCTGTCGAAAACCATAATATGTATTTTTCAAAAATAAAACACTTTTCCAAATAAATGTAATATACAGTCTAGAAAACATTGCCATGACATATAACTTTAAATGTAAAGCGTGATTTTTATAAGAGTTTGGTTTTTGAAAATGAAAAAAAAAAACACAGAAATATTACAAAAGTGAATTAAATTTTTATTTGGATCGATAAATCAATTCCTGCTATTTACTTTTCAAAGATAATTTCACTTAAATTTTTTTCACACATTTCGGCCTGAATCTCACAAATGACGCGTTCAATGTTGGCTTCCAAAGCAGTAATCGTGTTTGTCTGCTCCCTATAGATAAGAGACTTAACATAGCTCCACAAAAACTAGTCTAACGGGATCAAATCATACGATCTTGGTGGCCAATTGACTACACCAAAACGTGAGATTAACTGCTCACCAAATTCGCCTCTCAATTGATTCAAGGTTTCGCGAGCAGTGTGGCAAGTGGCATCGTCATGTTGGAACCACATGTCGGCGGGGTCCAATTCTAGCATTTTCGGTCAAAAAAAGTATTATAATCGAACGGTACCTTTCTCCATTAGCCATAACGTTGCGGCCTTCATCGTCTTTGAAGTACGGCCCAATGATGCCGTCTGCCCATAAACCGCACCAAAAAGTGAATTTTTCGGGATGAATTGGTAGCTGCTGAATTGCCTCTGACTGGTCTTCACTCCAAATACGGCAATTCTGCTTATTCACGTATCCATTGAGCCAAAAATTAGCCTCGTCGCTAAATGGACGTAGCTTGCGAAACACTTCACAGCGCATGAATTTTGATAATAAATTTCAATAATTTGCAAACATTGTTCAGGCGTAAGTCTATTCATTATGAAATGGCAAACCAAACTGAGAATAAATCAAGTGACAGCTGTCAAAAAGACCAACTCCGAAAAAAGTATTACCAGATTGAAAACCACACTTCTAGAAAAAATACCCTTTATAAATGACGGAAACCCAACACACATACCACCTCACAATAAACCATCAGCAATTGACGTAACATTCACTATAATCCATATATAGCACATAACATGGCAAACGATACAGACCAGAATTACAAACAGTAGCCACCTACGTACCCTAACAAACATTAACACACAAATCAAAAAACAAAAAGCAAAAAAATACTTGACGGAAAAATCCTACTAGAACTAAACACAGTCACACTTCCTGATGACATCACGAAATACAAATCAAAATAAACGAAATAATCAAAAAACATACAATTCATTTAACCGAAAACAATAAATAAGTACCAAAACACTGGTGAGATAATAAATGTCTTAAGCTATATACATATGTAGATTAAGAAATGTAGATCAATAGGAAACTGCGAAACGCTATTAAATGCTGAAATTGACCTAAGAAACTACATAAAAGAAATAAAAAAAAAGCACTTCAACTCACCAACATCTCAAACCCTCCAAATATCAAAGAATGTTGGCTTCAAATCAATAACCTCAAAATATAAAAACAAGGAAAACAAAAAAATCAACAACTGGACAGACATTCAGTTAGCAAACAATCAAAACACAACAGCAACAAGTAACACTATAACCTATACCCATAATATAAACTGCACAAGCATCAACACAATCACCAATGAGACAACGACACCAACAAAATTCACTTATCAAAACTTCATATATCTCATCAACAACAGAAATCCAAACTCAGTAAAAGGCTACGATAACATATCATACAAAGTGATACAAAATCTAACAGACAAAAACAAAAAAATTCAGTCTCCTAAAAATATGGGAAACAAATACAATACCAGAGGAGTGGAGATATATTAAAATAATCCCCATCCTAAAACCAAACAAATACCCTGCAATAATTCACAACTATAGGTAGACCAACTTGCTACCGGTACTACTAAAAATAATAGAAAACCAAATAAAGGAAGATATAAACCAACACCTATATATAAAAAGCAAACTATCAGAACGATCCTACGCCTTAAAAAAAAACAGGTCAATGTGCATAAACGACATACAATACTGGAAATCCAACAAACAACAAGTAGTAGCAATATGTATCGACATAAGCAAAGCATTTAAATCAGTAGACTGAGTAATGCTGATAAAAACATTAAACGAAATCGGAATAAATAATAAAACATCAAGCTGGATCGATTCGTACGTAAGCAACCGCATAATCTCAATAGGAACCCAAAAAGTAATAACAAATCAAGGACTGTGCCAAGGAAGCAGCCTCAGCCCAGTACTTCTCAACATATACACAGCTAAGCTGCAGACAATAACAAGCGAAAACTGCGAAATATTTTAATTCGCAGACGATTTCTTCATCATCTGTCACAACAATCGTTATGAACGCGCAAAATCCATCCCACAAGATAAAATTCACTTCATATTTCACAGCATTTCACTTCATATGCGAGGAACTAAACCCCTATAAATCTAGTAAAACATATTTCAACAACAGAGAAAAAGAATTAAACAACAATAAACAACACAATAGTCAATCAAGTTAAAAAAATTAAGTACGTAGGGAAAATAATCTCTATAAACAACTATACCAAAGAACACGCTGGCCACATCGTAAATAAACAAAACTACTTTTTACAAGCCATAAACCGTTGCTTAAACAAGGCTTTCCTGAGAACAAAAATGGATTACACTGCATCAACATTTAGCAACATAAGTAAATGGACACTAAATAAACTCACTATATGTAACATCATCAAAAGAAAGCCTGGCCTAATACGGTAAACACCAACCCTTACAATTTACCATATGGCAGCAGAATTAGCACCAAACCTAAGATTCCAATACGCAACAGTAAAATAAATTGCAAAGATATTCGCATATAGACTTCCTGCTATGAAAATTCTGAAACATACTAATAAAGATCTAAAAACAAGTTATACAAAAACATGCAACAAATTCAAAAACATGATTGACAATGTGGACGAAATTGATGAAACTACAATCCAAAATGATGGAAAAATAAAGTTTGACTCAAAGTTTTCTTTAAAAATATATGAAAAAAAAATTGAAGCATCCCAAGAAGAAATAATGCAAAGGTACGAAAAAAAACCACAACAAATTAAACAAGAAAAAGTACGAAATAATTGTCACAGATATCAATATCACAAAAACAAAACTAATATCAATAAAACAAAACTATACCGGAGTCGCTATTTATCACAAAACCAGAAACACCACAAAGAGCTACTATACACATGACAACCTGAGCTCCACGAAAGCTGAACTCATAGCCACTTTACTAAAACTAGAAATCCAACACATACCGAGTCATTACAACATCAGACCAAACGAAACAGTAGACACAGCTTCTAAAAATGCTTGCGAATTAGGCCACCAAATAAAAAAAAAAAATATACACTGAAAGATGCAAACAACAAACTACTAAAAGCAGTAAAAAACAATTATCAACAAGAATATAACGATGTCAGCCAAGCAAAAGAAAAAAACTACCACCGAATGTTTCCAAAGAATTTAAAGAAACCCTGGTTGAGTAACAAATACGACAATAGAAAATCAAAAAAATAAATAGAATACTGGTCGGACACGGTTCCTGCAATGAAACGCTAAACAGAATGAACATAGTAAACAACAAGACCTGTGAAGCCTGTAAATCAATAGAAACAACTGACCACGAACTATTCAAATGCTCCAAATATAGCACAAGAGGAAAATACCACTCATCCAAACTAATACTATACGGAATTCATAGAAACACCGAATATTGACCACTACAAACATATTAAACAAATTTATAATAGAAACACAGTTGACAATATAAAAGAAAAGGCAACAATTCCAAAATCATGGCTATATAATTTCTCCAGGAAACTGGGTCAAATGAATCGCTACACATTTTCCCCCGAAAAGCCAACAGAGTAACTCTAAATTCAAAAAAAAAAACAAAATTATTATTTAGCTACTTACCACCCCCACCAAGATTAAACGACATTACGAAGTAAAATTGCTGCTTTGAAATTTTATTTTAATAAATAACCTTTTTTCCAATTCATTAAATTAGTTTAAGTTATAATTTACTACGACACACTATTCTCACTAAAAAGTTAGGGCAACAGCACCACGAGGTTTAAATTGTCTTTTTTTTTTATTGACAAATGTCAAACAGAAACATACACATAATGTGATGGCCTTGTTAAGTTAGGACGCACGGTTGCACAATTGCGTTAAACAAAGGGTAGTGAACAGCTAATCAGTGCCGTCGGAGAATCTGAAATATTTAATTTCTTTTGACGACGGAAATTAGTTGCCATGTTTTATTAAGAAGAGAAATATTTTTTAATAGTCAGTACTAAAGACTATTTAATAATAAAAATCTTTTTCAGAATTTGTAGAATTATGCGTTATTTTAAATTGAAATTAAATTTTAACAAAACAAAATGATTAAAGCCAACCCATATCCTTGCCGCCAGACGAAGAGAATAGTATCTTAAAATTTAACCACAATTGCGTCGTACGGCGGGTAACTGTCCGACGTGAAATCCGTTTGAAACAACACAATTACGACTTTTATTTAAAAGAGAATGACTTTTGTTAATCAGTACTTGCTTACTTATTATTTTATTATAAAAATTAATTCTAGAATTATGCGAATATGTAAATCAACTATAATTATAGAACACAAACCTGCGTTCTCTCCACCCGACGATTAAAACAAAATAGATTCTAAAGATTTAATTTATATGTTTATCCACAATCGCGTCTTTAAAACAGTTTGATTTTCCTATTCATATGTGGATAGGATCACATTCTCTGCCGACACAATGGTGTCACATGTACGCTATAAACTTCTTCGTGTAGCTTACGAACTATTGACGAACAATGGAATTCGGGCGAAGTTTGAAAGCAAAATTTTGTTAACGCAAATCATGTTAGCTGACTTTCATTATTCATGTAAGCCAAATCTCGCTGCGCAATTTTTTAAAACAGCAGTGCTTTTTCCCTCTCATATACACACACAAGCATGCATGTATATGTATTGGTTTGCCCCGCACTGCTATAAAATTATATCAAATATGTATGTAGATTTTTTTTTTATTTTTGGCGAAGGTACGGGGCATAAAATTTTGTGCATACGAATCACCTCTCTCGACTAAGAAATTCATCGTACGCTGCTATGATCTACCCACAATTGCATCGGACGACGGGAAAATTAAGATCGGATACCCGCTGTCTTATTTAAAACGCATTTCATCGTATCAAATGGCCCAACGAGTTTTCGGCGCAACGTGTTTCCTGACGGCAAATTCCAGTCCAATTAGAGTTATTTCTATTGGTTGCATTTAATAATTAATTTATTGAAAAATTAATTTTGCTGACAACTAATTTATAAATTCATGAATTCAAGAACTAATTTTTACAATATTATAAAGTGATACAAGTACTAATCAACAAACAGTAATTCTCTTCTAAATAAAAATGGCAATTAAATACCTTTGTCCGACGCAATTGTGTTTATGCATACAAACGGACAAAGAAAACCTACTTTGCTCACCAAAATTTTCCCAATAAAAATTTCTACGATGTTTACTCAGTATTTACCCTTAAATCCATCAACTTAAATTTTTTGTAATTTGTACAAAAATATGTAGATACAAAACAAAATCGACGATAACGCAGGGGCAATCCAAGCTCCGTGTTTTTTTTTACATAAAAAAAAAAAATCTTCAAAAATGTTAACCAAAATTGCATTTAGTAGGAAAAACTGTTTTGTAGGAACAAAAAAAAACCTACAACAATTTAAAAAAATCTGTCCTTTTGTTTTTTATTTTTCATTAAAAATTCTTACGTGTAGTATGTATTTCCCATGTGCACCATCACTGATTTAGAGTAGATTTTTATTTCTTCACGCTGCACCAACCACCCGAACAAATACCGATTTCACACACGTCGATGTTTCTGTTGGCGAAGGAGAGAAGACGAAAAGTGAACAAATCACAATCGGCTTTACCGCCGATTTTCCCAATTTTTGCTTCTTAGGTCGTGGTTTTGTTGGTGTTCGCATCATATTTTTCGCTAGTGCTCGGCCTGATGGTTACATTGAGGTCGCTGCAGAGTTGCTTTTGGTCGATTTTGAGGTTTACTTCTCTAGAATAATTTTTATATTTGCGAGAGGGTAAAAGATGATTGCGGCAATTGTCACGGAAATGAAGGGCAGCGCTCTGTATCATAAGTATGAACAAAATGAGGATGCATATGTATATACAAAAATGATGGGCAGCACATATGTGTGCCGTGTGTGCTTCGATTCACTTAACGAGACGTTGCCGTCGAGATGTCAAAGATGTACCACGGCTGCGTGAATATGCAAGGAGGCGCTCCACTAACATAATTTCAAATCAAAGACCACACGTGTGGCTAAATCAATTTCAACTTTAATTATCTAACAAATAAATTACAGGCGAAAAGAAATTACGACGTTAAAAACTCCGTTTCCAAACGTTGTGGTCGTTTGCAAACGACGAGTGGAATTACTCGAATTTTCTCTAACGTTGAATTTTAAAAATTGCATCAGCTTGTTGCACAAAAACATTACAGGGTGGCCATAGTAGCCTTATTTGAATCCTGATAAGGAGTCACGGGTCCATTGAGTCTTTTAGTGGCGTAAGTTCGTGGATTAGTTGGCCACTTGGAAGTGCTATACGACGTAGTCGCTCCGTAGAATTAATGAAAGCGGGCTTAAGACATTCAGTAGATATAGTTGTTGACCATCTACATTTATTTTGTAAACGAAATCACTAAATCGCTCCAACACCTCTCCTTGCATGAAATCAAGGAACTTTTCGATGAAATGTTGTGGTTCCGGCCCTACTTCCTCATCGGTGAAATACCCTCCAGGAAGGCGAAGGTGTCGTATAACATTTCAGCTGTACTAGCTCTGATATCGTCTTTAAAACTTGTACGAAGCCCAAGCAGAACAACTGGAAGTGTGTTTACCCAGTTGGTTGAAGAGTAACACATAATTTCTTTTTTAACGACCTATGCCAACGCTCGATCATACCGTTTAAAGCCGGGTGGTATGCAGTTATCCGGATGCGATCGCAACCGAATAGTTTTGTGAATGCGCCAAAAAATTTAGATTCGAATTAAGAACTTCTATCGCTCGTGACCGTTAATGGCGCTTCAAATCGACTTACCCACCCACTAAAGAATGCATTAACCACTGCTTCGGTGTAAATATCATTCAATGGTTCAGCCTCCAGACAACGGGTATACCGATCGATAATACCTCGTACATCAAAATTTCAAATGTATTTTTTCAACAGAATATGTAATAAACTAAGTCTACGACCGCGCCACTTTTCTTCTTTCTTTCTTTTAATGCCACGATAGCCCATGGAGGGGCTAGGCCGAGCTTTTCACATCCACTCATGTTGTGCGTGTTATATTTGTACATGAATGGAAGGGACCTCAGTTTTATGCCGAATCCGGCGACGAAGTGAAAAGATTTTCAAAGTAAATTTTTACTCTTGTAGGTTTGCCATGTGTAGAAAAATGTTTTTTTTATACTTTTTGATTTTGCCTGTGCCGAGATACGAACACTTTGCGTAACAGTTCAACGCACTACCACTACGCCACAGCGACCACTACGACCGCGCCACCTACCGTATGCAAAAGACACATAAATCATCTGAAGCACCCAACAAATACATATAGATATATTGTTAATTAATAAGTGAAAATTTGCAAGAGTACAAAATAATATCGTATTTATTCAGTTAGTTCTACTGTGCTTATATACTAACAATTTACTGTACTTTAATATCTGAATTTGAGTTGAATATAATTTCCCACCGGTAAAAATCAAAATTAACAATACAGTGTATTTAAATTAATAAATGGAAAATTAGAAATATAGGGCAATTAAATTAATAAATTGAAAATCAAAAATACTGTGTAATTAAATTATTAAATTGAAAATTGAAAAACTATCGCTGATCTGGCGAAACACGTAGTCTTCGTGGATGACGACGAGATCACCTATTGCAACGTTGCGTTGTGGCTACAACCACTTGTTGCGCTACTGTTGGCTCACTAGGTAGACTCTCGACCACCTCCGCCAAAACTACTGCTTGAGATGGTAAAAAAGTCGCCATCTGGCGAAGCATCCCGTTGAAGTTTGTGGCAGCCTGTCTGGTGCTCAGGCATTATAACCTCTCCATTGTTGGGGTCTTGCCAACAGGTGAGATTGAGAAGTAGAGCCCTTTCTCGACCGACGAAAATAACGCTTTGACATTGACCATCAATGATGAGAGGCTCTTAGGAGCGTTCGAGAGGAAGATACTCCGTAAGATCTACGGTTTAGTATGCGTTGGTGACGTGTATCGAATAAGTTGGAATGATGAGCTGTACGCCGACACTGACATAGTCAAGCGTATCAAAATCCAGCGGCTTCCTGGCGTAGAAGAGGAAGTCCTAATCTCCGTTGGAAAGACCAGGTACAGGGCAACCTGACTGCGCTTGGCCGTATCAACTGGCACCAGCGCACGCATAGCAGAAATCCTTGACGACTTCAAAAGTATAGTTGTCAACAGTGACATTTTGTCCAAGACGCCGTGACTCTTTGTTTGTTGACACAAGGTATTTCGTTATGTCCTCGTTCACCACTAGACACACTCGACGAGACTCCCTTTCCAGGTTGGAGAATGCTGCACTGACTGCTCGAGCGTTTTTGCCAATGATGTCAATATCATCAGCGTATGTTAGCAGTATGACACTCTTGTAGAAGATAGTGCCAGAGATGTCGATGTTCGCAGCTCGAATTACCTATATTTTCTCCAGCATAGAGTTAAAGAAGTCGCATGATAGGGAGTCCTTGTCTGAAACCTCTTTTGGTATCAAAGGGTGCGGAGAGGTCTTTCCCAATTTTCACTGCGCTGGTGGTGTTGGTCAGTGTCATTTTGCAAAGACGAATGAGCTTTGCAGGGATACCAAAATCAGACATTGCGGCGCACAAGTGATCCCTAATCGTGCTGTCGAAGGCGGCTTTATAATCGACAAATAGATGATGGGTGTCGATCTGTTTTTCTCGGGTCTTTTCCAGGATTTGGCGTAGTGTGAATATCTTGTCGATGGTGGATTTACCAGGCCTGAAGCCACACTGATAAGGTCCAATCAGTTTGTTGACGATGGGCTTCAGTCTTTCGCACAGTACGCTCGATAGAACCTTATATGCAATATTAAGAAGGCTTATCCCACGGTAGTTGGCGCCGATTGTGGAATCACCTTCCTTATGGATTGGGCAGAGTACGCTGAGATTCCAATCACTTGGCATGCTTTCATCTGACCATATTCTGCATAGAAGCTCATACATGCGTTTTTTGAGCTCTTCGCCTCCGGTCTTAAACAACTCAGCAGGCAGGCCATCTGCACCTGCAGCCTTATTGTTTTTCAGCCGAGCAATGGTTGTTAAGACCTCCTCATAGTCAGGCGGCGGTACTTCAACGCCGTCAGTGATTGGGGTTTCCGGAGTGGGTTCCGCAATGGCGGGATTATTGCCGTCATCGCCATTAGGCAGCTGCGAAAAGTGCTCCCTCCATAATCTCATTATGCCCTGGATATCTGTCACCAGATTTTCGTCTTCATCCTTGCAGGAAGAGGCCCCGGTCTTCAAACCAAGAGTCTGGCGTCTTATTCTTTCAAAGAATTTTCGGACCTCGTTCCTGTCCCGTAACATTTCGATATCATCGAACTCGCGTATTTCTTCATCTCTTTTCTTGCGCCTGAAAAGACGTTTCTCCTCCCTCCTCAACTTTCTGTATCGCTCCTTAGCAGCTCGTGTTGCAACTGACTGCAGGGTGGCTCTGTAAACTGCGTTTTTTGCTTCAGTAGCATCGCGACACTCTTGGTCGTACCACATATTTCTCCGTCGACGGTGGTAGCCTAGCACCTCTTCGGCAGCCGTACGCATAGAGCGGGAAATGTGCGCATCAAGTTGAGGGGTGTTTTGCGAAAGGAGAAGTGCAAGTTGGTTTAATTTATAAACGTGATGTAAATGGACCTCCAGCTGTGCCCACAAGAATCACTGAAGGTCTATTTAGTTTAACGGATTGTTATCATTACAGCTGAAAGTGCTGGGCTAGCGGAATTTTTTTGCTTAATTACCAAACCACCACTTGCTTTGGACGTTGAATGCATTGCCACGCGTAATGTCGTTTTTCAAGTTTTCCATTTTTTTTGGAAAGTGCCACAATTTCTGTGTTTAGTTCGTCGAGGTTTGATGTTTGTGCTGTTTGCACGTTGTCGACTGAGATTATATTATATTGTATATTAAAAATTGTCTGCTTTCAGAGCCAAATTTTGTTCATCACTGATTGCCAATATGGAGCTACGTTTTCAGGTAACTGTTTGAGAAAGATAGAGCGTAATAAGCAGTCAGATTTTTGTTGGCAGCTAAATTTCCAAGTCGTTGCAGAAAGTTTGATGACCATCGATGTAGTCCGCGCCACGAAGTAATCGAAGTAGTCCGTGCCACGAATAATTCTTCTGTATCCTCGAAAGTGCTGATGAGTTTTTCTTTCAGTGCACTGTATTCACCTTCCGCTGGAGGTGACGTACGTAGGACACAAGGTAAAGTTCGTGACAGTCGCAGGTGCGTCCATGTTCGATCCTTGCGCTTCTACTTTTCAAGTCGACACACAACCCCCTCGTGGCGTCCCCTAGATAGCGATCTGACAACCTTCAGTGAGTTAATTAATGTGTGCGGCGGGCTTCCCCATGGCCTTTAATGAATGATTGTGCGTCCAGCTTGGAACCCACCACGTTAAAATACCCACAAATGACTCCTCAAAATAACAACTTTATGCTGGAGAAAATAATTCGAGCTGCGAACATCGACATCTCTGGCACTATCTTCTACAAGAGTGTCATGCTGCTAGCATACGCTGATGATATTGACATCATTGGCAAAAACGCTCGAGCAGTCAGTACAGCATTCTCCAATCTGGAAAGGGAGTCTCGTCGAGTGGGTCTAGTGGTGAACGAGGACATAACGAAATACCTTGTGTCAACAAACAAAGAGTCACGGCGTCTTTGACAAAATGTCACTGTTGGCAATTATACTTTTCAACTCGTCAAGGATTTCGTCTTTCTATGATCCAGCATAAACATCAACAATAATGTCAGCCTTGACATCAAGCGGAGATTAACTCTTGCCAACAAATGTTACTACGGGCACAGTAGACAATTGAGAAGTTGCGCCCTCTCTCGACTGACGAAAATAACGCTCTATAAGTCCCTTATCCTTCCCGTCCTAATGTACGGCACAGAGACGTGGACATTGACCATCAACGATGAGAGGCTGGTAGGAGCGTTCGAGAGGAAGATACTCCGTAAGATCAACGGTTCAGTATGCGTGGACGATGAGCTGTACGCCGCCACTGACATAGTCAAGCGTATAAAAATCCAGCGGCTTCGCTGGAACTATGGTGGAGGAACACACAGAAGGGGACGTCCTAATCTCCGTTGGAAAGGCCAGGTGCAGGGCAACCTGACTGCTCTTGGCCTTATCAACTGGCGCCAGCACGCGCATAACAGAGGCGACTGGCGAAGCTTTATAGAGGCGGCCAAGACCGATCATCAGTTGTAGCGCCAGTTAAGTAAGTAAGGAGGTGACGTAATGATATCGGCGACAAAAGGCAGCATTGTTTCATTCAGACACATTAGAACACATCGTGCAGCATCTGTACATATTTGTGCGATTTCAAGAGTAGTTTCCACTTGTGCAAATCATAATACGCAATTGTCCTCAATTGTTGGTTTCGCCTTGACACTCTGATGAGCCATTTGATTCGATCTGTTTAAACTCGGGGTCACCAATTTGTGGGGGTCACCAGGCGTGTGTGCCTCAATTCGCTCAACGATACGTTGCCGTAGAGATGTAACAAGTCTGCGTGAATATACAAGGAGACGCTCCACCAACAGAAATTCAAATCAAAGATCACACGTGTGACTGAATCAATTTCGACTTTAATTATCTAACAAATAAATTACAGGCGAAAAGAAATTAAGTCGTTACAAACTCCGTTTGCGAACGTCGTGGTCGTTGTCAAATGACGCGTGGAATGACTCGAAATTTGTCGAACGTTCAATTTTAAAAATGACAGATTGCATCAGCTTGTTGCACAAAAACATTACAGGGTGGCCACATATGCATCCACTATGCGTCCTCTATCAATCGATAGAGTAGTCTTCTATTCTTTTATGAATTGAAAGAGGGCGCTGGTTCGCGTTTGATTCATACTCGATTGATAAAGGACGGTGCCCATCAGTTTCTACTTAAAATTTTTATCGTGATAAGAAGCCAAAAAACCACCATAGAGAGATCGTGATAGTGTGGACTTCGCAAGCAACTTAAGGCACAACAGAATTCGAATTTCATTTAAAAACAACTCGCAAGCCTAAAGCGGGGAGACAGCATGAATGGGAAATGAGTTCATTAGAGCCAATACAACACTCATGCCAAGGAGTCCGGACGAACCTGAAAATTTTGATGATTATTATAATGATGATAATAATTATCATGATGTTGGTAAAGATATTTAAATTGGCATGTTTTGAGTATGAATATTTTGATGAAGATGATGATTTTGCAGAGGGCGTTGCATGCATTGGAAACGCAAACGTTAAAAATGAAGTTAATCCAGATGCAGCACACCTGGGATCAAAGAATCAAGGCTTATCGCTTGCATAAATCAGCACATAAATATTTCAAACATGTTCGTCAAAAATTATTTTGGCCACGCCTGTAATGTCTGCTCTGGTTTTTACAAGATTACTAAACCTAACCTGAAAACCCAAAACGCAAATGTTCTGAAGAAGTAAGCTTCTGTAGGGCTTCACACGTAGCAAGCCAGCACACTACCAAGTACGCCACAGCGACCATTTATGGCAATTGAAAGGGTACGACACTGAATAAGACACTTTGTGAATACCCTAATTGTTTTAAACTTTTCATTTTTGTATTAGGGTTGCCATTCGTTCCGATTTCATCAGCACAAGTAAAGTTTTTATCAAAAGTTTTTTTTTAATTCAATATATAATTTGTATTGATTTTCAAAGTTATTTAATGATTTATACTTAGTCTTCTGTATTACGAAAACGGTTTAAAAATGTTTTAACGCTTTGATCGAAATTATATTTACTTTATATGTACCATAACTAATGATGTTGCGCATTTTGGAATTTATTGAACAATTTTATTCAACGAGGGTTAATTGTTTCTCTCACCTCTAAAATAAAGTATACTTTAAGCACTGTTTTATTGGAAATATTATGCCTAAGGTATAAATATTATGTGAGGGTATTTTGATCAGTACTATACGATTATACTCCCTCTAGGATATAATTCCAGATGAGTGGTTCGAAATCTAGTCCTTATGGAAGTAATTATTGCTTACAATGTTTGTTTGTTGCAAGACTGGAAAAACTGAAAAAAAAACAAAAATTCGACTTACTTTACTTTTAATGGCACAACAGCCCATAGAGGGCCTAGGCCGAGCTTTTCGCACACAAAAATTCTAGTTAAGTATACAGAAATAACAGATATTTAGTTCTGTATCATGCATAAAAAAAACAAATCTGTATCTTATTAACTCGTTACGTCCGAAGAGTATTTGTCCTTACTAATTGTATGGAGTGAAAGGTAAATTGAAAAATTTAAATGCGTTTTTCTTAGAATTTTCTTTTTTAAGTTATGTGAGTCTTGCAGCAAACGAGCGAAATGTAATCTTGAAACTGCTGATACTTACACCGAAATCATAACATGATCTCCACCGTCTTAAAGTTATTACTTTTATTGTCTTTCATAAAAATAAATGGGGAAAAAAAGATGGAAATATCAATGGTACATTAATACCTACCATACGATGCTATGAATTGTGTTTCTCATCTGGCGCAGGTAAATTCTCAAATTCCGCTTAATATATTTGGATATGACAAAATATTGAGAGAGATTTTAATGAACATTACAATCTATTTAGCATTTCTGATTCTTTGGAACACGTCAAAACAAACTTTCTTATCATTCTAAATCGATAAACAGCAGATGATTTTATGTCTGTAGTTGTATGGAATACCTATTCGGGCGTTATGCAGATGCGCACCTCGAGAGGACGGTCCATTGGGATTCGTGTTATAACATTTGAACAATTTGAGTGAACGCTTCAATCAAATTTCAAAAAATCTCAACATAAGTGATAAATTAATAATCTAATCTAATCTAATAATCTAATTTTATTTATTTAGATTTTAGCACCAAATAATTAGTTATATGAAAAATCTTATTAAATATCAAATGGCTTAAAACTATAAACAGAATACATTGACCAAAGCGGTAACACGTTTTAGCCGGTTTTTATACATTTACTTAATTAAAGTGTTAGTGGACTATTTTCGTGTATGATGAGATATTTGCTGTTTTGAACTGTATGAAAAAACAAATAGATATCCCTTACTAAGAACTCGACTTCAGATGATATTGCTTTAGAAACAGCTGATGAAGACAAAACTCACGGATTGGTATATACAGCCTACAACTTCGGACTTATTTCTTGAAGCGTTGAACTTTTTTTAGAATGCTCATCATTGAGGCAGCATTACTGCTGCAAAACCGATTAAATTTTCACTAGGAATATTCACTTCCGCAAGAAAGTCTTTAATAGCACATTTTAACTCCTTAACGATATGAAGTTCCTCACAAACATTAATTAGTTCCATTATTGGTGTGATCATGGTAAAAAGAAGGTTGTATAAACATAAAAATATAATAATTTTTAATTCGGCCGTTTTGGTGTTATTTATTTCTGACCGAAATTCTTGCAACTTTTTACTTTCGTCAATTTTGCGGTTGATTTTTAAGGCTGACTTCTGCTTTTTTATGGCTTTCTTTATTACCATGTCGCTTCATATTTGTCACATTGTCACCCAAATAATTCATAGAAATCTTAAAAAAGCTTTTGTCTTCCTTACACTCCAGCCAACTAAATTGCCACTTGGGGATACATTTTTGTAGAACACTTTTCTTGTTTTGCAGCTTATTTCAGTATATTCTTTTGACATTTACTTTACCATCTTGTCAAAATGATCGTGCCGATTTCTACAATCGACAACGCTACTATCGGTCACTTCAACATCCGCAACGACAAAAGCAACAGTAAAACCGCTTCGTTATAAGCACCTATTTTCTAATTCCAACATTTCTGAAATTAAAAATTACATCCCATAACTTACCGCTCCGATCGTCAATTTTTTATTGAGAACAAAGATAAATTGACGGTTGCACAAGTGTCTTACCCTTCTGTTTGATTCGTGGCATTACCTATTATGTAGCTGGGAGAAAATATTTGAGGTTACGAAACATAAAGTAAAAAACTATCGGCATTTACCTATCAATACGACGTTTCTTTGATCTTAATTTAATGGATGTTTCTTCCATTGATGTTACTATTTGTTTGCTGTAGAAATATGTACATTCTAACTATTACTTACCAATCCATTTTAGCGCCATCCAAAAGAAAAAATCGAGCATAAAAGGAAAACCAAAAATGAATGTTGTCATTCGTGCATTTCTAAATGTTAGTTGTGGAAACCCCAAAAACAGTCATACAGAATTTGCCATTAAGGCCACCAATGCCAGACTGCTACATTACATACTAAATGGCATTTCAATGCTGTCAACCAAGAACAAATTTACCATAAAGAAAGAAAGAAGTGGAGTGATTTGATGAAAGCTGTAGTGACGGCTTCTAAATTGGAGCAATAATTCCAATTGGAGTGACTTCGACAGCACTGAGTGCAAAAAAAAAAATAAAAACAAGATGAAACGGGAAATCATTTTTCGTTTCCGATAGCTGGCCCTTTGTTTTTCGAAAACAAAATTTCAGTGCCATTTTATTTCTTTTTGGCCTGCGCTTTATTTTATCTGCTATTTTTTGCTCCTTATGGAAGTCGACGCGGAAAAATTATTATTTTTAATTGAGGCAAAAAGCCCAATATAAAATATAATTACAAGGACAAGGAACATGCCAATAAAACAACAATGGGAAAACTGTGGGTAGTTAGTTTGTGAAAGCAAATAATCGAAAGTTTCAATCTGCATTCTTGTGACATCCTCTGCTTCTCGTTTTTTATTGTATTGATGCACCCACCATTCTGTTATTTGCTTCGTTTCGCTCACAAAATTCTATAATGGAAAATAAAACTGGCACAAACTGCACAACCATCAACTGAATTCAGACCACATGTTGAACAACACTTAAAGGCAAGTCTCAAAATAAGTTAAATCTCAACGAACACCAAACGAAATAAGAAGACGAAATGTTTTGTTTTGTTACATTGTGTTTCGCTAGGTGTTTGGTGGAATGAAAACCGTTTCCTTGCCTTATGAATTAAAAACGTTTTGACTGTTCCGATGTTTTCACTCTGACAGATGAGCTTGCCAAAAAAATAATCGGAAAGTAATTTCCCAAATTATAAAATATAGAAAAAAAAAAAATTAATTTTATAAAATGGTACTGATTAATACTGAGATTGGCTTGATTTTTATCCAATTGTACTGATTTCGCTAATTTAGGAAATGTCGACATATTTTTACATACAAATATAAATAAATATTTTGTAAACTCACTTTGTTCTTGTGCTCCAGAAATTTCGGACTGGAGTATTTCATCGACGCTACTAGTTCTCCTTTTTTATCAAGTTCTCTATCATGATGGAATAAGAAGGTGATGTCAAAACTTGGCATCTCTCTGAATTTGTAAGCTGGCACACTTTTATCCACAATAATTTACTTTGTTAAAGAATTAGTGGTCGCTGTGGTGTAGTGGTAGTGCGTTGGACTGCTACGCAGAGTGTCCGGGGTTCGAATCTCGGCACAGGCAAAAAAAAAAAAAAAAGTAGAAAAAATAATTTTTCTACACGGCACCACCTCTTGGCAGGCAATGGCAAACCTACAAGAGTAAAAATTGCTATGAAAAGCTTTTCACTTTGCCGTTCAGATTCGGCATTAAACTGTAGGTCCCTTCCATTCATGTACAAATCTAACACGCACAACATGAGTAGTGGATGCGAAAAGCTCGACCTAGGCCCTCCATGGGCTGTTGTGCCATTAAAAGTAAAAAGTAAAGAATTACAATACGTTTCTGTTTTGAAGTTCTGTGGTGCTTATTAAAAAGGAGAGAACAAACAAAATACAGTTATTTTTTTAATTTTATAGTTGACAATTTTGCTTGAGAGAATTCTTACTTGTTTTGTTTATGAAACCAAGATGTGAAATTATTATTTGCAAATATAATATTAATCTATATTATTTTTTCATATGACCTATTTTCCCCCACTTTTCATTTAATCTTAAGTATATATCTCCAGAAGAGGTTGCTTGTAAATCACAGTGGAAAAGGTAAGAGATACGGCATGATACGACACCTTGTTTCGTTGAGTAATTTTGTACCATTAGTCATTATTAAGTTAATAAAATGAATTTAAAAGATTTAAAATATCATAGGATGTAATTAAATTAAATTATAATAATTTTACAAAATATAGGAGATCCATAACTTTTATGACAGACCAGGAAGAAAATAATATTTTTCTTTTAATGGCACAACATCCCATAGAGGGCCTAGGCCGAGCTCTTTGCATCCACTCATATTGTGCGTGTTATATTTTTGTACATGAATGGAAAGGACCTACAGTTTTCTGCCGAATCCGAAAATTGTTTTTTAATTTTGCCTCTGCCGAGATTTAAACCTCGTACACGCGGGCCAATGCACAACCAACTACACCACAAAAATCACAATTGTTTGTGGCAATGTCAAAACGTCATTCAACTCTTACATTTTTATCATGATGAAGTTCACAAACTAGTAACGTTTGGAAATTATAAAAAAAATCACTACCGAAATTCTGAGTGGTCGCAACTTTAAGTTTGAAGAAAATCCTGAATTTCATCGAAAAATCATCTTCAGCGATGAAGCTAATTTTTGGCATAAATGGCTTTGTAACTAAGCTAAATATGCGTTATTAGACATCAACAGAGTTCGCTATCGTGCCATGTTGGAAGATTATTTTTGGCCAGAATTGTATGGACTTGACATCAGTGATATGTGATTCCAACAAGATGGTGCAACATGTCACACAGCTGGTCAAACAATTAATCTATTGAAGGGGAAGTTAGGTAATTGTGTAACCTCGAGAAATTTTCCGGTCGAATGGCCACCTTATGCGATTTGGCGCCGTTGGATTTATTTTTATGGGGATGCGTTAAGTCGTTGGTTTATGCCAACAAGCCAACAACGTTAGAGGAGCTCGGGAACAATATCGAAAGCGAAATTGCCTAGAATCCGGCCGTTATGTGTAGAAGAGTAGATGAGGGATATTGAATTTCACACTTACAAGTAATATGTGTACTATACCTGGAATAAATTTCAGCCCGGTATCTAAATTATTCTGTGTTTTAATTAAATAAAAATTTGTTATGCCCCGTTTGGAAGAACCCTTTACTTAAAGTCGCTATCCAGCTCTCAAGAATTAGTTGAAAATGTCTATTTTATTGAGCATGAAAAATTAGTAGCCAAGAAAATTTGGCATTCTGTTTTGCCTCAAGTTGCTTGCGAAGTCTACACTCTCGTGATCTCTCGGAGCTAGTTTTTGGCTTTTTTTCACGATAGCAGAATCTGAATTTTGTTGGGCCTCCATTTTTCGACGAAGTCTACATTCTCGCTCTCTCTCTCTCAGCCGCAGTTTTTGCTGGAAATTTTATCGTAACACAATCGCCATTTGTTTGTGCCTCGCGTTTGTTTTTTTCAGTCTATACTCGCTCATTCTTTCACCTCTAAAAATTTCTAAAATTGTTGTTTTAAACGTAAAATTTAAATAGAAACTGATGGGCAGCTCCCTCTATCAATCGATGAATCAAACGCGAATCAGCGCCCTCTTTCAATCGATAAAGGAACGGTGTATTGAATAGAGAGCACTGCTCCAGTGTCTAGTTTTTATAGTTTTTAGCCCAAGCTAGACGCGCTTTTCTCATTTTTTCAGTCAACAATGGCTTTTTTGCAGGACGCCTTCAATATAAACCAGCTTCTCACAGTCTCCTGCGTACAATTTCAACACTAATATTTACGCAATGATAGATTTCTACCTCAGCCCGAATAGTTACTGCACTTTTAAATCGTTCCTTTGTGCTAATATTTTTTATAAGGCTATCAATTCTGTTACTGGTTGCACATTTAGGAGCAGGTCCTTTTTTCCTCTCCAGAGACTCCATAGTATTCTTTTTTTTTTAAAAAAACGGACAATTGTAGAATGTGAGCAACCCAATTTTTCACAAATTTTCCGGTAGGAAAGTCCTTGGTCCACTAATGTAAGTACAGCGACTTTTTTGTCATGTGTCAGCTGCTTATATTTTGCACTTCTGCGTTAAACAAATGCCCTAAAATAACTAATTTTTGTTGTCAACACATTTGGAATAATTTAAATAATAGCAAGAAAAAATAAGAAAATTACCCAAATTTTTAAATAATAAAAAAGTGTTGCCAGTGGTGTGGTTTTCGTGACCGCATTTCGTGTATCTATGTTTTTTCAGATATTTGGTTTAGGGAGATCTACAACGTCATCTTGCCTCCTGCTACCGTGTTAGCAAACAACATTTCGAAGCGATTGAGCAATAAGAATGCTCTTTTATGCAAATTGATTTAGGCACCTACCGCGGAAGAGTTTCGGATTATGGGAAATATGAACGAAATGCCGTGAAAGACTATGTTAATTCTGCAAGTTCTACATTTCTTTAAAATAAATAAATAACATCTATCTTCTATATATATAAAAAAGAAGATATGTTATGTGTGTGATGAATCATCTCGG
Organism: Palloptera scutellata; assembly: GCA_958295655.1. Lineage (NCBI taxonomy): Eukaryota > Metazoa > Arthropoda > Insecta > Diptera > Pallopteridae > Palloptera > Palloptera scutellata. Next base: position 9,461,301 of record OY282453.1, on the reverse strand, counting down.
AAACAGTTCGATTTCTTTCAAAAATTCAACTTTCATGTTTAACATGCTTTTCTGACGGACATAGGCCATTTATCCGCCCACTGCCACGCCCGCAAAAGTAAAATGCCGATAACTTTTGAACCGCATTCACTTCAAATAGAAAACACATCCATTAGGAATGTATTTTTATTTCATATTTTTATTGTCATATTTTTTAACCAAATCATATGCAAATATTTTTTTTATGGTTTAAAAGTGGATATAATTTTCTTTAAAAACTATGAAAAGTATTAATAATCATATTAGCGGTATTCACTATGTTATGCAAATGGCCTTGCATCATTGCAAATTATTAATTTTCATCTTAAGAAAATGGTTTAAAATTTGTTTGTATACCATTTAGTGTTGCCATTTACTTCTTCATAACGTTTGCGTTTTGAGTTTTCGGGTTAGGTTTGGTAATCTTGTAATAAGCAGAGTCTATCACAGACATTACAGGCGTGGCCGAATGAATTTTTAACGAACATGTGTGAAATATTTCTGTGCTGATTTATGCAAACGATAAGCTTGATTAATTAATTCAGTTTGATGATTCTCTGATCCCAGGTGTACTACATCTGGATTAACTTCATATCGATCGTTTGCATTTCCAATGCATGTAACGCCCTCTGTAAAATCATCATCTCCATCAAAATATTCATACTCAAAGTAGGCGAATTTATTTGCTACATCATTATAAATATAATCTTAATCATCATCATTATATCATCATTATCATATTCAGGTTATATTTTTATTGTTGTGAGGTTGACTAGAAACGCAAATCTCTATGTTTTGTTGTGCTGATGCGAGTTGTTTTCTTTCCACGGAGGAAAGATTTTCAATCAAATTTTCAAGTAAATCTTCTGCCCTTCTCTTTCATTGAAAAGCTGGGAATTGGATCACTCTAATGACTGCCTGGTGCTGTATAATCTGAGGACCTTCATCGGGACTCAATAACATGAGTGTTATGTTGACTCTAATGAACTCATTTACCATTCATGCTTTCTCTCTTTATTAGTCTTTGCGAGTTGTTTTACAATGGAATTCGAATTCTGTTGTGCTTCCTCAAGTTCCTTGCGAAAGCTACACTCTCGCGATCTCTCGGTACTGGGTTTTTTTTTCACAATAGCAGAATCTGAACTTTGTTGGGCCTCAATTTTTCTACGAAGTCTTAAATCTCTCTGTCTCTGACCCACAGTTTTTTTTGGAGATTGTATCGTAACACAATCGCCATTTGTTTGTGCCTCGCGTTTGTTTTTTTCAGTATATACTCGTTCATTCTTTCAGCTCTAGTAATTTCTAACGATTATTGTTTGAAATTTAAAATTTATGTTTGAAATGTAAAATTTTAATAGAAACTGATGGGCAGCGCCCTCTATCAATCGAGTATGGATCAAACGCGAGCTAGCGCCCTCTTGCAATCGATAAACGAATAGAGGACTCCTCTATCGATTGATATGTGCTGGCTATCAATTGTTTTTATACATATGTATCCTCATTTATTTCATACTTGCTGGCAGAGGGCGCTGTCCTTCATTTCCACGACAATTTCCGCTTAGCCACGATCATATTTTACCCCCTTGTAAATATAAGAATTATTCTAAAGAAGTAAACTTCAATAAACTTCAAAAACTTTAAATTTGTCATTTCCATGTGACATTGGTGATTTAGAAAAAAATTGCTTCTGCAATTTTTCTAAATATTTATTATACTGTATAGAAAACATTAGCGGCTATCGTCTCGATTATAATTATAATTTTAGCTATAGTTTTTAGCTTTAATTTCATATTCAGCTATTTGCAATTAAATTAATTTTTGTGGAAAAAATACACCTGATATGCCGGTGTGAAATTGGTAACATTTAATCTGCCTCAGCCTGTATGCAGGTATGTATTCGCATTCCAATTATTTTCCACTGTGTAAGTAAAACTGTTATCTCTTAAATGAGACTAGCATTTGAAATAAAAAAAAAAGTCAATTCATGTTTTACTTTACACGTAATTACAGGGTAATAAAAAATTCTTTCTAATTCGCAAAAGTAATATAAACAGTATAGGAGGTGTTTTCAATACAATTTTGCATTGTAAATTGGTAATATAAAGTACATATATATTAATTCGAACCAACACTAATATTCCTTCGAGTACAATGCAGTTCGAACTCATCGTACAATGCGTGGTCATTTGTTTGGGGAACAATGCCAGAAAAAGAGTATGATGTGTGGGATATCAGCTGGGTTATGTATAGTTGGCTTCCTCTGAGTTGACAATCTCCCTACGAATATTGAGATACTGATTGAGAGAATATTGAAAACCGAGACTGCAGTTATTTAAATCGGAAATTGCATTCTTCAGTGACTATGAAAAATTAATTGTAAATAATTCGCATAAACCTGGTTACTCTGTGTTGGCTTTTCAAAAAAGCTATAGTAAACTGTTACATATTTTACGTAAAAAATTTAAAGCTGCACTAGTTTTTGTACATATTAATATACATTTTTGATTGTATTAATTTAAAACTGAGAATCCTCAATCGAAAATTATGGTAAAATATCAGAAGTTGACAGGAAATTCAATTCTTGGACTACGCAGTCTACCAGTGCACGAAGTCATGCAGTTTATCAGTGCAATGAGTCACAACGTATTCTTGTGTTTACGTTTGCCTTTAACTAAGTTAAAAGTGCAACAGTAAGGTGTTTGTTCCACCCTGTAATGCAGGCAATTGTACTTCACACACGACACGAATTTCATCCCCAATTCAGAAGAGCGAATTTTATTGAGAGAATTTCCATTGCGCAATAAGTCCCTCCACCCATTTTTATAGCAGCAATATTACCGCTACCACCATAGCCCGAAACTTTGTATACGATTAACAACAACGCCTCCACAAAATTGTTTTACGGCTAACACAATCTTTTTCGATTTCTTTGACGAATCAAGTTTTCATACCAAAAGGAAAGAAAAATAAACGATAACATAAAAATAAAATTTGTTTTTTGTTTTTTTTTTATATATAGTGTGCAATACTAAGTGGTAATTAGAATAGTGTGAAAATGAACATATTATTTTTGTGTGTAGAAACAATTAAAAACAAATGTAAAATGTAACGTTGTATGGAAAAGTGTTGATAAAATGTGAGGCATTCTAAAAACATTATCAATAAAAAAAGGAATTGCATCGGACGTGGCAGTTAACTGGATGGCTGAGGACCTAGTAAATTATATAGACTTATTATGTATATAGTCGAAAGTAATATTATTTCTTCCTTTGCTCATTTCCAGGAAACTGATTGAAAATTGTATTTATATCATATAGTATATACATTTGCATAAATACATTACATACATACATATCTTAGAGTGGTAATTTTTTTATGACTTACATTATGCTTTCAAAATAGTGAATGTAAAAATGGTTGAGAAATAGGTTGAAAGGAAGGCGTTGAATTTGTAAACACTGTATTGGAGGTTGGAAAATGTATGTACTCCTATATTAAAATATAATATAATAGTGGTGTGGTCGCTGTAGCGTAGTGGTAGTGTGTTGGACTGTTACGCAGTGTCCGGGGTTCAAATCTCAACACAGGCAAAATCAAAAAGTAGAAAAGACAATTTTTCTAAAATTTCTTCTCTTGGCAGGCAATAGCAAACCTACAACAGTAAAAATTGCCTATGAAAATGTTTTCACTTAGCCGTTCTGATTCGGCATAAAACTGTAGGTCCTTTTCATTCATGTACAAATGTAACACGCACAACATGAGTGGATACGAAAAGCTCGGCCTTTGGCGCTTCATGCAGTCATAGTTGACATTGATAAAAAAAAAAATTAAGTTCTTTGTGGTAAAGGCATAACACACCACAATGGCTGTCTATCTATTTATCGGTATCCTGTGATTGTAATTCCTCTCTCATTCTCCTTCCTTCTTCCTTCCAATCAACACAATGCTCTGCATTCATAGGGGTACACCCTGTGTGTTGAATGTATCAATAAAAAAATTTAATTAAGAAGCCATAAAGGAAAAAAGGAAAGAAAAGGTTGAGATCGTTATGATTAATGGACTTATGAATTTTTTCTCTGAATAGTCCGGAAGTTAATTATTTATATGTGTTTTAAGATTTCTATTCAAATTCATAACCTTTTCAATGAAATCAAACTCAATGGCATAGTGTTTGGAATACATAAGTATAGGGGTTTTTGCAAGACAAAAAATATACATATGTATATCAAAATAAGAACAACTAATGTACAATGTGTATAGTAAGTATATACGTAACTACGTATGGATAAAGATTTACGAAAAGCTAACCAAAGATTTTGGCTAAGTTTTATATCGATTTTATTTTATATCTTTAAAAATGGCTAATAAAATATTGAAGAGCACAATTCAGTAACACTTGCATTTGAAATATCTCCAATATCCGAGCGATTCTACGGGTTTATTGCCCGAAATAATTGTTTTCTTCAATACAATATAACATTTTTTAGTAATTTGCACTCATTATATTTATTTAATATATGTATGTACATATGTAAAGCATGGGTGCGAAATAATTTTTACAATGACAAGGCTACATAATTTTCAAACTATTACTGATGATGAGTGTATAAGAAATTATTTTTAAAAATTTTTACTATGATATAATACAAACATCAGCACATGAATGCATTATTTGTTTGCCAACGTGGTAAAATTAGTAGTGAGTTGGCCAGCTATGCAGAATGTCCGGGGTTCAAATCTTGGCACAAGCAAAATCAAAAAGTAAAAAAAAACCGCAGTTTGGCGGTTTTAAGTGTTTCAGTGTGAAGGTGACTGTTTGATATATATTTCGATGATTTCGAGAGAACAATGATGGTGCTGACATCACCGCTATACAGGAAATGCGATGGACGGGACAGGGTTGCTCCAAAATATCATCCAGTGATATCTACTACTACTCTACTATATACTCTACTAGCTGTCATGAGTAGAAACACGAATTTAGTGTTGGATTTGTGGTTGGGAATAGACTGCGTCATCTAGTCTCGAGGTTCACGGCCATGGACGAGCTCGTAGCCACTATCCGTATCAAGGCAAAATTCTTCAACATCAGCCTAATTGTATCCATGCCCCGACGGATGAGAAGGATTTAACGACCAAAGAAGACTTCTACGAGCTCCCCGCCACGATATTAAAATAGTGTCAGGCGACTTTAATGCCAAGGTGGGCAAGGAGAGTCTCTTTAATCCGACGATCGGAAAATTCAGTCTCCACTACGAAGCCACCGATAACAGTATGAGACGGATCGACTTCGCCGCCGCATGAAACATGACGGTTAGTAGCACCAGATTTCAACATAAAGATATCCATAAGGCCACTTTGCTGTCCCCTGAACAAAACACACGAAACCAGATTGATCACGATATGATCGACGGAAGGCACGCTTCTTATGTACTAGACGTACGCACAATACGTGGTACAAACATCGAGCTGACATCACCGCAGACCACTACTTGATTGCAGCCAAGGTTTGCACGCGTATATATGTAGCAAATCGCGTACCGATAGGTACAAAGAGAAAGCTGGATGTCGAAAAGCTGCAATCACAACAGACAGCCGAAGTCTTCGCCAACCAACTCACACTCCTCCTATCACCAAACACCCGTCAACTTAATGATATATGCGCGCTGTGGACGCATATTTCCCGCTCTATGCGTAGAGGTGCTAGGTGCTAAGCTACCACCGTCGACTGAGAAATATGTGGTTCCACCAAAAGTTACGATGCTACTGAAGCGAAAAACGCTGTTTACAGAGCCACCCTGCAGTCAGTTGCAACGCGAGCTGCTAAGGAGCGATACAGAGAGTTGAAGAGGGAGGAGAAACGTCTTTTCAGGCGCAAGAAAAGAGATGAAAGACGCGAGTTCAATGATATCGAAATGTTGCGGGACAGGAATGAGGTCCGAAAATTCTTTGAAAGAATAAGACGCCTGACTGATGCTTTGAAGACCTCTTCGTGCAAGGATGAAGACGGAAATCTGGTGACAGATGTTTAGGGCATAATGAGATTATGGAGGGAGCACTTTTCGCAACTCCTTAATGGCGATGACGGCAATGATACCGCCACTGCGGAATCTTCGAAAACCCCAACAGCGTTGAAGTCCGCCGCCCGACTATGAGGAGGTCTTAACAGCCATCGCTCATCTGAAAAACAATAATGCTGCTGTTGCAGATGGCCTGCCTGATGAGTTGTTTAAGACCGGAGGCGAAGAGCTCAATAAATGCATGCATGATCTTCTATGCAGAATATGGTCGGATGAAAGCATGCCAAGTGATTGGAACCTCAGCGTACTCTTTTACTTACTTTTAATGGCACAACAGCCCATGGAGGGCCTAGGCCGAGCTTTTCGCATCCACTCATGTTGTGCGTGTTATATTTGTACATGAATGTACAAATATAATTGGGCAGCGTACTCTGCCCAATCTATAAGAAAGGTGATTCCACGAGCTGTGCCAACTACCGTGGGATAAGCCTTCTTAATATTGCATATAAGGTTCTATCGAGCGTACTGTGCGAAAAACTGAAGCCCATCGTCAACAAACTGATTGGACCTTATAAGTGTGGCTGCAGGCCTGGTAAATCCACCATCGACCAGATGTTCACACTACTCCAAATCCTGGAAAAGACCCGAGAAAAACAGATCGACACCAATCATCTATTTGTCGATTATAAAGCCGCCTTCGACAGCACGACTAGGGATCACTTGTACGCCGCAATGTCTGATTTTGGTATCCTGGTATCCCTGCAAAGCTCTTTCATCTTTGCAAAATGGCACAGACCAACACCTAAAGCGCAGTGAAAATTGGAACAGACATCTCCACGCCATTTGATACCAAAAAAGGTTTCAGACAAGGTGACTTCCTATCGTGCGACTTGTTTAACCTTATGCTGGATAAAATAATTCGAGCTGCGAACATCGACATCTCTGGCACTATCTTCTACAAGAGTGTCATGCTGCTAGCATACGCTGATGATATTGACATCATTGGCAAAAACGCTCGAGCAGTCAGTGCAGCATTCTCCAACCTGGAAAGGGAGTCTCGTCGTGTGGGTCTAGTGGTGAACGAGGACAAAACGAAATACCTTGTATCAACAAACAAAGAGTCAGGGCGTCTTGGACAAAATGTCACGGTTGAAAACTATACTTTTCAAGTCGTCAAGGATTTCGTCTATCTAGGATCCAGCATAAACATCAACAATAATGTCAGCCTTGAGATCAAGCGGAGATTAAGTCTTGCCAACAAATGTTACTACGGGCTCAGCAGGCAATTGAGAAGTAGAGCCCTCTCTCGACTGACGAAAATAACGCTCTATAAGTCCCTTATCCTTCCCGTCCTAATGAATGGCACAGAGACGTGGACATTGATCCAATATATTTTAATGTTTGATATTTAATTGAGCTAATGGCAATATCACACAACAGTGATGCTTACTGGTTACTTGAAAAATTTCTAGCATAAATATGAAAACACCGTTATTTTGGTTTGAGTTTTGGTTTTTTATTCAGTATAATCTCCTAATAGTTCAAAACACTTAGTCCAGCGCTCCTCCAATAAATCTATCCCATTATTAAAGTACGTTTCCGCAAGTTTTTCAAAATAGGCCTCTACGGCGCTATAGCTTCTTCATTCGACGAAAAACGCTTCCCACGAAGGAATCGTTTCAGGTTTCGGAACAGGTGGTAGTCGCTGGGAGCCAAATCTAGTGAATACGGTGGATGCTCAAGTAAATCGTACTTCAATTCCTTGAATTTAACCATTGTGAACGAGCGTTGTCTTGATGAAAAAGGATTTTCTCTTCTTTAAATCGGGTATTTTTTCGCGAATTACTGTGTCCAATTTATCAAAAAGGTTACAATAGTATTCTGAGGGTATTGTTAACCAAAAAAAAACTCCTTTTGCATCACAGACAACAGTAGCCGTAACCTTTTTTGCCGATAGTTCGTGTTTTGTCTGCTTTGGTGCCGAACATCCAGCTTCAGTCCACTGTAAAAGTTGCACGATTTGTAAATGGTTCCATTATAAAAAAACTGTGACACTTCAAGCAGCTTTTCAACAAAGAATGGATTGCCAGATTGATTTGAAACTTTAAGCGTGTTCATACGAAAGATGAAATCATTCATGAACATAAATTCACTGCTCCACTAGTGCTATCTATGTGTCAGGCTAGAAACTTTTCAAGTGACCAGTATTATTACCATATCACTGTGGTCGCTGAGGCTACGTTGGTAGTGCGTTGGCCTGCTATGCAGAGTGTGCGAGGTTCAAACCTCGGCGAAGGCAAAATCAAAAAGTAGAACAAAACAATTTTTCTACACGGCACTACCTCTTGGCAGGCAAACCTATAACAGTAAAAATTTCCTATGGAAAGCTTTTCATTTCGCCGTTCGGATTCGACATTCATTTACAACTATAACATGCACAATATGAGGGATGCGAAAAAGCTCGGCCTAGGCTCTCCATTGGCTGTCGTGCCGTTAAAAGAAAGAAAGAAAGAATTACTGTTCCTTAGTGAGAATTTGAAAAAAAAATTTTAAAAGTCTTTACATTAATAAAAATACCTGATTTCGAAATGCCAGATCTTAATTCACAACATGTTTATGAGTGATAGAATCAGAGGTTCATGAGCTTTGTTAAAATTATTTTGTGACTATGATATAATTATTGTAAACGAAGCACAAGTTGTATACCTGAAATTAAAATGTTAGCAACACTACTTTTCTGGCCTGGCAATTTCATATGAAATATGAATATCCTAGAACTATGCGCATATTTTTAAGTGAACGAAATTAACCCAACAATTCTCACTGCTAAAATAAAAAAAATATATATAATTCTTTTGGTCTACAGTATATTTAAGCAAATACAAAATAATTGATTTTTAATTCTAGCCTTGTTTTTATTTAAAGACGGTGTTTCTTAAAGTCTTGGATTGAGAGGTACTGATACTGGGTTGAGTTACTCATCCCGCTTTGAAAAGTGTCCCGGATACGACATGTAAAACTTTCAAGAATTTATCTACATAATGCAAAAATTTCCTCTTCAAATAATTCTTAATTGCAACTTAGTACCTACCAGTCATTCGCTCTCTTTTATGATATGTGGTAATGCTTAACCCTCTAGTTCCTAAAAAATTTACAGCAGAAAACTGTAAACAGTATGACCTCATTTTCTAAAAAAAAAAGGATTGAGGGGCGTGGTTTTATGAAGTTGGAAAGGTTGAATTCCTAAAATAACTTGTTCTTGTATGAGTTTTTTAGCATGTGAAAGTTCACATATTTGAAAGTTCACAGATATTTTGTTCATACCGTTTGTATTACTTAATCGTCTTTTTTTTTATTTTTAACTAAATTCTCTAATTCAATAGTTAGTTTTGCTGTTTTTCGTAAACTTTTTACTTTGATTGCTGCTAACGGCTATATTAAACATAACAGCTCATAGCCGAACCATTTTCATAAATGTTTGGGGAATTCACTATACGATATGTTAAAGTATGTACGCATTCTGGTAGCCGATGTGGACCGTTTACTTGTTTTTTGTTGGTTCATAGTAGTTCTAAAACTCATTTTACACGTTTCGGATGTTAAGTAAGCAAAGTTAAACTTTTATCTACAAAATATATTAAGCTTCTGTTTAGACCCTAGCAATGGGATGGAAGGAAGGAAAGAAATAATGGGTTACCGGTGTACAAGTATTTTTAAGAAAATACACGTTTATTTAAGAAAAATGTCTATACATTCAATCTTCAAAGTAATGTCCATTACTAGCTACACGTTTTTTCCATCTCGCTGGAAATTTGTGATTGCCTCGCCAAAAAAACTGTTATTTTTTTGAGTCAAACCAGTCATCGAGCTATTTTTTCACATTTTCGTACGAATCGAAGTGCTGCTCAGCAAGTGCGTGCCCCATTGATAAAAATAAGTGGTAGTCAGATGGAGTCAATTCTGGTGAATAAGCCGCATGCTGGGAATGCGCAGGGAATCCAAGCTGTACGAATCTACCAATTCCCGAGTCTGTTTTGTTCGATGTGATGGTGCATTGCCATCAAGAAAAATCACTTTGTGTTGCCTAGCTTGATATTCTGGACGTTTATGGCTCAAAGTACGGTTCAAATCGGCCAATTATTGTTGGTAGCGTTGACCAGAAACTGTTTCACCTGGTTTTAGAAGGTCAAATCAGATAACACCTCGCTGATCCCAGAAAACAAAGAGCCTTGTCTTCTTTCCGAAGCGATTGGGCTTTGCTGTCGATTTGGCCGATGTACCGGGCTTTACATATGATCGTTTATATTTGAGATTCTCGAAATAGATCCATTTTTCATCGCCAGTTACAATTCGATAAAGATATGACTTTCTTTTGTACCTGGCGAGCAACATTTCACAAGTGGTTTTTAGATTTTCTTGCTGTTTTTCAGTCAATTCATCTTCCCACCTTCAAAATACATCCCATGGCTTTTAAACGTTGAGAAATGCATTGTTGGGTCACATTTAATTGTTCTGTAAGTTGTTCTTGCGTTTGACTTGATTGTTTATGAACTGAATATTTTGAAAGAACTAAATGCGAAGAAATGGCGCCAATGATTTGGTTTGACAGAGCTTATAGTTTTACCTAGCGACACAGAGATGTAATTACTCTAATTAAATTAATTAATATACTTGTACACCTGGTATATATTCTAAAAAATCTGTTCTTGGGAAGATTTTACTTTAAAGTGCTGAACACAGATATCCTTAGTTGAAAAATTGTCAATAGAAATGGAGAAACTTAAATTCCGCGTGAAGTAACTACAGTACTCTAGTTTACTTTTGCTTTCCTAATGCATACTACGTTTCTGATCATTTCTTGCCGCTCTTCGTGGTAACAATTGGTTTACACGTGTTCTGATAGTCTGCAGAGCTGACATCTTTCAAATCCATCCAATCCATTTAAGCAAAAATTACAAAAATTTTAATTTTGTAAATAATTTTATTATTTTTACATGCGTTGAGGAATATCATCCCAAATTCTTAATTTAAAAATCAGCAGTTAACTTGGCAATATTGATCGAATAACTGGCCAATAACTTGAAACTGAAAATTGACTTTTTATTGATTCACTGATTTTTTTGTTTTTTTGATACAGTTTACACACAGGGTATACCCCTAGGAATGCAGAGCATTGTGTTGATTGGAAGGAAGATTGATAGGTGGGAGGAAGATGAATGAAGAATGAGAGAGGGAATGCAACCACAGAACACCGATAAGAACACAGAACACAGGTAGACAGCCATTGTGACAAATCTTATGCCTTTACCACAATGAAATTCAGTTGATCAGTGTCGACTATGACCGAATGTAGCGCCAACGAAAGGGATAGAAAGGATAAGGAAAGTGTACCGTTGCATGCCAAGAGGTGATGCTGTGTAGAAAATTTTTTTTTTTTCTACTTTTTGAATTTGCATGTGCCGACCATCGGCAGTTTGAATTACTTGAACCGAACCTGGAAACAAACCGTTTTTGTTTTATTTCATATGAACCAAACAGAACCAAACCGGTTTTGCTCGAAAAAATTAATTAATTAAATTTGAAAACTTAACTTCATTAGATGAAGCTCCAAATTTCAAAATTGATAGGAGGATGAAAATTCAGCGCTTCTAATACAAATTGAGGGATATACTTAGTTCAGTTCCAACAAAAAGAATATGTGATTTTATTAATTTTTTCGATACAGTTGTGGGCTTTCGAACCAAATCATTTTTGAACTAAACCAGCAGTTTCAAGGTTCGGAAGAGCCGGTTTTTGAATCATACCAGTGGTTCATACAGACCTTGAACCACTGTACCAAGCCATACTGCGGAATTTTGTTGGCTCACATCCCTGAGCGTAAGTGTTGTTTTTATATAAAGTGTCCAGCATCGCATCATGATAAATGTGGTGGCTTTACCTATCGGTGATTCTGTGCACAATTATTCAAATTTCTATAGTTATCAAACGCTCCAAGCAGGACTTCATGTGGAGACATCACTTTTCAGGAGCATATAAATTTCGTACATAAATGTGCATTTATGAAATCGGAGGATGGATACAATTTTTAAAGTCGTACCATACCTCAGTTGTTTATAAAAAATTTAATATTAAAAAAAGTTCGCAGTTCTCTGAAATAATTGAATTTATTATTAATTCGTTGAACACCTTCTTCTTTCTTCTCCCCACTTTGCACTTATCACAGAAAAATGTATTTTAGGAAATTGGGTAATTTTTTACAATGTCATACTTGGCGGGGTCAGTTCTGACTTCACTTGTAATCAGATGACCTAAATATACTACCTCGGGAGCAAAAAACAACATTTTGCAGCATTTAGTTTCAAATTGTACCGTTGAAGTCTGTCTTCCACGTATAAAAATGATTCAGATTTGAAACCTGATAGTGCTATTGTTAACATTTTTTGAAAGGTTTGAGGAGATTTTCAGTCCAAAAGAGAGTCTTTCAAAGTTTTTTTTATTATTTATATTATTATTATTATATAAAGCAAGCTGTCTCTGAGACATTAAACAATAGATTTGTAACTGAATAGAATTTAAAAAAAAAAAATATAAAAAAAAATTTATGGTGAATTAAGTGACACACCCATATTTTACAGTATTACATTTACATATTTATGCTTCGCAATTTTCATCTTAAATTATGAGATCTTGAGGGGTTTTTCGTTTTAGCCTGGAGAAAATCCACTGCGAATTCATCAACTTAGATGCTAGTTGATTTGGATGATTCAACATTCGTATTTTGTACGAATTAGATTTGGCCTTAATTTCATCTTTGACGAAAAGAACTTGTAAATCACGATTAATTTGTAACTTGGTAACATACCAAGGTGCGTTCACAATCACACGAAGCATTTTGGACTGACAGCGTTGCAATATTTCGACATTTGAATTGGCGGCTGTACCCCACAGTTGTATGCCTTAGGTCTATATGGGTTTAAGGATCATCTTGTAAAGGAGCAGTTTGTTTTCGCAACATAGTTGCTTGAGGGATTTGTATTGCATTTAATTGCACAGGTGGGCAAGTATTGCGCCGTTCGCCACAATTTTCCAGTTTTTGAGCCACAAGGATATTTTATTTAAACATTTTTGGAGTTTCAGTGAGGCAGTGACAGGATCATCATCAATTGACAAGGCAGCAGTGTCGTGTGCGAAGGATCCAATAACAATTCCATCAGTTGTCGGCAAATCAGCAGTGAAAAGTAGATATAACATTTGAGCCGGCTTTTATATCGTATAGAGATGTGATGTCTTTTCTTTGGTGGTCGCTGTGGTGTAGTGGTAGTGCGTTGAACTGCTACGCAGAGTGTTCGGGGTTCGAATCTCGGCACATGCAAAATCAAAAAGTAGAAAAGATAATTTTTCTACCCGGCACCACTTCTTGGCAGGCAATGGCAAACCTACAAGGGTAGAAATTGCTATGAAAAGCTTTTCACTTCGCCGTTCGGATTCGGCATTAAACTGTAGGTCCCTTCCATTCATGTACAAATATAACACGCACAACATGAGTGGATGCGAAAAGCTTGGCCTAGGCCCTCCATGGGTTGTTGTGCCATTAAAAGTAAAGTAAAGTAAGATGTGATTTGCCCTGTTTCACGAAGAAATGACGATTTTCAACATACGTTTTCAAGAACGTGTAAAAATTTATTGGAAGCGTTTTTTTAGCGTTGTGCAAAAGCCCCTCGTGCCACACACGATCAAAAGCTTGTGATATGTCTAGAAAAGCGGTGGTGCAGTATTTCTTTGATTCGAAGGCTACATTTATTTGTTCAACAAGTCTATGAATTTGTTCAATTGTACCGTGACCTTGACGGAAACCGAACTGATGATCAGGAATGAGCTGTTTTGACACAATAATAGGCATTAGCCTTTTCATAAACAACGATTCCAAGACTTTGGAAGGGATTGGTAGCAGAATTATGGAGCGTTATGACTTTGCATCTCCAGCATTTTTACCGGGTTTTTGGATAATTTTTATTTGTGCACCCTTCTACTGTGGTGGGACAAAGCTAGTTCTCAACACAGCATTGTAGAGTTGAGTTAGGAAGGTTATTGCTTGCTAATAATTAATTGCTGGTAATTCCTGCAGAATTTTTCCTATAATCAGATCATATCCTGGAGCCTGCGCAGGTTTCAATTTGTTTATAATTGACCGCACTTCGTTTTTTGTGAAGATATCGAGATATCGGTAAATCTAATGGATATGGCTGAGCTAAGAGCGCGGATACTTCATCTAATATTTCCACTGGTGGTTCGTCAGGATAAGGAGTAAATAAATTTTTAAGATGTTCGCGAAAAGTTGTGCTTTTTCGTGGTTTCGCCCACGATTCATCTGGTTTTCGTATTCTGGGTTGTGATTGTGCTGGTCTTTACAATTTATTTGCTGCCTTCCAAAGAGAATAAACAGTTGCAAAAGTTGCTTCGAGTTTTTCAATATAATTTTAGAATATATTTTTAGTACAACTTTGAAGGACCTTTGTTGTTTTGGCGTGTAAGTATAGAATTCGGTCTTTTAGTTCCAATTCTTTGACTATATCGGTATATGCTTCAGACGTGTTTGTTTGTATTTTCACCCGATCACCACTTATTTTGGTACTTATATATCGTACTGCTTATCTATATGATCATGTAGTATGATAGTTTATAAAGAGGCTAAATATTAGCCTAACAAATATCGGAGGTTTTTTGTATATATTCTCCTTAGGTGCAGAGCTAATTTGGTTCTGTTCTTCTTCTACTTCAAGAATTTCGTATCGAAACGTAACCCTTAGTAACCCTGAACGTACACGTTCAGGGTTACTGAACGTGTACGTTCAGGGTTACTAAGCCAGTAAGAGCTTAGCTTTGTTTGCTTCGTATTTTTTTACGCATTACCGGGACTGTCACGCATTCTTTTTGGGCGCGATACCTCAACCCAACCCTCGTTAATGCCACATTTTTCTGTCTTGTAAAGTGAAAATGTCCGTTTGGTGTAGAAAAACTCTGTTCGAGTTCAATTTGATGAAATGAGCGAGTCATATCAAGTGTTAAAAACCATTTTGCTCTGCCTAACTTGTCTAGAACATCTTCCAGTCGAGTTATCGGAAATTTGTCATTAACGATTTTATCATTGAGCTTCCTAAAGTTCACAACAAGTCTTCATTTATTTTTGTCATTTGTGTTATTTTTAGGAACCAAAAGAAGTGGGGCATTTTATGGACTGACTGACGGTTCAATTATGTTATTCTTCAACATTTCACGCACTTACTCATTTATCACGTGTATGTGTCATTCTGTAATTTTTTATGTACCTTAGTGTTGTCCGAGGCGTTATATTTTGTTTGTAAAAATTGTTTGTTGTCAACGTTTCGTCGTTGATGTGGAATACGTCTTGATACTGTCTAAAAATGTCTGTTAAGTAGTTTTTTTCTTTTTTTGGTTTTTTTTTTTGTTTATTTTGTATTTGTATTATTTTTTTCTCATTCTCTTTTTTGGGGGGGAAATTGCTCATTTTTCTTTTAATATAATTTGTATTGATTCATACATATTTAGTATATTTTAGTATTACTTTTTTTTTGAATTAAGTTAGTTTAATTGTTTTTCTTTTTTTTATTACTACATTATTATTACGCTTGATCATCAGAACCATCATCATTTTCATCGTCATCATCTTCAATGATTTCCTCTAAAGCGTCTTCATCATCTGAATCGGCATCAGCGGCGTTATAGTTCTTGGTCTTCTTTATTTGTGACGATTTTACTTCGGCAGGCCGTTTTGTTCCTTTCACTGTTTCCTTTGCAGGAACGGCAGCTGCTGCGGCGGCGGATGCATCATTACCTCTTTCTCATCGGCGACTGCGGCCAATTCCTTTGCTGACTTCGCTGTGCCATTATCGGCAGCGGCAATTGGGGTCTCTTCGACGGCTGGTTTCGCTGATTTCAGATCCTCTTTGACGTCTGCTGCATCATCGACGACATCGGCAGCAACTTTCTCAACACCGGCAACATCACCGTTATTTTCTTTTTCTGTAGCGGCTGACATTATTTTATTTATTATTTTATTTGTTTATCAATAAAATTATATAGCTTTCAGTTATATATATATATCCGACTTTATTAACGGCGCGCTGGCCTTTTTATATGTTTTTACAAACTGTTATACTAAGCTAATTATAATAGTTATATCTTATTCTACCTACTTACTTGCATGGGTTTAAACATGCACCTACTTACATCCATTTGAACGTTCAGAACCAATAGCATGCATCGAGTTCAGTGGCCGCCAAAAGTGCAGCGCTAGCATAAACGTTACTCGATGCATTGTCGAACATATGCAGTTGTGATAATGGAATGTGGGGTAGGTTGTGTTTACATATGTGTATACTCTACAAAGGTAGTATGAACAAAATGGATTACCTGAACATGCTGAAACTATTAAAAAATCGAACTTTATTTGTTCATGACAACAACCCCGAACACACAGCTTTAATTGTTAAAGAATGGCTGATGTATAACACGAAATCAGTAATGCCACACCCCCACAGAGTCCTGATTTGAACCCAATAGAACATCTGTGGACCTACGTTGAAAAGAAATTGAGGAAAAAGGAGATTAAAGGAAAAAATCCGCTAAAGGATGCAATTCAAGAAATTGACGAAAGATAACTTCTACGAGCTACTTGATAAAACTTATGAGCATCGCCAACTCCATGATATTTAAATCGTGTTAAACGATTTTAATGCCAAGGTGGGCAAGGATGGTCTCTTTGGTCCGACGATCGGATCAAAGTCACCGATAACGGTATGAGACTGATCGACTTCGCCGCCGCACGAAACATGACAGTTAATAGATATCCATAGGCCACTTGGCTGTCCCCTGATCAAAATACATGAAACCAGATTGATCACGTTGTGATCGACAGAAGGCACGCTTCCAATGTACTAGACGTACGCACAATACGTGGTGCAAACATCGACCCATACCAATACTTGGTTGCAGCCAAGGTCTGCACGCGTATATGTGTAGCAAATCGCGTACGGATAGATACAAAGAGAAAGCTGGATGTCGAAAAGCTGCAATCACAACAGACAGCCGAAGTCTTCGTTCATGCCTGATAAATCCACCATCGAGCAGACATCGAGCTCGGGTCTTTTCCAGGATTTGGATAGTTTGATTGTCTGATCAATGGTGGATTTAAAAGGCATGAACCCACACTGATAAGGCCCATTCAGTGTGTTGATGATGGGCTTCTGCCTATGGATATCTACTAACTGTCATATTTCGTGCGGCGGCGAAGTCGATCAGTCTCATACCGTTATCGTCGTGGAGAAAGAATTTTCCGATCGTCGGCCCTAAGAGACTCTCTCCTTGCAAACCTAAAGTCACCTAACACGATTTGAATATCGTGGCGGGAGCAATGCTCTTAAGTTTTGTCGAGAAGCTCGTAGAAGTCATCTTTGATCGTTTCATCCTTCTCATCCGTCGGGGCATGGACACAAATTAGGAGAAACACGAGGAGTCTGTGTGTCGACTTGAAACGTAGAATCGCAAGGATCGAACATGGACGCACCTGCGACTGTCACGTACTTTACCTTGTGTGCTACGCCCCAGGGCCCCATGCTGGGGCGTCCTTATGCTGGAGAAAATAATTCGAGCTGCGAACACCGACATTTGTTGCTACAAGAGTGTCACACTGATTATCTTGACATCATTAGCACCAACGCGTGAGCAGTCAGTGCAGTATTGTCTAATCTGGAAAGGCAGTCTCGTCGAGTGGGTCAAATCGAAATACCTTTTGTCAACAAATAAAGAGTCACTGCGTCTTGGACAAAATGTCACTGTTGATAATTATACTTTTGAAGTTGTCAAGAATTTTCTCACCTACGATCCAGCATTAACGCCAACAATAATGTCAGCCTTGAGATCAAGCGGAGATTAACTCTTTGCAACAGGTGTTGCTACTGCCTCAGTGGGCAATTGAGAAGAAAATCCCTCTGTCGACCGAAAAATATAATGCTCCACAAATCCCTCTTCCTTCCCATAGCAATGTATGGCGCTGAGATGTGGATATTGACCACCAATGATGAGAGGCTGTTAGAAGCTAGAAATGTTTTAGATTCTATTGCCGACTATGGCATGATATTTATTTTGTGCATAAGTATAATAGACAGCAAGACTTCGCCGTTCGGATTCGGCATAAAACTTTAGGTCCCTTCCAGTCATGTACAAATATAACACGCACATCATGAGTGGATGTGAAAAGCTTGGCCTTTGGCGCTACATGCGGTCATAGTCGCTTTGAAAAAACTAAAGTTCATTGTGGTAAAGGCGTAACACTTACTGTCTATCTGTTTACCGCTGTCCTGTGATTGCATTCCCTCTCTCATTCGCCCTCCTTCTTCCTCCTCCCTATCAATCTTCCTTCCAATTAACACAATGCTCTGCAGTCACGCTGGGTGTTGAATGTATCAATAAAAAAAAAATGTTTTTGAACCAAACCATATTTCAACCGAACCAGCGGTTCGAAAATGTGGCATATTACCGTTTTTTTGAACCAAACTATTTGTTCAGAGACACCGTTTGCCGTCCCACGGAATTGTAATTGAAGAGGAATTCAATTCCCAAAGTCATCATTAGTACCCAGCTCTGATGGCAACTTTCAAGTTATTTCAACTATCCATTATCATTTGAATTTGTTAGTAACTAAATTATATTTATTACAAGTGTTACTCTGTGCTGCAAATTAAATGGTCCGCCACGGTGGTCCAATATCAGCATACTAGCAGTTCTGGGTTCGATTCCCAGCGAGGGAATCATGCCAGTCGACTGACTAAAAAACACAAAAGCAGTAACTATACCCATTATTATGAGTATATACACAAAAACAGAGGTGATAATGTCATGAGACAATCCAATACTCCAAATTCACTTCCACAAATGTAAATCCATCCAAATGTGGACTGTCACACACACCGGATTCGTAACACAGGGTGGTGAAGCGTTTATCCTGGGCAATGCCAAAGAAAATGACCTTCCCGCCTTATTAACATATAATAAATCCTGAACCCTTAAGAGGAGTAGAAGAGATGTTATGGGGCAGACAGAATGCTAATTGATAAATTTTAATATACTATATATAAAATACAGCGGTTGAAAGCTAAGTCAGCATAAACATTAAATTTCTCATTTATTTTTGTTCCTAATGAATTTTTAATAAGCTTTTAATCCGCAGAAGAACTCCCAATTTTCATGTTTAAATTTTAGTGTTCAAATAATATAAGTACATATTTATATTTATATAAGTAAACAGTTCTTATTTTAATTTCAGCAATATTACAACATTAAGCTGCTGAAACTTCAATCGTTCCACTTTAACCACTAATTAACAATAATCACTAACTTCGCCTTAAAATTGCAATACTTAAAAAAACAAAAATTACGCAAAAAAAGATTTTTCTATATCGTCGTGTGAGTAAAACACTACAACTAAAATAATGATTGACCCCAGTTCAAGCGAAGAAGAAGGTGATGATGATCCAGTGGCTATTGCACTACCCAAAGGACGTCCACTTGCAGCTGCCTTAAAGCAAGGATCAGTTGTAGCAGCTGCAAGTGGCGCTGATACGAATATTGCTACTCCATCACAAAATCAACAGAATGGCGAATTTACGGCTCAAAATAGTGCATCACATAAGTCAATAAGTGGTGGTTCCGTTGGTGCTCCTGCTGGTACCTTCGATAGCGGTATTAGTGCGAGTACAGCTACTAGCGGGAACTCTGGTCATAGCAAAGCTGAAGATGGAGGACATTTAATTGCCGGCAGCGATACGTCCGGCAGTCTAGAAGTACCAAGCAGTGCCATACCAAGGTATATCAATTAAACAACATATTTAAAAGTAAACCATATGCGATCCAACCAAATCAGCTGATTTTTTCTAGGGAATACGAAATAATTTTAAATTCGTTTTTTATTTTCCAAATACAAATGAGAAGTAACTTAACCAAACGAGACGCTTTGGTTTTTGTTATAGTTTTTGTATTCGTTGGGCGGAATTCTATCAGTGGTCACCTTAGCGTAGTGGATAGTGTACTGGATTGCTACGCAGACTGCCTGGGTTCAAGCTTCGGCAAAGGCAAAAATCCAAAAGTAGAAAAAAAAGTTTTAGATGACACCACCTCTTGGCAGGCAAATTGTATAAGAAAATCTCTTCAATTCGCCGTTCGGATTCGGCATAAGACTGTATGTCCCTTACATTCGTGGAAAAAATGTCTTCGGTTGAATCGTGTATGGTGTACACTTCCCTTAATGATTCTGTCATATGCAAATTAGCTATTTTCCACTATTTGATTGCCTGAAAATTTTTTCGAAAGGCGGCATTTGGTAGGCAACTCTAATTTTTTAAACTAAAAAACGTGATAAGCGCCACTTTTTTCGAACCGGTTTTTTTTTTGGTTTGTTTTTGTTCTCTAAAATCACCTCGATATTTTATAGTTTTCTAAATGGTTGAGTACTTTTTGAAAATAATTTTTCGTAAATCATATTTTGGTAAGTTTCCTTATATGGGGGAAAAAATAAAGCAACAACAACGTTCATTTTTTCTCCTGTTAAATTTTGGCGCTTATCACATCAACTTAAAAACTTTGTTTTAAAATATGTTTTTTTAGTTGATCCGAGACAAAGTTTTGCATCACAAAACTTTTGCATCTTTACATTATTTTACTTATTTCAAGAGGAAAATCGCAATTTGCATACGATACATTCATGCATATTACATACACATACATACATACGTACATATCGACATATGCAGGGTGAGCCCGTCCTGGTGGTTAATACGAAAAAAGGTAACAGTTTATGTAAATAGTTGAAACAGTTTGAAATCGCAAGAATGGCGAGCCTAGTGAGGGTTCAAAGTCTAGCGTCTTCTTCTAGTCTCTTTACCCAGCATCTAAAGTTGGCAACAACTGAAAAAGAAATTAATGCTTCTTTTGATGGTCTCAAAGTGAAAAAACTTAAAAATTTTTATTGAGGCCAATTTTCAGTTTCAGGCCATTTTATCTGAATTTCTTATGTTTTACACAAAACTCTAGGTTAAAAGTGTGTATAATAAGTAAGACACAAATTATAGGCAAATAAGAAAAACTAATTTTTGTGATTTCAATAAATTAGATCAAGAGATAAAATTCAGCTTTTCCCAAACATGATTTATATTTATTTACATACTTATAACTTTTATTCCATTGAGCTTAGTATTTGGTTTTAAAATACTAAAGATACTATATTCTTTACAAAAAAAAAGTAAAATTGTAAAGAGTATTCTGTTTTGCGTATAGACTTTCGGTTTTATTATTTCATTCGGAAGTTTTAGCAATTAATATTCAACAAATTAAATTTTGCTTTACTATTTTAACGCAACGCTGAAGATCGTGGAAAATCAAACAAAGTTGGAAGTAAATTTTTACTATGACAAAATTAACTGGCGTTCAAGATTTGACTATTTGTTTTGGTACTCGTACTGCTAAAAATAAGTATATTTCTATATCCGCTTTCGATATAAGTATTTACTTAACTCCACAAAAATAACATATTGAGCAAGTAAAATTTCTATAAAAATGGTTTCAAATTTATATTTTTGAATTTTTGTGACCATTACTTCCCTATAGAGGACAATCAGTTAAAACTTGAAGAAATTTAAGAAAAAAAATCAGTAATCGCTTTAAGTAGTTTATTTTTTGTTCACTTTAGATGTTATAGTAAAAGGCTGGAACCAGGCGAAAATAGGTCCCTCACAGTTGTTTTGTGCTCACCTGTCGTATTAATCAGTGAAAGGAAATCATGCTGTACATGGATGATATCTATGAGATAATTGCACCTTTTTCCATAAAAACTATTATTTTATTTATGTAAATTGAAATATTAGAAAAGATGTGTGTGAAGATTTGAGCTCGGTTTGAACAGGTCTGAAATATGAAAGATGATTGAAAATTAATTTTAAGATAATTTAAAGAATTTTAAGGCACACATGCACACACACACACACACACACACACACACACACACACACACACACACACACACACACACACACACACACACACACACACACACACACACACACACACACACACACACACACACACACACACTCACACACACACACACACGTCCGTTTAAACCATGGCAGGTCTCAAAGTACGCTCAGCTGTAATATTACTAACTAACGCCGATCTGGCTCTGAACACAAGTTCTCAGAAAGGCTTGTGTCAACCCTTGCATAGAAAGGCTTGTGTCAGCCCTTGCATGGCCTCCCTGCTTGCATTGATAACCATGGGATCGCGAGGTGACCATACAAAGAGCAGAGATAACGACTTTGATAGGGGACCCAATTACAATAAATAATGAAAACAAAAATATGATGAATGTAGAGGAGAACACAAACAAGGATTCGCCCCAGGCGAGCACAAAGAGCACAAGATTGACACGCTCTCCGGAGAGATAAGTGCCTACTACAAAGCAAAAAAACACACTCAAATTCTTCACCGCCATGCTTGCAACATGTCAATGAGAAAGCAAATCTAATGGATCCGTTCATACTACTGGGACAGAAAATTGAGGAACTTGTGGCAATGATGGGCGGTAAGCCGCAACATAGGTTGATACACCAGCCGATGAAAGACCTAGTAGAGAGGATCCAGGAACTCTACAAAAACCAAGGAAGAAACCAAAACAAGGAAACTACGAGAAACCATGGACAGAAGTCAGGAGGTACTGCAAAGGAGATAAGTAGCAGTACCCAGACATCCCCATGGTTTAAAGCAACAATGGTCGCAAAGAGGAAGCAGGACCAGGCGGCAGAGACACCAAATGCGAAGCGTAACAAAACTCTCCCTGAAAAGGAAAGAAAATCACGGGAACCACCAAAAATGGTTGCGAAGGAAGAATGGAACACGGTCAAACCAAGGAAAAACCGGAAGATCAATAAACCGGGTACTGCTAAATCCGCTGGGAAAGTCAACGTTAAGAGCATACGCAAACGCCAAATACCACCACATAAGTACGCAATAGTAATCAAGAGTACTGGCAACGTTTCTTATGCCGAAATCCTCAAATTAGTTAAGACAGAACCCCAGCTAAAAGAGTTCAGTGAAAAGGTGCAAAACCCTGAATGGTGAACTTCTCTTGGTGCTAAGTAAATCATCTGATACAAATACCGCGAAACTCCAAAGCGCAGTTAAAACAGCATTAGGATCGGCAGTAGAAGATAGAATGCTGACGGAGCTAAGGAAAATTGAAATTCGAGACCTCGATGAAATTGCCGCAAAGGAGGAAGTGCATGAAGCAGTAGCAAGCCATTTTGATGAGCTACAAGTACCCTTGTCGGCCATAATAAATCTGTGCAAATCATATGGGGGCACACAATTAGCGACATTAAAAGTAACACCGGATCATGCAATAAAGATGAGGCGGCAAATAAAATACGATTTGGATTTGTAATATGTCATAAACGGTTTATAGCCACCTTGCGATTAATTGCAAATGCGCTGATGATTATGTCAGCGCCTGCTTCTAATGTGACAAAAAAGGCCACAAGGCGAAGAATTGCACCGAGGCGGTAAACTGTTTGATTTGCATGAAAAATTACCTCACAGATACTGTTCATGCGATGACTAGCATCAAATGCCCCTCATACCAGAGAGCGTTGAGAGAATTGGGCCAAAATAAAAGAATTGCGTCAAAATGAAGTTCTTTCAACTAAACTTAAACCATATCGGCAACGAATGGGTCTCTGATAACGATGGAAAGGATTCGGAGCTGCGGAGCAAAGAAGTATCAGATAAAACAGATTAGATCAGCTTGCGGTTTCGTACGAGCACAAGTTGGACATATATTTGTTTACAGCTGCTACTTATCGCAGTGAAATGGGGCTGTCAACGAACGAACCCCAGAGGACATGCCCTTCTGGAGGCATTTGCTGTTGTTGACATAGCATTAATGAACGCGGGAAAACAGCGGACGTTCATGAGAGCAGGCACGATCGATAATCGACCTCACCTTTGTTAGTTGTAGCTTTGTATGCAACGTCAAAGGGCACGTAAGCCAACACTATACTGGTAGCGATCATCTCACAATAATATGCGACATTAAGGAGGAAAAAAGGTGTAAGGCTCCCATCTCAGCAATGGCCAAAACGAAGTCCAATAAATATAACAGGGAACCTGTTTACTGGTGGACGGAGGCAACCACCGAGGCGGGCAAGAAATGTCTGAGAGCAAAACGGATTTATCAACGCTCAAGAGGTAATGAGAGGTTCACCGAAAACCAGCACCAATACAAAGAGAAAATAAAACAACTGAAGAAAGCGGTAAAGGACAGCAAGCGTCGATGCTTTTTGCAGCTCTGCAACGACGCTGGAACCAATCCTTGGTGATGGAAAAAGTCAAAGCTTATAAGCCAATTCCGACTACGTGTCCGACAATACTGCTTGATGTTTTGAAAACGTTGGTCCCATACCAAAGACAATGCGCCCTGAAGACTTGCAGTCGACAACAATTTGCGACTAGCTGACAGTGAGGAGGTTATAATGATTGTCAAGCGCATTAAAAACGACGAGGCTCCTGAATCTGACGCGATTCCTAATTCGGCTCTTAAAATGGCAATCCGGAAGCACCCTGATGTCTTTGTAGACGTCTACAACTCATGTTTAAATGAGGGCATATTTCCTAAAGAATGGAAACTGCAGAAGCTAGTGCTGATTCCCAAAATATCCAAACCTGCGGAAGATCCCTCTGGATACCGCCCATTATACATGATTGACACAGCAGGCGAAATCCTGGAACGGCTAATAGGGAACCATCTTAAGGAAGCCATCGATAATGCAGGTGACCTTTCGTCGCATCAGTATGGATTGCGCAAAGCACGCTCTGTCGTAGATGCTATAATGGTCAAAAACATTGCGCAAAAAGCGATTGAAGGCACCTGATGGCTATACGGCAGCAAAGAGTATTGCCTAATTGCCACATTAGATGTGAAGAAGGCATTTAACTCTGCGAATTGGAGTAAAATTATAAGCGCGTTGGAGCGGTTCGAGGTGTCCCTAAATATTCGCCAAACTGTAATGAGTTATTTTAACGGCAGGGTTCTGCGCTATAAAACAGATAATGGCACCAAAGAATATAAATTAACCACAGGGCTCGGTTCTTGGCCCGCTCCTATGGAATATCATGTATGATGAGGTCCTTCGCCCCCGGTGCTAAAATAATTGGAAAAAATATCTTAGTAAAGATGAAGAGTTATGCAACCAAACCGGCATAACAAAAGATTAGCTGCACAACAGTGGTTTTTGGCCAGAAAAAGGAAGCGGTGCTCATTAGCAGCAGGAAAACAGTTGAAACGGTCAGAATAACAGTAACAGTAGGAGAACATGTCTTAAAGTCTAAGCCCTGCATTAAATACCTATAGACCTTGAAGACGGTGTACCGACTTTGTGCACTCATAGCGCATTTCGCACTGTATCTGATGACGCCATCACAGTCGTTGCGAGAATGCTACCAATAAAGCTGTTAACAATTGAAGTCACGCAGAACCAGTCCAGAAAGGCTAACGATCCGCAAGGAAGCACGGGAGCGCAGCATGTAGGTGTGGCAGCAAGAGTGGAATTCCTCACTCAAGGGACGATGGTCATACCGACTGATTCCTAACATTCTAAAATGGGTAAACCGTGGACATGGACAGATAGACTAATACCTGACCCACATACTGACAGGACACGGCTGCTTCAAATCCTATTTGTATAGATTTGAGTATGAAGTAGACCCGTACTGCACTTATTGTGCGCCAGACACAATAGAAGACACAGAGCATGTTTTATTTGTATGTTCGCGCTTTGAAACTGAGACGGAAGAGTTGAGCATTAAGGTACTATGGAATATCATGTACGACGAAATATTAAGCCTATCATTCCCACCTGGAGTAAACCTGGAGTGGGATACGCAGAGACGATATTGCGATACTTACAGTGGCGAAACATATCCACGAAATCGAAACGGCAACTAACGAAGCGGTTGGGCTTGAATTACTTATTTACTTAGCTGGCACTACAACCGATGATCGGTCTTGGTCGCCTCTATAAAGCTTCGCCAGTTGCCTCTACTATGCACACGCTGGCGCCAGTTGATAAGGCCAAGTGCAGCCAGGTTGCCCTGTACCAACGGAGATTAGGACGTCCTCTTCTGCGTGTTCCTCCACCGTGGTTCGAATAAAACACCCTTCTATCCGGAGCGCTTTCTTCCATTCGCTCAACATGACCCAGCTAGCGGAGCCGCTGGATTTTTATATGCTTGACTATGACAATGTCGGCGTACAGCTCATACAGCTCATCGTTCCATCTTATTCGATACACGTCGTCCACGCATTAACCGTAGATCTTACGGAGTATCTTCCTCTCGAACACTCCTAACAGCCTCTCATCATTGATGACCAATGTCCACGTTTCGGCGCCATATATTAGGACGCGAAGGAAGAGGGACTTATAGAGCGTTATTTTCGTTGGTCGAGAGAGGGCTCTGCTTCTCAATTGCCTACTCAACCCATAGTGACACCTGTTGGCAAAAGTTAAAATCCGCTTGATCTCAAGGCTGACATTATTGTTGGTGTTATTACTGGATCCTAGGTAAACGAAAT
The DNA here is from genome assembly GCA_958295655.1 of Palloptera scutellata. Lineage (NCBI taxonomy): Eukaryota > Metazoa > Arthropoda > Insecta > Diptera > Pallopteridae > Palloptera > Palloptera scutellata. The sequence goes on along the minus strand of OY282453.1, from coordinate 9,434,568 downwards.
ACTTTACGACTTGAAAAGTATACACAGTTACATTTTGTCCAAGACGCCGTGACCCTTTGATTGTTGACACAAGGTATTTTATTTTGTCCTCGTTCATCACAACACCGATGGGAGATTCCGCAGTGGCGGGATTATTGCTGTCATCGCCATTAAGCAGCTGCGAAACTGCTGCCTCCATAATCTCTTCGTCCTTGCAAGAAGAGGCCCTGGTCTTCAGAAAATTAGTCAGTCAGGCGTCTTATTCTTTCAAAGAATTTTCGGACCTCGTTTCTGTCCCGTAACATTTCGATATCATTAAGCTCGTGTCTTTCTGCATTTCTTTTCTTGCGCCTGGAAATACGTTTTTCCTCCCTCCTCAACTCTCTGTATCGCTCCTTAGCAGCTCGTTGCATCTGACTGCAGGGTGGCTCTGTAAACAGCGTTTTTCGCTTCAGTAGCATCGCGACACTCTTGGTCGTACCACATATTTCTCCGTCGATGGTGGTAGCTGAGCACCATATCGGAAGTCGTACGCATAGAGCGAATATACAAGTAGTCAACCAAATAATCAAATCAAAGTCGCCAATTAAATACTTTGAAGTGATGATAGATAACAGACTGAACTTATAGCTCACTTCGACTACATAAAAGAAAAGGCGTCTAGCATACATGCAGTGCTGTCTAGAATATTGCCAAAGGAAGGTGTACCAAAATATGGCCGAAGGATGTTACTGTCTAGAGTAGTAAGCTCTGTCTTGCTTTATGCAGCCCCAATCTGGGCCGGACTTATACAAAGATTGAAACATGGATAAATAAAAACATGCAGAGACAAACTACCATATAACACAGTTTTTAACGGGTCAAGGAGGTTACAGAAAGTACGTATATAGATTTGGGCATGAGGACTCCCCACTTTCTCCTAACTGTAGCGACCACGAGGAAGACATAGAACACACAAATTTTAACTGTCGGCGTTTTAGCCAGACAAATACAGCGTTGGCAAGTGCATCAAGTATAATTAAGCATATGATCCAGTCGGAGGTAAATTGGGCAGGAATAAGTGTGTTTATCACGAATATGTAAAACGATTTAAGGAGAATCGAGCGTCTCAGGAGAAAAGACTTGACGAATACAGACTAATCGCTAACTAGCCCCGTGAAGCACGGGGGTGAGGTTTAGTACGTAGGCGCATTACTGAGCAGGTCCAATCAGTATGAGAGTCGGGCATGCCAATAGTTCGGGCTATTGGTATCTTTGAAGATTCTTTACCTCCAAGGAGCATCCAAAAAAAAAAAACACACACACCCAAAGCTCACTCGTGTTTGCAAAATGACACCTCTCCGCGCCATTTGATACTGAAAGAGATTTCAGGCAGGGTGACTCCCTATCGTGCGACTTCTTTAACCTTATGCTGGAGAAAATAATTCGAGCTGCGTACATCGGCATTTCTTGCACTATTTTCAACAAGATCACACTGATGATCTTGACGTCATTGGCAACAACGCGTGAGCAGTCAGTGCAGCAATCTCCAATCTGGAAAGGGAGGCTCGTCGAGTGGGTCAAAACGACATACCTTGTGTCAACAAATAAAGAGTCACTGCATCTTAGACAAAATGTCACTGTTGATAATTATACTTTTGAAGTTGTCAAGAATTTTCTCACCTACGATCCAGCATTAACGCCAACAATAATGTCAGCCTTGAGATCAAGCGGAGATTAACTCTTTCCAACAGGTGTTACTACTGGTTCAGTAGGCAATTGAGAAGCAAATCCCTTTCTCGACCGAAAAAATAATGCTTTATAAATTGTGGATATTGACTACCAGTGATGAGAGGCTATGGTCCAACATGCTTGTGCGACTTGTATCGAATAAGATGGAACCATGAGCTGTACGCCGATACTGACATAGTCTTTCGCTGGCTGGGTGATGTTGAGCGAATGGAATAAGGCGCTCCTGCTAGAAGGGTGTTTTATTCGAGCCACGTTGGAGGAACACGTAGAAGACGGCGTCCGAATATCCCGTGGAAACACCAGGTACAGGGGGACCTGACTGCACTTGGCCTTGTCAACTGGCGCCAGCGAGCGCATATACTTAAGAGGAGTCTGGCGAAGCTTTATAGAGGCGGCCAATACCGGTCAACGGTTGTAGTGCCATCTAAGTAAGTTAATGATAATTAAAATTTTTAAGTATTTGAGTTATTGATGCAGAGAAATTTAGCTGGAAAATTTAGGCTAATAAACTCTCAAAAGTTGTAGCTGTAGAGAAAATGCATTGTTGCTGACTTCAAAAAAATAAATATATTAAATTAAAAATAAAATACTATATGAAATTTCCCTGAAAGCTTCCTCGACAATTAAATCTCGTCTAATCTACGCTAACTGGAGCTGCGTACTGAAGGCGATGGCGGGCATGTATATCCCCGACTACTTACTTAAGATTATAGCTTGTTACTTCACCGACTGGAAGCTGCTATATGACACTAGGGTGGGACCAAAAGAGTACGAAGTTACAGGTGGGGTCCCACAAGGTTCCGTGCTGGGACCACTGTTATGGAACATCATGTACAACGGGGTACTCAAAGGCAGGAAGCTATCAGGATCTCACATTATTGGACACGCAGGCGATATTGCGATATTGGTGGTAGCAAAAGAGTTTGCGGATGTAGCCAGAATCTGCAATGACACATAGCTGGCGTAAAAGCATAGTTGCAGACAGCAGGGTTGCAGCTAGCTGACCAAAAAACTAAAGCGCTTTTGATAACTAGCCGATAAATCATTGAAGTAAGAGTTGGCGGGTACACTATAACATCTAGTCCCTCCATCAAGTATCTCGGAGTCATTCTTGACTACCGAATGAACTTTAAGGAGCACCTCAGACACTCAAGCGAAAAGGGAAGAAAAGTGAGCATTAATGCCTAATGTCGGTGGCCCAAGGTAAAAACTAAAACTCTTCTGTTAAGTGTTAGTACCTCACTCCTACTGTAAGCGGAACCAATTTGGGTAACAGCTACAAAAGTACAAACGTACATGAAACCACCTACCTCAGTGTATAGGTTGTCGTCACTAAGGGTATGCTGTGGTTTTACAACAGTGTCTAACGATGCGGCGAACCTCCTGGCAAGCAGATGCCCTATAGACATAATGGCAAGAGCAGCTGCAGAAGTCAGGAAAAAACCTGAAGGCCGCGAGCGATTGGAGAAAAATGCATTGTGGCAACACCGATGGGAGACATCAGCGAAAGGTCGCTGATAGTGTGGAGAGGTGGGTTATAGGAACCATGGGGAGATAAATTATCACTTCGCACAGTTCTTTTCAGGACACGGATGCTTGCGCCAGTATCTGTAGATATACACCTACGTTGACTTTTCGTACTGTCTATTTTGTGATGGTAAAATCGAGAAGTGGTCGCTGTGGCGTAGTGGTAGTGCGTTGGACTGCTACGCAGAGTGTCCGGGGTTCGAATCTCGGCACAGGCAAAATCAAAAAGAAAAAATATTTTTTCTAGACGGCACCACCTCTTGGCAGGCAATGGCAAACCTACAAGAGTATAAATTGCTATGAAAAGCTTTTCACTTCGCCGTTCGGATTCGGCATTAAACTGTAGGTCCCTTCCATTCATGTACAAATATAACACGCACAACATGAGTGGATGCGAAAAGCTCGGCCTAGGCCCTCCATGGGCTGTTGTGCCATTAAAAGTAAAGTAAGTAAAATCGAGAATGCTGAACATATCTTACTAGAATGCGGCAGATTTGTGGATGCCAGAAATCAGCTCTGGATAATTATTGGCGAGATACTCACACCAGAGGGCTGCTGAACTCCATCTTGTTAGCAAAAGGGAAATGGCATGAATGCAGCAAGGTCATATCACACATGATGACGCAAGTGCGAAACGACGAGGAAGCAGCGAGGCGAGCAAATAAATAAATAGAGAAGTTGGTCGAAACCCTTTTCCTGCCCCGCGAAGTAAAGCCTTTACTGGTAGTACCGCGGGGACACACAGGACAGCGCTCGTAGGAGGTGGGTTTAGTCCGTAGGTGTAAGGATGCGAATCGGGCATGTGAGTAGTGCGGTGCTACTCATATCTATGATGTTTCCCACCCACCAAATAAAATAAGAACACACAGACGCACACATATTTATATTTATATATATAAAACTACAGAGAGACAGCAAAAATACTTGTACCAAAATTTCATTTGGCCAAAAGTAGCATGCTTGTTAAAGTGTTATTTAGTTATATAAGTGTTTTTGCGTTTTTTTATTTTAGCTGAGAATATATCATATATTTTTAAGGGAAATGTTCAGTTATAAACTAGGTAGAGTTTTAGCTGCGGATTAGTTAGTGAGTGTGAGTTTGCAACTCAGACATAAGATAACTATCTCGATTAAGCAAATACATATTTGTTTGCTATAATAAACTTAAGCACATGTAGTGAATGGATTCGCGAGGGTATACAAAGATGTGCTGCTAATTAAAGTGATTTGTTTTTGATTTTTCTGATCAAACACACAGATTTTCCCAATCAAATATTTTCGAAAATCGGACAATACCTTTGCCCTCGTACAGATTATATTTTTAATAGGCAAAAGAAAATGAGTACACATTGGGTATCTATATATGGTACATATTTTTATGAGTTAAAGCATATACATTTCAGCCAAAGTTTGAAATATTTTTAGGTAACCAGTGCATAGTTCGTGTTGACATTATTTATTATCTTTTCTACTTTTTCAAATTTCAATTGAAGGCACGACTGCCATGTTTTTTTTGTATAATTCCGTGGCAAATTCAGTAATTTGCATATTTCAAAAAACGGAGTTTCAATACGGTTAAGGGATGGCCGATCGTTTAATACTATCTAAATCAATATTTAAAAAAAAAAAATTTTAATTTTCTATTTTTTGTTTTTTTTTTTTAGTACCAAGAAGCACTGATAAAATAAGTTCAATAATATTGTTTTTATCCGATTGACATAAAATACGCGGTTGATACTATTCTGAAATATTTATCAATGTATTTTTGACGAATTTTCAAATTTCCTGTGCAAAATATCGTACATATGCTCCAATTGGGTTAAATAAAATGTTTTCGATATGATAAGATACATATTTCCTTGGTACAATTTTAGTTACAATATTTTGAATGACGTTCGGCAAGTATACAAGTTTGGTACATAAATATCGATATTTTTTTACATATATCGGTCATCTTTAAAACAGATGTCAATTTTAATGTCATTTGAGTGACAACTACAAAGCAACAAGATCTTAGTATACTAAAAGTGAATTTTCTGAAAATTGCTCCAAGAACTTGATTCTCAGTGCATAAAAATCTTTATCCCTTCGATCTGTGAGAAAATAAGTAGATTGTAAACGAGATAGCAAATACAAAGTAGAAGATTGTAGCGAGCAATTAGAGAATGAGCGCTTATTTGTGGAGAGTTTTTTTTTAAGTAATAGGGGTATATATTAAAACGTATAAAGTCGTAACTACGTAAGCTTTGGTGGTTTTTTAAAAAGAGATAACATATGGCTTTCTTTGAAACCACATTTCAATATAATAAATTAATTAAGTACATTCCCGCTTGCATCTAGAGTGGCGAGCGTTAATGGATACATGCTGGTCATATTTGACTTTTAGTATTTGTAAAACCTATCAAAATACACCAATCGAATTGGAACTTTCGTCGTTAATTTCTTTATTTATATTTTATCAAAATTATAAAGTTAATGTAACTTTTAGTGTTTGCAATGAAAAAAGCCAATGTATCCACTTTTGCACGTTTCGTTTTCCCTATATGGCAACACTAATTTTTAAAACAAGACCAAATGAAATTAGGGACTCCCTCGAGGGAAGTTACCGTTTTCTAAAATATTGGTGAACTTGTCACAGAAAACATTTAGTAACTCGTTTTTACATTTTCTATGAGAATTTCCATTTTCGAGCAAAACTGAAGAAAATATCTAAAAACTTGGAAAACCAAATTGTTGAAATGACATAAAACAATGATTTAGCACGAAAAATTGCTAAATCACTAAATATTTGCCACCGTACAGTGCTTCATATAAGCCCATCACAAAACCAAAAATCTGCGACCACGATTGTTTACCGAAAGGGATGCTCGAAACATGGAGCGCCTCATGATGTCCAAGCAGAAGACAACACCAAAAGATAGCTTCAGCGGCCATAAACAAACCCGTTAGTGAGTGGATAGCACGTAGAGCGCCTCAAAGAATCGCACTAACAGCGTCAATAAAACAGAAAACCACAACAAATTTCAAGCAATGAAGTGGCCTGTCCAAAGCCCACATCTAAATCCTATTGAAAATTTATGGGCTCTGCACCAACAAATTTGAACGAGCTTTGATCCCGAGCTTTGGTTCCATGCAAACTCATCGACAAATTAGTTGAAAGTATGCCTGAACGAGTAAAGAGTGTTATTAAAGCCAAGGATCTTTGGACTAAATATTGAAAATATTATTTCTTTTTTTGGATTGTTTTTATTATTTTCTAAACGTGCAAAAGTGGATACATTGGCTTTTTTCATTGCAAGCACTAAAAGCTACATTAACTTTATAATTTTGAAAATGGTTTATAATTTTCCTTTTTTAAATATAAATTAACGGCGAAATTAACGAAAGTTCCAATTCGATTGGTGTGTTTTTATATGTTTTACAGATACTCAAAGTCAAATATGATCAGCATGTATCCATTAATGCTTGCCATTGTTATAAATTTTTACCTTCACTTTTTTATATTTTTGGAATCTGTGTAGTTGAATCAACCATAATCTCTCGGACAAATATGAAACCCTAATAAAACTGTGAAAAAGCAAATTGGTCACATGGTGTCTGAATGAAAGTGTCTCGCAAAATTCCAAGGTTTACGCACTTTACGAGCTTACACGTTAAAATTAACGTGTACTTGGAAGTATTCATTTAATAATACCTGCGTATTATCACAGTCTATGTATACTTAGGTTAGTTTAGAGCGTTCAACGTCTGCTTTTGGCTGTTCGGCTTCGATAGTCTTAATTTTTATTTTAAGGCACTGTAAGTCAAAATTTAATAGTTATAATTTTATTAATGCGCATGCTTCTTCAATAATTGTGCTTTTTTTATTTTTCTGCAATAAGTATATACTTAGTAATAAAATAGAATGCTTACATTTATGTATGTATGTATATTATTGTTCCTGCTATTTGTTTGTAGTTCAAAAAGTTACTTTTTTTATATTAAGTATCTCTGATCTGTGAAACAACCTAATTATTCTTATATGTTATTAGCTTTAATTAAAGGCACTGAATTCAAATGTTCAAATCAAAAAAGAGAAACTTCGTATGTAAAGGTAGACAAAATTCGAATGCCTTGTACTTTAGCCTGATGCAGAACTAAGTTCTTTTTTTATCTGACTGTTATTCCTTACTTACATACAATACAAATCAGCATTGGACCTTTAACTCTAAATATAGGTTCTTGCTGTGAATAAAGTTTCATCGAAGCACAAATGTATAACCCATCGAATTTTACTTCGATTTTCTAAATTTTGGACTTTTTAACAATAATATAGTATAACACTGCAACAAATTCAAAGTCAATCCGAACCGGGATCCGTTTTCATTGTTGTTGAAAGTATACATATACAGTAACAAAATCGCCAGAGGCTTTTACAAAGTTAGCTCATCTTTCAATTTTATACAGGCCTAAACTTTTCTAATAAATTATGTATGATTAGGCATAAAACAACTTGTTGATTTTGCATCTACGAATTTTTGTGTGTTCAACATCTATAGTAGAATTTTCCGTCAAATATTTGTCTTGTTGTATTTAATTCTAAAGGGTGATTTAATTGCTGTTTGGTTTTTCAATGTAGAATTTTTAACCATTCCCTTGTGATTCGTCGAAAGTCAAACATCCTCAGCATTGCCATTCATTTGATCAGCAATCAACGGCAAATTGTGATTTTTATCTTTTTTTTTGTCCAAAATGCACGAGCTCAATCTGGTCAACATGTGTTTTCTCCAAGACGGCGCTACATTCCACACAGCACGTGAAACAATGGACCTTTTGAAAGATCATTTTGAGCAATTTATTTCACGTTTCGGACTTGTAAGTTGGCCACCTAGACCTAAATGGTCGCTGAGGTGTAGTTGGTAGTGCGTTGGCCTGCTAAAAAACAATTTTTATACACGGTACTATCTCTTAGCAGGCAATGGCAAACATATAAGGGTAAAATTTGCTTATGAAAAGCTTTTCACTTCGCCGTACGGATTCGGCATAAAACTGTAGGTCCCTTCCATTCATATACAAATATAACACGCTTAACGTAAGTGGATGCGAAATGCTCGGCCCAGGTCATGGTCTGTTGTGCCATTAGAAGAAGAAAAAGAAAGACTATTTTTTATGGGGTTACGCGAAGTCACTCGTTTATGCCAGCACGCTGGTTTGTCGATAAGAACCCTAAATGTATCACTGTAAATATTTGATTTTATTTAAAAGTATAACTAGTGACGAAATGCTCGGCCTAGGACCTCCATGAGCTGTTTCTAAAAGAAAAACCCGTATTGCCTTTGTTTTAAAAAAAAATTTAAGCAAGTTTGCAGTTTCACAACGTTTCCAGAAGTCACATACTTATAGCCCATGTCACTTAATTCGACTTTCACGTACTATGTACCTGCTATTTGAACATAATTATGTCACGCAAAAGAACTATAATTTTGCGATTGTTTCAAATTATTATGCTAAGAAATATTTTAAGAATGAATTGAAATAAGAGAGTGCGAATATTATTAGGCAGCTTCGCTGCCCGACACCGACAAGCTACTTTTTTGACATATCCCTTCATTATTTGTTTTGGCTTCATAAATGTAAACTCTTACGCATTCTGTGTTACTTTATCAAAAGCAAATATATTTTAGAATTTATAAAAAAAAAGGATTCTCCTTAAAAGGGATTTGAACACGTGCAACAGAACAAAACTTTACAACGTGTATTCAAGCTTTTCAAATTTTCGGCAATATATCACCATGGTCTAATATGATAACATTGATAACATGTAGATTATGTATAGGGTGGTCCATCTAACATTTGGAATTTGATCTATTGAGTATTTTAAGTGTGGCTACTCTAATGAAAATTAGTTTTATATTGCGGTTAACGAAATGGGTCGATATACGCTTGAACAAAGTTGGGAAATACTAAAAATTTACTTGCAAAATGGTGAATTTCTACCGAAATTGTAAAAACTTACGTTCAAAATTTGGTAAAAGAGAAACGCCTTCCACGCAATTTGAGGATCAATTTTTGAAAAGTGTGAGTGAAACTGGATCTTTATTAGTTAAAATAACAAGTTCTAGTACTCCTACAGTCCCACTCGTACCGAAAATATTGCTGCTGTTGCTCAGAATGTTCAAGAAAAACCAACCGCATCAGCTCGCCATCGTTCTCAGGAATTAAACATTTCACGTACTACTTTGTTGCGAATTTTGCATTAAGACCTCGGTATGAAGCCGTACAAAGTTCAGCTGAACTGAAGCCACATGACCATCCGTAAGTTTTCGGTTCGCTAATTGGGCTCTGGAACGCTTGGAAGATGAGCATTTTTACCGAAAGATCATCTTTTCTGACGAAACTTACTTTGACCTCGGTGGTTACGTTCATAATTGCGATTGTTGAGAAGCCCTCAACAACTGAATGAACCTTCAACGAGTAACTTTTTGGTGTGGATTTTGGACCGATGGTATCAATGGTATATTTTTCTTTGAAAATGTTGCAATGGTGTTCGCTACCGCACAATAATAACTGATTATTTGTGGCCTATTTTAAAAAATGTGGACTTAAAAAAAGAAGGACTTAGACAAAATTTGGTTCCAACAGGATGACACGCCTTGTCTCAGAAGCCGTGCAACAATCTATCTTTTGCGTGGGAAGTTTTAAAATCGCGTTATTAGCCGTTTTGGTGGTGTGCATTGACCAACACGCAGTTGCGATTTGATTCCGTCGGACTATTTGTGGGAAGCCGGTAAAGATAAGTGTTACGCAACGATTGAGGCTCTTACTGACGAAATTGGTGCATCTATCGTTCAAGTACAGCTCCATACAGTCGAAAATGTACTGAAAAATTGTGCTGATCGTATGGGCTACTGGAAATCCAGCTGAGGAAGTCATTTGTATGAAATAGTGTTCCACAATTAGCCAGAAGGATTGTACTTTCGAATAATAAACACCACATTGAAAAAAATTTATTCGTTTCTTATTTACACAAAAATCAAATTTCAAATTATAAATGTTCCACCTTGTATATGCATATCAGAAATGAGAAGAAAAAAACGTAGCCTCTTTTTAATGCTACGAAACAAAGTAGTTTACGGATAAAGTATTAAGTTTAGATATTAGAAAGTATCTCTTATAGTTTTAGATGAATTTAGCATTAAGTGTCAAAATTTTATTAAAAATCCGAATTTGGTCAGATTATCGGTTTATATTGGAGAAACTACAAAAAAGTTAAGAATTCAAACTACACAATAACCTCAAGAAATGCCCAATGAATTTAAATGTAAAACTTCATGACAATTGTACGAGCCCACATTTGTCAAGGCTTGATTTTATTGGGTCATATAAAAAGTATCCATTTAGTGCCTCCGCTATCTCCTGTCAGCTTGCGTGTTGATCTTGCTCTAACAGTTGCAACATTTCATTGGCTTTGTCAGTGACTTTCAGTGCATCTTTGATATCGAAATTTCCACAACGGAATCGAGCAAACCAATCCGACGTTCAGTCACAGCATCCTCACCGTAAACCGCAAAATTTTTTCGGTATGTTTTTTCAGCGGTTTTACCTTTTCTATAGTAATAAAGCATAATTAGCGTGGTCGCTGTGGCGTAGTGGTAATGCATTGGGTTCAAATCTCGACGCAGGCAAAATCAAAAAATCAAAAAGTAGAAAAAATAATTTTCCACCACCTCTTGGCAGGCAATGGCAAACCTACAAGAGTAAAAATTGCCTATGGAAAGCTTTTCACTTCGCCGTTCGGATTCGGTATTAAACTGTAGGTCCCTTCCATTCATGTACAAATATAACACGCACAACATGAGTGGATGCGAAAAGCTCGGCCTAGACCCTCCATGGGCTGTTGTGCCATTAAAAGTAAAGTAAAGTAAGCGTGTATCTTTCATTTTCAGATATTTCACTCATTTTCAAATCAATTTAACTTTTTACACTAGTAACGAATTTCACAACTGTCTTCATACAAAATGTCACATTTCAAACATCTGTTCGTTTGACATAATTGGACAAGTACCGCTACTTTTTATATGACCTAGTATCTTATATATTAGATATTTTGCATATATGTATATATTTTTATTATATCCCTAAAAACACGCCATGCTCATTGTCAAAAATAATATCAACTATTGATTTCTCAACGAGTCTTGAAAAAATTCGTAAATTTTTAACTTAATCAGATCGACACCCACCATCAATTCGTCGATTATAAAGCCGCCTTCGACAGCACGATTAGGGATCACTTGTACGCCGCAATGTCTGATTTTAGTATCCCTGCAAAGCTCATTCGCCTAATGTATGGTGCAGAAACGTGGACATTGACCATAAATGATGAGAGGCTGTTAGGAGTGTTCGAGAGGAAAATACTCCGTAAGATCTACGGTCCAGTATGTGTGGACGACGTGTATCGAATAAGATGGAACGATGAGCTATATGAGCTGTACGCCGACACTGGCATAGTCAAGCGTATAAAAATCCAGCGGCTTCGCTAGCTGGGTCATGTTGAGCGAATGAAAGAAAGCGCTCCTGCTAGAAAGGTGTTTTATTCGAACCACGTTGGAGGAACACGCAGAAGAGAAAGTCCTAATCTCCGTTGGAAAGACCAGGTACAGGGCGACCTGACTACACTTGGCCTTATCAACTGGCGTCAGCGCGCGCATATCAGAGGCGAAGCTTTATAGAAGCGACCAAGACCAATCATTGGTTGTAGTGCCAGCTAAGTAAGCATGGTAAGTAAGTAAGCAGTGTGGTTTCACTTAAACAGTGAATGTTTGAATTTTTTTTAAATTATCTAATTAATAACAATAAAACTAATATCTTAAAATAAATATCGTAATAACATAAAATTTTTACCCAAATTCAAAAATGTATTGTACTAGAAGTTTCTTCTGTGTGCATACTATTAAAAGGCACCATGATGATACAAAAAGGCACAATGATCTATAATAATATTGAGTGAAACTGGATACTGATTCAAACGAAAATTTCACAATAAAAGTTTTCTTGAGCATTTCTTAAGCACATTTAGTATGGAACTTTGACATTTCTTAAGTTCTGGTAACTCCGATTTATGCGTGGCAGCCCTATAATCAGGATCTTTTCTTTTTCCGTACAATCCAATAACTTATCTGTAGAGAGTTGCTTTAATTTGATATGAATTTATGGAAATTATTGTTAATTAGAACATTTTTCTACACAAAATTTTCCAAAGTACATATTTGAAACTGTTCATTAATTTTATTTACTTGTTTTTTCAACTATTTATTAAAATTTGCTATATTTTTCTTAATGCTTCTGAACGATCATCATGAATATCAAAAAATTAATAACAATAAAAAAAAATATGATAAATTGGCCCTTGATTTGTATTATCTTTGCCAATTTCATACTGATCAACCAAAACGACCACAACAACCAATCGAAACTGTGCAAAAACTGATTTAAAATTTTAAACTAAATAAAAATTGTACAAAAATTGGAAAACAATTACATAAATATGAAAATCTGAACAAATTGTTGGAATTGTTGTGGGATTTTGACTACTTACTATAAAAAATCATCGCTTTCATCACATGACATCAATATTAATATATCACATCGCTCGAACGCTTCGTATGCTATTTCGTCACTCGTTTATATATATTTATTGCCTATTTATGGTAAATTTGAAACATATTCGCAAAAATGTTAATAAAATAACTATTAATACTTTGGAAATGATTGGCTAAAAAAACAAACATTAAAAACATTATATTACTGCTTCTTAATTTATAATAAAAAATGTATCACCACAAAAAAATTAATAAAACTAAACATGGACTCACGTATTCGCATTTGTATTCGTAAATTCGTAAATAATAGCATAATTGCATCTAGAATGACATATAGTAGTAGTTTTTTAAGAAATCCAATAATTAACAAAATGCATCAAAATCATCACAATAGTAGATTTAAAATACAGCAACTACATCTACCAAATAATAATAATCATAATACCAGTAATATCAATAATAATAATAATAGTAATTATAAACAACTACTACTACAACAACAAACTCATCATCCCCACCATAATATTATACAACATCATTACAAACAACAACAACAACACCACCACGCCCAACAACATCACCATAATCAACAACAAAAACATCAACAATATCAAATCAATTGCAATTTGAATCCAAATCAACTGCAAGAATATAATAAATATCATCAGAATCAAAGAATGCTACATGCTGCTGCTGTATCTGCTTCTGCTAATACAGAAATCATATCATATAGTAGTCGCAATAGTAGGTGTTGTGGTAGTAGTGATGTTGCTGTTGCTGGTGGTAGTAAAGGATTTGGTGGTAGTATTATTACTAATAGTAGCAGAGGCGGCAGTGGTAGTAATTTTTTAATAGCAGCTGCACAATTCCCAAAAGTTGCTGACAATAATCAAATTCAAATTTCAAATCGAACATTGTTATCTACATCTAGCGGTATATCGCAAGAAACACTTAATCAAAGTGTTGGATCATCGCGTGCAAATTCACTACCTCGTCCAACTTCGCCGTCACCATCGGTAGCGAGCGAAAAAAATGATGGAGAGATACATGTAAGTTCACCAAAATAATTAATTATATTGTTAATAATACTGTGTGATAGTGTAAACCAAATCAATATGTACCATACATAATATGTAGGCTCTTTTGCTGCAAGACTTTGACAGTCTTAAAAAATCATAAATTCTGATAAAACGCATTTAAACTTTTAAATTTTCCTCTACTCATGACTAAACAACAGTCTTGCACGAGCGATAAAACACCTAACGGAAAATGTTGTTTTCCTCGATTTATTTTATGATAGTGATAACCGTTCGTGAACTGGATTTCATTTCGAAAAACCTTTTTTTTAAGTTATTTTTGCTCACAAATAAAACATACACAAAAATGTTTACGGTTTTCATTAAAATATTTCTCAAGCCCACAGTGTTTTGTCTGGTACAAGCTATCTGAACAAAATTGAAATTCCGGTTTTATACATAAAAAGCGATTTTTTGTTTTTATTTATCAACTTCGGGAGAGTAGAAAGTACTTGTCTCCACCTATGTTTAGCTCATTTTTTTGGTTTGTGATAACTACGTTTTTATCCTTTATGAAATGTGTGTAAAATCTTGTAAAAGTGGTCAAAAATCATAAAAATTTTTTTTACATTCGTCAAAGATAAATTTAATTAAAAATTTCTAAAAAAATTTTTAATTTAAGTTGCTGTAAAAATCACTTTTTTCCTGTAACTTCAGTCAAAAACATGGTTTAAACAAATTTTTTCGTGTAAAATTTCCTTTCCAAATGTACTACTTATCATTTTGCTTTCAATACTTTCAAAGTTATAGCGTGAAACGTTGAGTGACCATAAATTAACCACAACATAAATTAACTCGTACAAACTTAAGGGGGCATTTGCGACCCTGCTTCCTGTACTTTATTTTATTGTATCGATGTGATAAATATAAAAGAGCTAAAAAAAAAAAATGTTGTCCAGCTAGCTTGTTCTAGACGAAACACTGTGAAGCTTGCTGAACAATTTAACAAAAAATTACTTACTTTAGGGCCTAGGCCGAGCTTTTCGCATCCACTCATGTTGTGCGTGTTAATTTTGTACATGATTGGAAGGGACCTATAGTTTAATGCCGAATCCGAGCGGCGAAGTGAAAAGCTTTTCATAGCAATTTTTATTCTTGTAGGTTTGCCATTGCCTGCCAAGAGGTGATGCCGTGTGCCGAGATTCGAACCCCGGACACTCTGCGTAGCAGTCCAACGCACTACCACTACGCCACAGCAAAAATTACGAAATTATTTAATTTTGCATAGGAATCTCATAAAAAATATCACAAAAGGCTTATTATTATAAGTCTGTTATCAAATTTTCCAAATATTTTTGTACAGATCGTTATCATTTTCAAGTATTTAAATATTATTTTCAAGTTTTTATTTTCTCAATAATAGGCAAAGGGCAATTTTCGCAAAAGATGATTTTTAGTGTTTTTTTTTTTAAAGAATGGCTGGTTATCGCTAAAGTCGAAACATTTTGGAAATCATCATAAAATAAACCGAGCTCCAATTAATGAAAACACAATTTTACAATACAATACAATTTATTTTATATGGAGAGCGAGGCGCTTTAATGTACAATCGTGAAAGTAGACAATGCACCTGAGGCAACACTTAATTTGTATTTTATAAATCGAGCTTAACGTTGAAATTTAATGAAAAGAAATATATGTATAAAGTAATATATTTTAAGTTTAATTTTATTTTTTAACCTGTTATCCGGTTGCCTAACATCTAACTCTAAATCGTTAATACCCTAAATATAAAATAGTTATTGGAATTTTGAAGGCATAAACTTCTAAGCTCGACTTAAAAAAAAATATTGACATTCAGTATTTCTATTTCCACATTGATTGGAAAAAATTTATGGTTTTTGTCAAACGGTGTCATATTTTGCTGTGCTAATTTGTATGTATGATAATTTTGAATAATTTAAATTCAAACAGTGAAGAATCCAGAAGGGAGAGGTGGGGGAAACTGGACTGCAGATTTAAAGGCTTAATGGTATGCTACCTACGCTGAAGAGGCAGATAATTTTCAAAGGAGTTCATCAAGCAATCAGAAGTTTCCTATTGTTTATTATTCTCCTTGGGGTTACCGTTTGTAACTGGTGTTGCAAGCACGAGTACAGTCGTCGCTGCCATAATTTCATTATATCCGACTGTGTTAATTTTGTACACATGCTCTTGGTACAATAGTAACCTAATGATTCTATGTTTATCTGTTTATGGTAGAATATTATCTTCGGCGCTTACACTAGGCACGCTTTATTTTCTCGCGAATATTATATTCTAACCCCAATATCGTAGGAGGTAGAATGTTATGAATAAATGTGTGTGTGTGTGAGAGTGTACAAATGTTGAGCCTTCTCAACGCTATTTAGCTCTAAAATTCGATTTTAACAATTTTAAGGAAAGACATGAACGGGAAGAGGTAGATCGAAAACGGCGAATACAACTGTACGTTTTTGTCTCACGCTGCATATCTTATCCTTTTAATGCTAAACAACCAACTGATATGACGAAAAGACAACACAAAATTGGGAAACAACAGTTAGAAACTATAACGCAACGATTTCAGGTAAGTTCAAAATATAATGGTAAATTAAAACTTAAATAATAAAGTAATAAACATAATACTATAAACATTTAACCCATGTGTAGGCTTTTTTAAAAGGTGAAACACAAATAATGGCAGACGAAGCATTTCAGAATGCCGTACAGAGTTATCACGATGTTTTTTTAAAATCAGAGCGCGTTCAGAAAGTGGTTCTATCTGGAGCATGCTCCCAACATGATTTCCGCGAAGTATTTCGAAATAACATAGAAAAACGAGTTAGGTAAGTGATATGATTGTTCCCAAAATTACTTACTTACTTAGCTGGGACTACAACCGATGATCGGTCTTGGCCGCCTCTATAAAGCTTCGCCAGTCGCCTGTGCTATGCGCGCGCTGGCGCCAGTTCATAAGGCCAAGTACCTGCTCTTTCCAACGGAGATTAGGACGTCCTCTTCTACGTGTTCCTCCAACGTGGCTCGAATAAAACATCCTTCTAGCAGGAGCGTTTTCTTCCATTCGCTCAACTTGACCCAGCCAGCGAAGCCGCTGGAGTTTTATACGCTTGACTATGTCAGTGTCGGCGTACAGCTCATACAGCTCATCGTTCCATCTTATTCGATAGACGTCGTCCACGCATACTGGACCGTAGATCTTCCTCTCGAACGCTCCTAACAGCCTCTCATTATTGATGGTCTATGTCCACGTCTCTGCGCCATAGACTTATAGAACGTTATTTTCGTCGGTCGAGAGACCTACTGAGCACGTAGTAACACCTGTTGGCAAGAGTTAATCTCCGCTTGATCTCAAAGCTGACATTATTGTTGGTGTTTACGCAGGAACCTAGATATACGAAATCCTTGATGACTTCAAAAGTGTATTGTCAACAGTAATATTTTGTCCAAGATACCGTGACTCTTTGTTTGTTGACACAAGGTATTTCGTTTTGTCCTCGTTCACCACTAGACCCACTAGACACCCTTGACGAGACCCCCATTCCAGATTGGAGAATGCTGAACTGACTACTCGCGCGTTGGTGCCAATGATGCCAATATCATCAGCGTATGCTAGCAGCATGACACTCTTGTAGAAAATAGTGCCAGAGATGTTGATGCAAAGACGAATGAGCTTTGCAGGGCTACCAAAACCAGACATTGCAGCGTACAAGTGATCCCTAATCGTGCTGTTGAAGGCGGCTTTATAATCGACGAATTGATGGTGGGTGTCGATCTGTTTTTCTCGGTCTTTTCCAGGATTTTGCGTAGTGTGAATATCTGGTCGATTGTGGATTTACCAGGCCTGAAGCCACACTTATAAGGTCCAATCAGTTTGTTGACGATGGGCTTCAGTTTTTCGCACAGTACGCTCGATAGAACCTTATATGCAATATTAAGAAGGCTTATCCCAAGGTAGTTAGTGCAGATCGCCTTTTTTATGGATTGTGCAGAGTACGCTGAGGTTCCAATCACTTGGCATGCTTTCATCCAACCATATTCTGCATAAAAGATCATGCATGCGTTTTGTGAGCTCTTCGCTGCCAGTCTTAAATAATTCAGCGGGCAGGCCATCTGCACCTGCAGCCTTATTGTTTTTCAGACGAGCGATGGCTGTTAAGACCTCCTCGTAGTCGGAAGGCGGTACTTCAACGCCGTCAGTGATTTGGGCTTCCGGAGTGGATTCCGCAGTGGCGGGATTATTGCCGTCATCGCCATTAACCAGCTGCGAAAAGTGCTCCCTCCATAATCTCATTATGCCCTGGACATCTGTCACCAGATTTCCGTCTTCATCCTTGCAGGAAGAGGTCCCGGTCTTCAAACCGTCAGTCAGGCGTCTTATTCTTTCAAAGAATTTTCGGACCTCGTCTGTTTATCGTCTGTTGGAGTTTCCGCAGCAGATTCCGCACTGGCGAGATTATTGCCGTCATCGCCATTAGGCAGCTGCGAAAAGTGCTCCCCCATAATCTCTTCGTCCTTGCAGGAAGAGGCCCTGGTCTTCAAACCATCAGTCAGGCGTCTTATTCTTTCAAAGAATTTTCGGACCTCGTTTCTGTTCCGCAATATTTCAATATCATTGAACTCGTGTCTTTCTTCATCTCTTTTCTTGCGCCTCCTTAACTCTCTGTGTCGCTCCTTAGCAGCACGCATTGCAACTGACTGCAGGGTGGCTCTGTAAACTGCGTTTTTTGCTTCAGTAGCATCGGGACACTCTTGGCCGTACCACATATTTCTCCGTCGACGGTGGTAGCCTAGCAACTCTTCGGCAGCCGTACGCATAGAGCGGGAAATGTGCGTACACTGTGCGCATATATCATGAAGTTGATGGGTGTTTTGTGATAGGAGGAGTGCGAGTTGATTGGCGAACACTTCAGCCGTTTGTTGTGATTGCAGCTTTTCGACATCCAGCTTTCTCTTAGTTCCTATCCATACGCGATTTGCTACACATACACGTGTGCAGAGAACGTCTTTTCATGCGATATTGTCGGTTTTTCCAGATAATGGCAGACGCAGCCAATGCCATAGCTTATGTCCGGCCTAGTTGTCACCGCAAGACATATATGGCCTCCCACAAACTAAGGAAATTTGCTAATTCAGAGTCAACAAATCGCTTGGCACTTCAGCTGAATTCCAATCGGTTGCAAGTTACTTCTACAAAATTTTGCGTGCATAGGCTATTTGCCAAAAAGCATTCCAATTTCATTAGCCTTACCGGAAATTGCTTTTGAAGATAATTGGTTACTGATGTTATTCTTACCATGTCATTACCAACAACAATGGCATTGCCTACGTAGATCGCCAATATCGTCATGTCAACATTTATTAAAACCCCTATGCACAAAAATAATGTTTTAGAATTTTAGAATGTTTTTCTGAAAAGATATGAATAATAATTTTTTAGGAAAAAAATATGCAGTTTTATTATATTCCAACCTAACTAAACATAAACACAAAAACAAATTTCCTATTGTTTTTAAAGTACAGAAATTCCATATTGGTTGCTGTGGCTTAGTTGGTAGTGCGATTGCCTGCTATGGGGTTTAAATCTCGGCACAAACAAAATCTAAAAGTAGAAAAAACAATTTTTCTTGGCCGGCAATGACAAATCTACAAGAGTAAAAATTGACTATGAAAACTTTTTCACTTCGCTGTTCGGATTCGGCATAAAACTGTAGGTCCCTTCCATTCATGTACAAATACATCACGCATTACATGAGTGGATGCGAAAAGCTCGGCCTAGGCCCTCCATGGGCTGTTGTGCCATTAAAAGAAGAAAAAGAAGAAATTCCATCTTTGTCCTCAAATATTTCAAGGAAATATCCATATTCTCAGTGGTCGCGTCGCTGTGGCGTAGTAGTAGTGCGTTGGACTGCTACGCAGAGAGTCCGGAGTTCGAGTCTTGGCACAGGCAAAATAAAAAAAGTAGAAAAAATAATTTTTCTTCACGGCACCACCTCTTGGCAGTCAATGGCAAACCTACAAGAGTAAAAATTGCATATGAAAACCTTTTCACTTCGCCGTTCGGATTCGGCATTAAACTGTAGGTCCCTTCCATTCATTTACAAATATAACACGCACAACATGAGTGGATGCGAAAAGCTCGGCCTAGGCCCTCCATGGGCTGTTGTGCCATTAAAAGTAAGTAAGTAAAGTATGCGAAGTAAATATCCATATTCTTTAATTCATTTTATTTATTTTTAATAATATCTTTGTGGAAAACCAATATAAACCAAGTCATTTATCTCGTACCATTTTCTTCTAACTAGTAATGATCTTTTTTATATTTTTAACAGGTCATTACCAGAAATTGACGGCCTAAGCAAAGAAACTGTTTTAACATCTTGGATGGCTAAATTTGATATAATATTGAAGGGTTCTGGAGAAGAGGATTCTAAGAGACCATCACGTATGCAGCAATCACTTAATAGCGAATTAATATTGTCCAAAGAACAATTATATGATATGTTTCAACAAATATTAAGTGTCAAGAAATTTGAACATCAAATATTATTTAATGCTTTAATGGTTAGTATACAGAATAATCTACACGTGTGTTCCAATCACGAAGTTCTAAATATGATCGGTCCACATTCTGAAAAAATCCAAATTTATATCGCATCTTACCCTAGAAATATGTCACATCGTGGCTGGGACATAGAGATTAGTGGGTTGAATTTTCGCAAGAGAATTTTATAAATTTAGAAAGACATAGCTGACAATTTTGATAAATTGACAAATTTCTACCCAATGAAAGATGATCGACTTTGCATCGTCAAAAATATTCAATTCAAACATTAGACGATGTTTATGCGCAAATTTATTTCTTACATTTATTTATTACATTCTTACGGATTGATAAACGAGATCATATAAGGACCAATCTGCATAAAATTCATAAATGATACTTTTAATTAAAATTTTTCTTAAATCTATAAAATTTTAAGCTTGATTCGGCTGATGAACAAGCTGCTGCTATCAGACGTGAACTAGATGGCCGGATGCAACGTGTTAGTGAAATGGAGAAAAATCGAAAATTGATGCCAAAATTCGTACTTAAGGAAATGGAACCATTGTATATAGAAGAACTAAAGTCATCTATAAATTTGCTAATGGCAAACTTAGAATCTCTTCCAGTTTCCAAGGGGAACATGGACAGTAAATATGGATTACAAAAGCTAAAACGTTACAATCATAGGTAAAAATATGTATTATATGACTAGATTTATATCAATTATATAAGAAATTGTATGTATACGGGTTAGGCGATTGAACTGTTACCTATTCAAACGACCATATTTTTTTGAGTGAAATTATTTTTTTTTGATTCAAATTAAAAAAATGTGTGGAAATAATAAAAATTTTAGAATCCATTCACTTTAGCTTGATGTGGCCACCTTTTGCCTTGACTATGTCCTTCACACGGTTAAAAAATTAGTTGCATGCTGCACGAATATGATCTTGCGGTATTTTGGCCCATTCCCGTACAATGGCTTTCTAAAGCGCATCCATACAGGCATATTTTATAGTTCTCACTTTGCTCTCCAAAGTGGCCCAGACGGAATAGTCCATCGGATTTCCATCTGTTGAATTCAAAAGCCATTGTGTAGATGAAATGAAGTGTGGAACATGGTTTTTTAACCATTTTTGGTTCACACGAGCTTTATGAGAGTCTTGCCGAGTCTTGTTGGAACGTCCATGGTGTACGACCGAAATGCTTGCGGCTTTAAAGCAGTTTCCAAAACATTTTCCTAACAATAAGTCTCATTGACTTTGACACCAGGCTCGATGAAAACGATTGGACTGCGTCCATCGGCGGTCACATTACTTGAGATGGAAAATTACTTCGTAGGCTTAAATAAGTAAACACGATAATTTTGAGAGTTTATGAACTGCTCAATAGGGAAATTTTTCTCATCAGATAACACAATATTTGAAAATTCGCCTCGTTCGTGGAAGCGTAACAACTCCTTTCGTGTCTAATTTTTTTTCGCTTTGGTGTAAGATCATGTGCCTTTTGGAACTTGTAAGGCTTTACCTTGAGCTCATTTTGGAATGTATGTCAGATGTTTCGCTGTGATATTTTCAGTTCTTTGGCCATTTGATTACCACTACGACGTGGATTTTGGTCAAGTCGAGCCTTAACTTTCCATTTCAGGTGATGTTGCTATTTTTTTTCGTCCACCACCATAGCGTTTGACAATTCTGCCTACATCATTATAACGATTTATGGTGCGATACACAAATATTTTATTCACTTTGAGATGCCTGAGCTCACGAACAATAGCTGGTTGTGATTTTCCACTATTACGTTCGAATTCCATTTCTAATAACTTTTGTTCTATAAAACTTAGACGCAAATGCTTGTAGTAGCTTGTAAACAATATAAACAGCTGTCATTGGCATGAATTCGTATTGCCAGATATACCGGTGTGAAGTTGGTAACACTTCAATCGCCTAACAATTAGTATGTAATATCACTCGTTTGCTGCAATACTGTCATAAATCAATTAAAAAAAGTTTCGAGTTCAGTATACAGTAATAACAGTTGTTATTGCTTTATATTGTGTAAAAAAAACTGTATCTTATGAACTCTTCACGTGAGAACAGTTTTGTCTTTATCAGTTATATGGAGTGATAGGTAAATTGAAAATTTTAAATACGTTTTTCTCAAAATGTATGTTTCTTGAGATATGACAGTCTTGCAGCAAACGAGCAGTACACCTATTCAACTCAATGCCTGAAAATACTGAAACGGTAAAACAAACATAGTGAGAATTGTACCATATAAGTTTTTTTTGTACTTTGTACTTTAAAAAATATTTACTTTGTTTTGAACGTTTCTTTGTAAATTGTATACGTGATTTATCTAATTTAAAACCAGCTTAGTCATTTTATCAAAATAACTTTAATTAATTAGCTTATTCATTTCTTCACATTTTACGTATTTGATGTATGTATACATACATTCTTATATGTATATTATTTTAACTGAATTTTGCCAGTGAGAACGAATTCCGTAGGTTTTTACTCAAAATTTGTTTTCTCTCTTTCCCGATATTTACCGTTTCATGCGTTTGTGCACTCTATGTAAATATCTGCAAACGGTAATTTCCTTTTGCAGCGATTCCCAAACTTTTCCTCATATATACATAAATATATGTATATGGATCTGAATGACATGGACATGAAGGCAGAAGTCTTGTTTAAAATGTAGGTCGGCCGGAAGTAAGTAAAGTAAGATGTATCATACAAGTAGGAACGAATTTACTGAGATTGGTGAGATGTCTTTGCTTGTAGAGAAATTTAAAAAGTAAGAAAAATTTCTTATCGAGTTTAAGTGCCCAATTGAGAATCTAAACTCTTTACGAACTCTTTTAAACCCTGAAAGTAAGAAAGCTGTGCAATCTCTTACCCCGTCTTGTGCCTTCGGTTTTTCTTTACCATTATTTTCTTCCTTTGGCTATGAATCAGTCTCCCGTGGTTGTTGATGAGTCTCCAGCTGTTCCCACTATTTCTGTTTCAATTTCAACCGAAAATTAATTTTTACCTTCAGTTATCGCTGAATGTTCTATGCTAGTACCAAAAAACTAACAGTAGTTGAATTTGTTGCGCCTGCTATAAAAAACATAAAGTAGTTGCACAAAAAAAAATTTCTCGATTTTCTAATGACACTTCAATCGATGACATAAAATTCAATATAAAATTGATGACTTTTCTGTTCTCAAGTTTAACTTTTCATATCAAAGAAATATTTATATATATATATATATATATATATATTTATATATATTTATATATATTAACTTTTGACCAAAAGGTGCAATTATAAAAGCGTTTGTTTACACACCTAGACCAGATTCAGAGAAGGTTGTGCTCATTCCTCGTGTAGATCCAAAAAACTAGCTAGGATAACTGATTTTATGAAAATTTTATATCAAAATGTCAGAGGGTTAAATTTAAAGTTACCTTTAAAGTTTTACTTGTATGTAATGCGCAGAATTTAGCTTTCACTGAAACTTGGCTTGCATCATATGTACATGATGCTGAAATTCTTTGTAATAACTTTCAAGTTTTTAGAAAATATCGCGTTATAAAAATGGCGGCGGTATTCTGATTGCCGTTCAATTTTATATCCATCTGAGGTTTTCCCATTATATTATTCTGATGACATTTTTTCTGTGTCTGCATAAGGATCGATGAGAAATATTTATTTATTACATGCTCGTAGATGCCGCCTAATTCAACTGATGATATTTCTTCTTTCTTAGCAACAATTTGCTCTAAAATGAGAACAACCGATTCGTTAACTGTCCTTTTTGATTTTAATATGCCGAGTGGTACTTAGAACTTGTGAAGAAGTTTGGCATCTTTATCCTTGCACAGCTGTGCACACAATAATAACTTTTTGGATATACTTTCTGAACTTTGTAGTCTGTATCAGGTAAATAACATTGTTAATAAGAACGGATCTTGTTTATGTAGAAGATAACTCAAAAATTTTTATTTCTCGTTCCGAACCCTACATTTCTCCTGAGGATTGTCAGCATCTTACCGTAGCATTGTCCTTTGAATTTCCTCAGAGTCTTGGTGCCTCATATAAAAACTGTTAAATTAAATCACTGGTTTCAAAAAAAAAGATAATCTGAATAATCTGGACATTGACAGCTGTGTATCTCTATTTAATAATACTTTATATAATCCATTTGAACAATCTTTACCAAAAGTTAAGCTTCTTTTCCGAAGACTGGGCCCATCTGGTTTACAAACGAATTAAAAAACTTAAAAAATCGGATGTCTCGAGCTTTTAAAACTTATAAAATGCGCCCCTCGTGTTGGGTAACAACTGTGGGGGAGAGTCCGTTGGGATTCGTTTCGTTTATAAAAGAACTGGCAGAAATATTGATTTTCGTGACTATTCCCGTCTTCGTCACGAATACCATATCTATGGCATAGAAATTATTTAAACTGTATAAAAATTAAAATTCTCCGATCTTAAATCTTTTTTAAGGCTTTGTAAATTCGAAACGTAGGACCAGTCTTGGTGATGTTGTGTGTAGTAATGACATTGAAATAGCGAACATTCAAATCTACATATTCCGCGTTTAGCTTCAATGACAATGACTTTCACCCCTTCGCCATTGATTCATTTATTACTATTTGTTTTCCAACAATAGATCCTCTAGATATTCTTCACCATCTTAAGTCTCTTGAGCTGCCATTTACATCTGGGCCCTATTAAAAATATTAAAAAATTGTGCTGAACTTTAACTACCGCTTGCAAAAATGATTACAAATATTTAAAATCGAGTTATTTCCCA
Organism: Palloptera scutellata; assembly: GCA_958295655.1. Taxonomy (NCBI): domain Eukaryota; kingdom Metazoa; phylum Arthropoda; class Insecta; order Diptera; family Pallopteridae; genus Palloptera; species Palloptera scutellata. The sequence goes on along the minus strand of OY282453.1, from coordinate 9,409,338 downwards.
GTATTTTGGAAATAATCTTTTATTGTTCCTCTCATAAAAATGGTATTAAATCTCAAATTATAGAGGAATTGCTAAACCTTAGTTATTTGAACTAATTGTTACTACTCACTATGCACTCTGTTAGAACATAGATCAACACATCGCAACATGGGGAGATCTACAACGACGAACCGTTTAGAATTCACTACATGTGTAATGAATGGATTTATTAAACAAACTGGTGTTTAGTAAAACATTTGATTAAGTCAATCATGGCCTTATGATTCAAAAGCTAGGTTTGATTGGATTTCCCCCCTTGGTTTTCAGATGGATAGAGCAATGGCCGTGGTGTAGTTGGTAGTGCGTTGGCCTGCTACACAGGCAAAATCAAAAAGTAGAAAAAAACACTTTTCTACACGGCACCTCTCGGCAGGCAATGGCAAACCTGCAAGAGTAAAAATTGTATATGCAAAGATTTTCCCTTCGCCGTTCGAATTCGGCATAAAACTGTAGGTCCCTTCCATTTAAGTCCAAATATCACACCATGAGTGGATGCGAAAAAGCTCAGCCCAGGCTCCCCATGGGCTTTTGTGCCATTAAAAGAAATGAAAAGAGTTATATGTCACTAACAGCAAACACAAGGTGATCTTCCGAAATGTCGTATCAAAAAGCATTGCTGTTACTTCAAGGGACCTTTATTTTTTATTATGTTTAATACATAATAATTTGCCGTCTGTTAATAGAAAATGCAAAATTATAATGTACTACTGTGGGCAAAAAGTAGTAAGACTTTGTTCATAATTTTTTTATTCATTCTTCCAAATCTATTTCGTCCCCTTCAAAGTAATCCCCCCCGGCCCCAATACACTTGTGCCAACGTTTTTTCCAATTCTCGAAACAGTTGTTAAAGTTAATTTCCGGAATAGCCTTCAATGCGCTTAGCGATTCGTGTTTAATGTCTTCAATTGACTCAAAACGGTATCCACGAAGCGGTTTTTTGAGTTTAGAAAATAGCCAAAAGTCAGACGGTGCTAAGTCAGGCGAATAGGGTGGTTGCGGAACGATATCAGTCGAATTTTTGGCAAAATGGTCTCGTAAAACCAATGCAGTGATTTTGGAATCAATCGTTTTAAAATGGTTTTCACTGATCCTTCCGATATTCCAATGATGCCAGTAAGGTCTCTGACTGTTAATCGTCGATTCTCGAGCACCAATTCCTTGATTTTATTGACGTGTTGATCATCAGTTGATGTTGATGGCCGTCCTGGACGTGGTTCGTCGTCAACGCGTTCTCGACCATCTTTGAACAATTTGTACCAATCAAAAACACTTGCTCGCGATATACAATTATCAGCAAAGGCCTTTTGCAACATTCTGAACATTTCGGCACCAGAAATTTGATTCCGTACACAAAATTTAATGGAACTTCTTTGTTGAATAATTTCACTCATTGTGAAAATCGCCCAATGCACTTTTTGTACTACAGAAAGACAAGCGTATACTAAACACTAATGATTATTTTGATGTGACATTTGGCACAGATGTCATCGACAGTGATACCAACCTTAAAAAATAATATTTTGATGAATGGGTTTCCGCGCGAAATTTAAATTAAAAAGTCTTACTACTTTTTGCCCACAGTAGTATGCTAATGATGTAAAGTTGTTCCTATTTTACAACTCAATGCGCCCCTCGATCGTATTGGGCGGGAAGAGGGTCCGTTCTGGTTATGATGGTCTTTCTGGGAAATCGTAATTGACAAAACGCGTTATGGTAGATTTTTACACGTGTCAATATTATATCGAAATTGCTCGATTAGATTTGTGAAATTATTGATATATCTCAATTCTATACTTTTGTTTAATTAAGCTTAATATATACAGCACAAAGTATCTTGGATGCAGAACAGAACAGAGCACAAACAGTAGTTTCGAAAGTAAAGTTCCAACCGGAGCAAAACAAAACAAAGTCGATAAAATCAAAACTAAGTCACACATATATGAATTTTGAGAAAAATTAGATTTTTTATATATAAAAAAACACTCATTCGGTTTTTGCATGCCTAGTCTTATTTTATTTAATCGACTCAAGTATCGTTAGCAAAAATTTAATTTTTTTATTTTTAAGATGCAAAAATATCACCCATTAATAACATATCTACATATTTTGAAATCGGAGGCATACCAAAATTATCATACATATTCTTTGATTTCGGCCTTAAGGCATAATCATGCATACGTAGCACACCTAACAATCTTTTGAAGATTGAAATCTACGTTGCGGTACGATTTTTGTAATTTGTTGTAATTTCTGCTCATTTGCCAACGTTACGAACCGCTCCGTTACGCCTTTAAGCAAAGATCTTAATAATAGAAAGATGTCTCACTCCAGTACATTTGCGCGTCCACATAAAAATTAGAATGTAATATTTTAATAACGATTTAAAAGTATATTTAAAAAAAATATATAACAAAAATGGGTGGTATATACTCGTACAACAATAAATACATATAAAAATATAGAAATTCAAAAATAATGAAATCTAAAAATTTAATCTATAAGATTAGATAATTTCAACTTATTTATTTTGGCGAAAGATATGCATACCTTAAGAGCAAGTTTTTTTCTTTTTTGCTGTATGTATTCGTAAATGTACTGAGTAACTGATGCTTATATTATATTTTCCGAAAATTAGATTATTCAATCTGGTGGATTATTTTTTTCTATTTAACTTTCATTAATTCTTATATAATTTATATATCCCATTTATGTAATCATTATATAATAAAAAAATAAATCTTTAAATCGTTAAGGAAATATTACATGTTATTAAATTGTTTGTTATTAAACAAACCTGCTTCGAGTTAGAATAATTACTACGTCGACATGACCGCTAATTTTTTTTTTTCTATTTATTTAAGCCATTGATTTGAATAAGGTCTACAAGCTAGATTTTACAAAATATACAAAAAAAATTTTTCTTACAATAATTAAAAATAAAACTAAAAACTAATTTACAAATTTTTTGAACATGGATTTTGATAGAGAAACGTCAATTTCAGTAACTGAAGCTTATTCGTTAAATTCAATAAGAGACCTCACAAGTGGTTGATTTAAAGCATAAATTGTTTTATAGCATTTAATAAAAAAAATCTTAGTTTGACGAGTAGTCCTGATTGGCACAAAAAAATCCATTTAGCTAAGTAGCATTGAGCAATCAATATTGCCACTAACGATATCATAGACAAACATTAAAGAATTAATAAGACGTCGACTCTCTAACGACTTCAGATCGATGAGTAAACATCTCGACTTATATGAAGGAATCGGCTCCTGGAAATTTAAGGAAAAAAGAGACTTTTAAAAATTTCTTTTGCACCCTTTCAAGGCGATTTGTATGAATAGCATAAAAAGGATTTCAAATAATTGCCACGTATTCCAACCTTGATCTCACAAATGCAGTAAATAAAAGCTTATACGTATAGGGGTCCCTCAATTTGTCACTATTACGTCGTACAAATGCTAACATTGCATAAGCTTTTGGTATTACGTAATTCAAATGATTTACAAATGTAATTTAGAGTCTAGCAAAACGGATCTGGGTTCAGCATTTCTGCTACTGCCTTTAAACGAGAATTTGCAATAAGAAATGTAGAGACAATATTACTGTTTAATTTCGAGAAAGTGATATGAAAACACTTTTTAACATTTAAAGTAAAACAATTTGTAAGACACCATGTATTTAACCTATTTATATCATTTTGTATATCACAAACATCGGATACACATTGAACTTTTAAAAATATTTTTAGATTTAGATTTATTTTAGAGATAATTGCATTTATGAAATCATGATTCAATATCATTAATAAAAAGAATACAAAATAGCGGCCCAAGGAACCTTGAGGAACACCCGAAGAGGTAACAAATGATTAAGATTTCGTACCATCCAACAGTACATGGCATAGTCTATCGCGCAAGTACGATTCTACCCATTTCAAAAAAGCGGATTGAAAAACTAGTTTCCCCATTTTTAAAACAAGGATTTTATGAGATACTTTATCAAAAGCCTTTGAAAAATCAGTATAAACAGTGTCAACCTGAACTCGATCCTCAAAGGCTGAAAAGCAATAAGTTGTAAAAACTGCCAAATTAGTAACAGTTGACCGACCAGCAACAAAACCATGCTGCTGGGGAGAAATAGTACTCGCTAGAGAAAAAACCAGGCTTTCCTTCACAATAACTTCAAATAATTTTGATACAGTTGAAAGTTTTGATATAGGACGGTAGTTCGAAATGTCATTTTTACTACCACTTTTAAAAACCGGGGTAATATGCGCAATTTTCCATTCATCAATAAAGACACCAGCGGACAGAGACAGATTAAATATATGGCACAATGGAATACAAACTGAAGAACCACAATGTTTAAAAAACAATGGTAAGAAACCGTCACTATCAGCATTAGCAGACATTTTTAAATTATGTATGCCTCTCAGTACATCAGTTTCACTAATTCTCAGAGATCAAAGGAAGAACAAAAATTATCAAAGAGATTAGAAATTCCAACAACAGAATTCGAAGTAATTCCATTGTAAGTTATCCTGGATGGAATATCTGATAGATTTTTTTTTTGATTTAATAAACCGCCAAAACGATTTCGGATTACTTTTTATGCCTTTCTCAAAATTCAAAATGTAGTTTATGTATAAAAATTTTTCCAAAACAGTAAACTCCTTCATATAATGCAGATATTTGGTTTTATCGATTGTATCATTTGTGACTTTATCCTTATTGAAAAATTTATTCCTTAAGTTTTTTAATTTTTTAAGGCGTTTGGCATACCACGGTAGCTTGTATACCTTTGACTGTACCAGTGGAACATTCTTAAGGCAAATTTTGTTTATATCAGAGCAAAACAAATCAAAACAGCGAGAAGTATTGCTAATAAAAAATTTTTGATTCCAATCAATACTCTCAATAATAGCATTAACATTTTCATTATTGCAAAAAAAATAAAATTAAAGTTTAGCTTATCAGAACTCTTAGGCAGACTTGAATACTCATAAAACTCAACATGGAGAACAAGTGGAACATGATGCAGGAGAGATAGGAAACATATATTCTTCCAATTTATGTTTGACTGTATCGCTAATAAAGATTAAATCTAAAATACGACCTAGTTTATTAGAAAAATGGTTTATCTGGAAGAGATAATAGCAGAAAAAGCTATCAAGCACATACATTTCATTTGTGGTATTAACATTTATTGGAGTGAGATTACACTCATTTGCAATGTACGACCAAGAGAGTTTATTGAGATTAAAATCGCCTAAAACACAAAAATTAACATTGGATTTATCTATATCCGTTAAATTTAAAATATTATCTACATGAGCAAAATACAAAATGTCTGAGCTATTAAGGTGTATATAGGAAACACAAAAAATAAATTGTTCTTTCGATTCAAAAACAGAAACACAAAGCTGATCAAGCAAAGTGTCGCAATTACTTAGATTATGTACAGATGAACGCAGCGTAAGCCTTACAGCAATCAGAACACCTCCACCTCCATGACACCCAGTTATTAGACCATCTCTATCTTTCCACAAGAACAACAACATCATAATCCATTTGAGATGTAGTAGGCAAAACAATATTCGATTTTGTCCTAAGACCAGATATATTTTGATAGTAGATCTTAAGGGACTGTAGCTTATTGTTTGTTTTATGTTGTTTCCTTTGAAGACGTCGATTTTTGAAAAAAATCGAATGGACGATTTTCATACAGAGTGGAAGCTACACCCAACTTAAAATTTATGCTTCGTAAGCTATCAATATTCGCATCTTTTTTGTCAGACTGTAGCAAGCCAGATAATTTTCGTCAATGTCTGCATATTTTTGAACTTACGTCATTATTTGAGCGCTTGTAACTGATGGTTTGAACGGTGTCCACTTCTTTTTTACAATTACATCTAACAACATCTTACTAGAGAGCTTATCATTGAAAGAGCGCGGGCATTATCAGATTTAAGAGAAATGACTTCGTTATAAATCAACTGAAGAGTTATTTCATTTTCGGATGGTCGCTGTGTTGAAACCGGCTTAGGCTGTTGTTGTATTAGCTGAGCATTCAATTTTGCTACATTGCACTGCACTTGTTGCTTGGGCTGAGTGATTTTTTCTATTGAAGAGACCGTAGCATTGTCATTATTGTCTTTTTCTTTTAACGAGACGCAAGCATTGTTGTTATTGCTGACAGCGTTTTGGTTCACATTAGCTACCGGTGGGGGCGTACGTATGGAGTTTCGAGACGCAACCGAACAGGCCTTGCAAATATATGGGTTGCATGAATTTTGCATAAAGTCCAAATCAATTTGCATCAAATTAACACATTTAAATGAAAAAGTTTATTGCATATTGTACAAAGTACCGTGGGTTCACTACGATCAACCTTTTGATCTAAACACAAGACATAATTAAAATAATTTAAAAATTTGCACAAAACTCAAAATAGTGTCCAAGTGAACGATTACAGCCGAAACGAGATGGAAAACTAGCTCCAAAGAATCGATCGCTGCGAACGTGCTCGCGGTGGATATATTTTGAGATTTAAACTGCGATACTGCCACCACTGAATAGTGGATCCTAAGTGGACCTTAGTGAAAGTACGTTAGTGACGCTGACAGTTATTGTGGGTGACAAGAACAGCTGATATTGCTATTATTATTTATTTATTTATTTTTATATTTATTTTTCTTCGTCTTCCGAAAAAAGTGGTATGATTTACTCGACAGCTGTTAAGATCGCATGATTGGCATTTGCCTTTGTTTGTACAAAGAAAGCTGAAAATTTACACTTCGCTTGTAATCTGTTCATTCATATTTACCATTTACGAATTTTTACAAGTTTACTATGATTTTCTATAAAATTTCTTTGCCATTTGTTTCATGCTTTGGCAAATTTTTTTTGCTTTTTTGCTCATAAAGAGGATAAGCAACAACAAACAAAAAAACTTTCTCTTTCATTTTTTTTACTATATTTTTAGCTCTCTTGGTTTCCTCACTCTCTTGCATTACAAATAATATTTTCTCTTTCTGCATTAACATAAATTTTTATGCAAACAAATAAATGTCTGTATATATTATTAAGATCTTTGCTGCTACAGACGATAAACTTATCGTTCAACTTGTTGACAAACTTGTTGTTGATCGTTCTCTACAAACTGGGTGGAACGATTTCATTTCTCCGGTTTTGCTTCGACTTGTAAACATGGCTGGTGAAGCTTTATTGGCATTTTTAACCATAAATGAGTGCTTAGAAGACGAGATAAAAACAATGCTTGTTGCAAAAAATGTAGTCGTGTGTGTTGTTTTTCAAATCAATTCAAAATTGTGTTCGCTGTAGCGTAGCATTAGTGCGTTGGACTTTTACGCAGAGTGTCTGGGGTTCGAATCTCGCTACAGGCAAAAAAAAAGGCAACAACAAAATTTCTACACGGCACCACCTCTTGGCAGACAGTGGCAAACGTACAAGAGTAAAAATTGCTATGAAAAAGCTTTTCTTTCACTTCCTTTCTGATTCGGCATAAAACTGTAGGTCCCATTCATGTACAAATTTAACACGCATTACATGAGTGGAAGCGAAAAGCTTGGCCTTTGACGCTACATGCGGTCATAGTCGACACTGATAACCTGAAGTTCATTGTGGTAAAGGCATAACACTTGCCACAATGGCTGTCTATCTCTTTATCGGTGTCCTGTGTGATTGCATTCCCTCTCTCATCCTCCCTCCTTCTTCCTCCGACCTATCAATCTTCCTTCCATTCGACACAATGCTTGAAAATAAATAACTAAATAAAAATATAGATAATATTATAGATACAGAAAAATACTTAGAATAAATATTAATAGAGAATGAAATAAAAGAAAAGAAATATAAATAAATAATTAATTACAAGTAAGGAACTATAGAAATAAGAATCTAGTAAAAATTAGAGTAACACTGCTTAACATTTATTTAACATCTAAGACATTAGTAGAATAAATCTAAGGACACAATTTCTTTACCATACAATTTGCAAATTTGCAGTTGAGTAAAATTTAAGCAGTAAATGCTTAACGTTATTCACATTTATGTTTCTTTTGTAATGTAAAGGTATTCCATAGTCTAATGGTGAAAAATATCCGAGATGAGTTAAGGTATTTAAATTTAGGAACAATAAAATTCTGGGACCTTGCCGACTGAGAGAAAATCAGCTTATCATATAAATACGTTGGAGTCCTTCTAATAATTAATTTAAACAGAAAAATACAATTCCTAGCTTCCAGATAGTCAGAATTACTGCAGCCTAGAATCCGATTCCTCCATGAAGTTATGTGATCAGACCTCCTTAAACCATAGACGTATCGTGTTACATTATTGAAAGCCAATTCAAGCTTGTGGAGCGAATGAGAGTCAAGCTTACTGTAAACAAGTTCAGAGTAGGTTACAATAGGCAACACTTACTGAACTGCTACTTTCCGCTTTGTTTCCACAGGACTACAAGCAGCGGAGACTCTTAAATTACGGAGTGTTAAAAACACTCGTGACATGGTCGACAAGACAGACTCGAGTTAATACAGAAACCTAAATTAGTGGCGTAGTGGTAGTGCGTTGGCCTGCTACTCAGAGTTCGGGGTTCGAATCTCGGCACAGGCAAAATCAAAAAGTCGAAAAAATAATTTTTCTTCACGGCACCACCTCTTGGCAGGCAATGGCAAACCTACAAGAGTGAAAATTGCTATGAGAAGCTTTTCACTTCGACGTTCGGATTCGGTATTAAACTGTAGGTCCCTTCCATTCATGGACAAATATAACACGCACAACATGAGTGGATGCGAAAAGCTCGGCCTAGGCCCTCCATGGGCTGTTGTGCCATTAAAAGTAAGTAAAAGTAAATTAGTTATTTTGTTGAACGAATTTCAACTGCACAGTTCCTAAATATAAAGGGGGAATATTAATACGAGAAATTTTTCCTTTGAGATGGATAAAACAAATTACTTACCAGCATTTAAATTCAAAACATTGCCAGAAGCCCAATTAAAAATAGATAGTAAGTCATCATGTATATTCTTGCACTGAAGTCATCAACAAAGCCAACACGACTTGATAAATAAAGCTGTATATCTCAGCATTTTTACATCGGTTTAAATTGAGAATAGAAATTGCCTACTCTTACTCGTTGGAATCTGCCGTCAATATAGCTCTTCATTAGCCTTAATGCGCTTTCACAAAACCCAAAGTAGGATTTTAACTTTCCACATAACAACACATGATCCACAGAAACAAAACCTTTAGAGAAGTCCAAGAGGCAAAGGAGAGTGAGGTCACCCTGGTCAATTGGTACACGAATATCATCCAAGATTTTCACCATGGCAATGGAGCAGCTATAACCTTTCCTAAAGCCAGACTGAATTAGTGATAGAAGATTGTTTACAAACAAGTAATTAGAGATCTGGTCAGAAATGATTGTGTCACATATTTTTGATAACGAGGACAGAATACTAATAGGTCGAAAATCATCATCTGCATGTGTACAGATGGTTTCTTAGCCACTGGCAATACTGGAAAAGAAGAAGTAGTAAAGCAATGTGTCAATGGAGCCAAGATATAGGGAAAAACAATCTTTACAAACTTAATTGGCACACCATCTTCACCCACATCATTAAATTTCATCACACATCTGACAACATAACTTTCATCAACCGCAGAGAACTGAAAGGATTTATTTGAGGGGACAGTAGTATGCAAATTTTTGACATTAGGGCAGACAGGACTAGGCTAGACAAACAGAAATAAAGAAATCATTTAAGACGTCAGGAGCTAACTGACAGACTTAATCACTTTTGCGATGCACACGAATAGAATTTTTGCTTCGCTAGCCCGACCACTAGGGAAGCTCTATTTCAAGAAATCTTGTATAAATACCAGTTCACAATAGTCGGCTTCTTTCTCCAGATAAAATGCAATCTATTACGTTTTTTAATTGCCATCTCATCATATGAATCATACCACGGGCAGGATTTATCTTTTACTTGAACAGTACTGAATGGTACGTGAGTATCTAATACTTCATTCAAATACTTTACAAGAAAGTCAAGTTTGTCATCCACAGAACTGTAAAACATACAATCATTCCAACAGATACAGGCAAGGTCAGAAAACAGGGTGCTAACATTGGTCACACTGAAATGACGAAACGAATAGTTTCTTGATATGTAATATATTTACGGCTAAGATTAACATTTAAAGCACAGAATATGAAGTCATGGTCCGAGACAATATTTAGCGTTATTAGCATATCGTGTAGGAAAAACAGAGTTTAAAACCGAAATACCATTAGAAGCAATAAGATCACATAATTTCGCAGTATTCTAATCATCCGAGAGCAGGTTCACATTACAATCTTCACATATCAAGTAATGATCATGTTTCATAAGGCAGGCAGATAGATTATCAGAGAAAGAGACAAGTCTGAAACACTTGTTGGGAAACACATGAAACCAAGGCTTTAGTGTTACTTACTATCAGAAATTTCGATAGCATTAACAAAAGAATTTTCAAAGACAAATTTAACATAATCCATCTTCTGTGGATTTAGACCATGCGCATTGAACGACATTCAACCCATCAAACTGTTTACACAAAACATTTATCATAGCTGGATGATTCACTAACACCCACTAAAACCTAAAGACAAAAAATTATTTGAGTGATAATAGGATATAGATCATAACGTTTTGGTTTTTAGCCATCTCTTGCATCATGTGCTGCGTCGAAGTCATAAATTGCTGGACGCACTGCATCATCATTGAAGCCATTGACTCCGTTCCTTGGGTTTCTAGTGGAGATTCCTTAGACAATTCCTTCGCCAAGTTGCTAGCACTCGTCTTGAGACTATCAACATACGTTTTCATATTACCATTAGGTACAGAGATTGTTTTCGTCTGTTGGGCAGCAAAAGAAACTTAGCTACCGGCTGCAGGTTGGAGATGGTACTTTTAGTATTATTATTGGACAGCTGGCGGGCATGCTTCAGATTGGTAGAGTCATGCCGATTTATAGCAATGTAAATGGGACATCCAGCCAAGGTCTGCACACGTATATGTGTACAAAGAGAAAGCTGGATGTCGAAAAACTGCAATCACAACAGACAGCTGAAGTCTTCGCCAACCAACTCGCACTCCTCCTATCACAAGACCCCCCTCAACTTAATGATATATGCGCGCAGTGGACGCACATTTACCGCGTACGGCTGCCGAAGAGTTGCTAGGCTACCACCGTCGACGCCGAAATATGTGGTACGACCAAGAGTACCGCGATACTGCTGAAGCGAAAAACGCTGTTTACAGAGCCACCCTGCAGTCAGTTGAAACGCGAGCTGCTAAGGAGCAAAACAGAGAGTTAAGGAGGGAGGAGAAACGTATTTTCAGGCGCAAGAAAAGAGATGAAGAAAGACGCGAGTTCAATGATATCGAAATGTTGCGGGACAGGAATGAGGTCCGAAAATTATTTGAAAGAATAAGACGTCTGACTGATAGTTTGAAAACCGGGGCCTCTTCCTGCAAGGATGAAGACGAAAATCTGGTGACAGATGTTCAGGACATAATGAGATTATGGAGGGAGCACTTTTCGCAAATGCTTAATGGCGATGACGGCAATGATACCGCCACTGCGGAATCTTCGAAAACCCCAATCACTGACGGCGTTGAAGTACCGCCGCCCGACTATGACACCAATCATCTATTCATCGATTATAAAGCCGCCTTCGACAGCACGATTAGGGATCACTTGTACGCCGCAATGTCTGATTTTGGTATCCCTGCAAAGCTCATTCGCCTAATGTATGGTGCAGAAACGTGGACATTGACCATAAATGATGAGAGGCTGTTAGGAGTGTTCGAGAGGAAAATACTCCGTAAGATCTACGGTCCAGTATGCGTGGACGACGTGTATCGAATAAGATGGAACGATGAGCTATATGAGCTGTACGCCGACACTGACATAGTCAAGCGTATAAAACTCCATCGGCTTCGCTGGCTGGGTCATGTTGAGCGAATGGAAGAAAGCGCTCCGGCTAGAAGGGTGTTTTATTCGAACCACGGTGGAGGAACACGCAGAAGGGGACGTCCTAATCTCCGTTGGAAAGACCAGGTGCAGGGCAACCTGACTGCACTTGGCCTTATTAACTGGCGCCAGTGCGCGCATAGCAGAGGCAACTGGCGATGCTTTGTAGAGGCGGCCAAGACCGATCATCGGTTGTAGTGCTAGTTAAGTAAGTAAGTAAATGGGACATCCTCTATAATTTGCGGTGTGGTTACCGTAGAGTAGAGTTGTAGAGTCAAGCCGATATATAGCAACATAAATGGGACATCCTCTATAATATGTGTTGTGGTTACCACCACAGTTACTAAATTTTTTTTGCGACTTTGTAATCCGTTATTTGGCATTGAGTGGAGGGGTGAATGCCACCACAGATAACGCATACGCTCGGAACCTTATAATAAGATTTATAGTGGACGAATTCTTCGCAGTTGAGGCATTGAATTGGTCCTGTGCATTTATTTGGCTCTTTTATGGTGAATTAGGTATCTGAGACTGAAAATTGGATGTTTACTCCAGTTGCCAGTTTTTTCATGCCTGGCTCAAGTTCAATTTTAAAAAGGGGTTGTTGAACATGGATTACAGGTTAAAGTTCACTAGAACACTAGAGTTCTAATGTCTGACATATATTGATGGCTGTTTTGAACTCTTAGTATCGGACTGTCCATTAACATTCTTACCTTCACCATTAATAAGCGGTAGAAAACGATTTTGGCTTACCATTCTTTCAGAGCTTGTATGTTGTTTAGCAGGAATTGACAACAATGCTGATTTTGGCCTGCGTTTTCTTTTAGTAATTGTAATACTTACCTGCCCAATCCCGTTTGTACTGAAGCGCATTCACTCTCGGTGTTATTGGTGAACTAATAGCGGGGGAAGTGCATTGCGTGCTCCACGAAACTTCCACTGTCTTGGATTGTGGTTGTACGAAACTTTGATCCTCCTGCTGAGAAACATATTCTTGTTGTAATTGCTGAAGTTGTTTTTGTAGTAGTTCGATTTGTTGTTGTAGCTGTAATTGCGGCTGCTGTTGTTGTTGTTGCTGCAGTTATTGTTGCTTTTGTGCAAAAGCATCAGCCGTTGCTGATGTTCACTTTCACTAAGTCGTGGTGGTGAAAATGAACTGCGATACTGTCAACAGTGTGGCACAACTGATTACTGGATCCTAAGTGGACCTTAGTGAAAGCACATTGTGACGCTAACGGTTATTGTGGGTGACAAGAACAGCTGATATTGCTATTAATTATTTCCGATACCACTGTCTCTGTCAGTACTGAATTACATTGATTTACTGTTTTTTAATAATCAATTTAATTTTAAGATTATTAAAATTTCACAAGTTAATAAGAAGGCTTGCTTGCACTCACAAACACCTCAAACCTCAGCACAGGCGCCCCGGATTAAACTGTGAGATCTTTAAGGTTTGTACGACTAATACGACAATAGTTTTTTGGACATTTCAGAGAGGCTTAACAAACACGTCCGAACGATTGCAGTTTGTCCATCATTCATTTATTTGTCAACCAGCCTACAAACTGACCAACGAGTTAATAAACCAGTTGAAATCGATCTCAAAAATCAAAGCATTTTGATTTATTTCAAACTTGCTAAAATCTCTAACGGTATACTAAATACGTATAACATAGAAATGGATTTAATTCGACTTAAATACGTCGAGCGTATATACGCCGGTGTTGCATCTCTGTTCCATTCCACATGATTTGCAAGAGTTTCTACTATTTGTCAGCCTATATACGGCGATACCGTGCAATCGATTTTCAGCTTGTCTTTACACAGTCTACTTTCAATCAACCGCGACAAGTTTGTCAACCAGTTTATTGTTCATTACAGTTTATTTTCTGTAGCAGGCAACAATTGAGAACCTCTTCAAATCATACTTTGCCTTTATTTGAAAAAAGTTGAATGCAATATATTTTGTACAATAATTACACTTTAATTTTTTTTCAGCACACCATCATTTTTGTGAGTATATAACAATGCATTTTCTATAATTGATCGTCCAAAAAAACATCCTCCTGTAGAGATTCTTCTGTTTCCATTTGTCCTTTCGTCCGGATCTTTTACAAAAGGTTGTAATTATAATATATGGAGACAGGGGAAACAAACACTTGCTGTATAGATCTCCTACATCAGATCCACAGTAGGAAATCTTTAGAAAATTCATGCATGATTTACATACATAAAGATGAAAGAAGCAGACTTCTGAAGAAAAGCTTTCGCCAGGAAAATGTTTAAAATCTTTACATACAGAAAAAACAAAAACGAAACTTTGAAATAAATTATAATATCATCGGTAAATTTGTTTGATTAAACTATGAATTTAATAACGAATGCGGCTGACTGCTCTTCAGCCGGTCGTTATCAGTATATTTCTTGTAGTTTTAGGGAGGATGGTCGGAGTGAACAAAAATATTTATGTGTACATAATATAAAAAGTGACGGGATGAAAACTAAAACTCGCAACAGTGTTCAAAATAAGATTAACATTACGAAATGTCTATATTATCATTTAAGTTGCAATCACAGGCGTTCGCAAGAGCTATGGGGTAAGGAAGGCCCACATTAATGCGCTACCCTCTTAGTTGAGTGCTATATTAGCTGCGTTTTATTTGCCATCTTGTTTAACATGTGCCAATAAAACAACCAAGTTGTTAAGTCCCTCCATGTATTTTTATTCACCAACCATTAAGATGGAGGTGAAACATTTTATGAAATATTGATAACAATAGAAATGATTGCCAGTCATTGCGGTTAATTATCGGAATTGTTTTTGGTTTTTACTCTTTATAAGAATATTTAACAATGAGAAGACAAATAATGGCAAATATTTTATTGAATAAAATAGTCTAGCAGTGTTAACAGGTATAAAATTATAAAATGCATTGGATTTAAAAACATTTATCGATAAGCTGTTGGAAATAAATAGAATTAGCACATACCTAATGACAGCTGACCTCTTTATTTATATTTATTAGAGATGTGCAAATTTTGTTATTAAATAGAAAATAAATGTCTATTTTTTTTGTTTATTTCAATTTTTACTTGCCTTTTTTCGCTGTTTTTCATTTTTATATGTATTGTATATCCTGTGTTTTATTTTTTATGTCAAACTATTCTTTTTTTTTCGTTATTGCCAGTTCACGGTAAGGTTTTTGTGTAAACATGAGCAACATAATAGCTAGACACAGAAGCTACAATTATACGTGTTATCATTGCGATTTTTCTTGTTGTTTTTCCATTCAATAATCGCAACTAGTTATGCTGACGAATAAAACACAGCTATTATAATTCTGTCTTAAAATACTAATTAATTAGGTCATTTGAAAAATACCCAAAAAAAACGTTGTGGCAATATATTTAACGTATGTATATCTAACTGTGACATCACTACCTCCAGTTTCTCAAGTACTAACATACCTATGTAACAACTGAAAGTTTTGATACTTTTCATTGACAGATTTGTTGCGTAGGTGCATTATTACCAATTAAACTCGATAAGAATAACGACATTCTCAAATCGAAAAATTAGGTTAAGATGACAGTTGTAATGTCAGAGTCCCCAGTAATTTACTATTTCCCTTGCTACTTACGCCCGTACTTGTAATGATTTCAGTTTATGAGTTATTAGGTTATAAACTTTAAAATTTATACTTTTTATATCTGAATATAAAAACAAGAAAATTATTATTTTTCACTCCGGCCTAATGGACATGGAGAATTATTGACGTAAATTAAATATAAGTACTATGAGTATATGGATTGATCATTACAACAATACTTCATACATGCGCACTTTAATATAACAGTTTTATTATCAGAAAAATGATACTACGTTCCCATGGTTCACTCTCGAAATTGGAAGGTGATTCTGAGGAAGGTATAACACAACTGACAAAATTGGATGTTGTTCTAACATTTCAATTAGAAGTAATTGTAATGGAAGTTAAGGGCTTGAAATCGTTGGCACCAAATAGAATCGTCTATTGCACAATGGAAGTGGAAAATGGCGAAAAGCTGCAGACAGATCAAGCAGAGGCATCGAAACCCATGTAAGTTAATAAATATTACATACGTATACTATATATATGGCGATAGATGCCAAATCGGATGGATTTGGCCTTTAACCTTTTGAATGTTATCCAAACTAAACATATGTAAATATTAATTTAATTCTTCTTAAAAGTTTAAACCGATGTTTAAAAAAAATGTTTTTGTTCTTATTTATATTACGTAAAACAAAAAATTTTTTTAACAATAGTCGTATCATCACTATCTGATTTGACAGAGATTGCAACATATATGTACTTTTACAGGGAGGTCCATCTAACATTTGGAATTTGAACTACTGATTCTTTTGAGTGTGGCTCAAAAACAAACTACAATGCCATTCGGAAAATTAATTTTATAATTACGATTGAGGAAACGATATACGCTTCAATAACGTTGGTAAATACTAAAATTTTTTTTGCGAAATGGTGAAGCTGCTACCAAAGGTGTAAGAAAATTTCGTTCAAAATTTGGCAGAAGAGAAGCGCTCTCCACACAATTTGTATATTAAATTGTGAAACATATCCGTGAAACTGGATCTTTATTAGATAAAACAACACGGTGCGAACACTGAAAAAATTTCTGCTGCTGCACAGAATGTGCAGAACCAACCAACCTTATCACGCACTTCTTTGTTGCGAATTTTGCATAAAGACCTCGATTGGAAGCCATAGAAAGTTCAATTAGTACAACAGCTGAATCCACATGACCATCAGTACGTTTTTGGTTCGCTAATTGGGTTCTGGAACGCTTGTCGCATCTGCGGCTCGGAAAATACTTAATGCACTCTCAACGAGTAACTGATTGATTTGGTTTTTGAAACGGCGGTATCATTGGGCCATTTTTCTTTGAAAATGAGGGAGGAAGATGCCTTACAGTTAATGGTGTGCGATATCGCACAATGATAACTGATTATTTGTTTGATTATTAGAAGATATGGACTTAGACAACATTTGGTTCCAACAGGATGGCGAACCTTTTGACACAAGCCGTGCAACAATCGATCTTTGGGTGGGAAGTTGGGAAATCGTGTTATAAGCCGTTTTGGTGATGTGTATTGGCCACCATGTAGTTCGACTCCGTTGGACCATTATTTGTGAAGAGCGGTTAAAGATAAGTGTTACTCTAACCATCCAGCAACCATTGAGCCTCTTAAGGACGAAATTGGTGAAACCAACGGTCAAGTACAGCTGCATACAATCGAAAATGTACTAAAAAACTGGGTTGATCATATGAGTTACAGCAAGGTCACCCGAGCAAGTCATTTAAATGAAATAGTGTTCCACAATTAACGGGAAAGATTGTACTTTCGAATAATAAAAACCACATGAAAAAAAATTATTCGTTTCTTGTTTACAGCAAAGTCAAATTCCAGATTATAAATGGTCCACTCTATATTTCATAGTTATTTTATTAATATGCCACATATGTATTTATAAAGCTGATATCAATCAAATATGGTATGTGTCAAAAGGTTAAGTAAAGGTGAAGTTCAAGACCTTTTAAATTGGTACCAATTTTTTACATTTTAATTCGAAAAAAAAAGTTGTGTGTTTAAATCGTTACAAATTCTTCCAAACTACATACCTCCACACCTTCTGATTTGGCTTATAAATGCCGATAAAACTCAAACTCTAAAATTCTGAAATTTGCTACGGGGGAGACATATCTAGTCAGCAATATTTCTGACTTGCAATGACTTTTAACAATCTTATAAAAATTTTCCCGTTACTTATCGACCGAAATCCATCTGATTCCCAAACATTAGCCATAATAAATATAAATATTAGATTCTGTTGCATTAAAAACTAAAAAACAAAAGATAATCTTAACGTTTTTGTTTTGTAAATTTAAAAAATAGAGATGAATTGTTAAATGTTTTTTTTTATAAATTTAAAAAACAAAGTTGCATTTTTTTATAGAACCATTGTAGAAAGTAGTAAATTATAATATAATATATGGTTACCCTGGAAAAGCGATTTAAAAATACAAAAGGAATGTTCGAAATTAGCAGAAGCAAATAGCTCCTATATACTTACTATACTCCACATAAAGATATTAGAGGACATGCAATTTTTACTTTTGTCTTCTTTGTAGATAAGTATAGGGGCCCTATAGTATAGTACATAAGTATATAGTTTTATTTTTTGTAATTTTACCCTCTTTTTATAAAGGTCCCCCTAATCACAATGCATTTTTACTTTTTTGAAATTTTACCCTCTTTGTATGTATTTCAGTCCCCACAATGGTCACCAAAACTAACTTTTTGAAAACAATTTCACAACAACAGCTTCTAAAACCGTAAAATTCACTAGGTTTGCCAAAAAAAATTAGAAGGTATTATTAATGATAACAATTTTATGGGGTACTGTATTTATGTAGAATTCACCTTGTAATGCTCATATACGAGTACATAAATACTAGAGATGTCGAGTTCAAAATGTTTTGATACATAAATATTGCCTTCCCTACTCTACTACATTTATATCTAAATTGTTGAATATACCATAAACAGTGATAGGTACACATATATTATCACATACTGCGTTTGTGAGAAAAAATCAAAGAAAAATTAAGTTAAACTTAACGTATTCTCTGTATTTGCAAAAAATTGCGCAGCAAAGACTTACTTCAACAAGTGCTGAAACGCACCTGATTTGATTTGTTCCGTCGAAATGAGAACAAAGCTACAGCCGAACGCGCACGGTCAAAAGCCACACGAAGAATCTTATAGTATACGAGTGAAAATCGCGCAAGTAGCATTTTGTTGCCTGTAAACGCGTGTAATGGGGAATTGAAAATGTGTGCATCGATGGTATAAAGTTGTTACCAGAGAAAAATATAGAAATATTTAAATTAAATTTATAAGTATATACCCTGCATACATATGAGCCAGCTAAGTAAGTAAGTACATACATATTATAGAGTAACTTGAACTATGTGTTAGTAGACGTGTTTTTTGTGACAAGCGTTAAATTGCGCTTCTTTGTTTCTTCTATTCTATTGAACAAAATTTCTGGACTTGTTTTGTCGCGAAGGTGAATCTCAATCCTATCGTTTGTGTAAAGGGGTGAGGCCTTTGCGTCTCCGGACGAGGGGGATATCGAGGGAAGTTGAAAGTATCTTGTATAAAAAAGGAAGGCAGCAGTAAGCGTTCTTACAATATTTATTTAAATAGAAATGTAATTGGGGCGTTCCTTTTCCACCTCGATTTTGCTAAGTGCTTTGAGTAGCGGCGTCGGGTAACGGGTCTTCTAAATGTTGGGTTGGTTGCTGCGGTGGACGTCTTTTCTTCTCTCGATTAAAAATAAAAAATTCTTTAAACATTTCGGTAAAAAACTTAACGAAAGGAAAATCGAGCAGGTAAGGGTTGCAGGGATTACAAAATATTACCTTAATCCTAATGAACATTAAAATTATGGCTACAGGCTTAAACATGCCGCACGCCTTGCCATATTTGCAACTTAAACTTATGCTATATCAAACAAAAATGTAAAAATAAATATTGCAGTTTTATATTTATTCGGTGATTTCAGTGGTTTATGTATGTATATAATGTTTATCTATTTTTGTTTGTTTTACATTCCATTAACTTAAAACAAGATAAATATATATAACTTAAAACAAATAATATATCAGAGCGAGCAAGCACCAGATACTAACCATCCAAAGATAGTGCTCTGGCTCGTCAATTGCGTGGCCGCCATGGGCATTGTGCCTTTTGTACTACTCAATAATAAACATCGGCACCCAACATAAAGGAAACGGGAGCCGATTTGTAGCAGTCCTTGTCGGCGAGCATTATGTGCCGATATTGATCGAGGCAACGAGGATCTATGTCAGCCTGAGGGCTCACTCGAGTAAACCCATGCACTATTTTGGCGTTTACGACCAACTCGACATTTGAGTCAAATCGACCGCGTAATTTTAGAATGCAAATGCGTTGGGTTCCCAAACTGAAGGCCTGAAGTCCCAATCGTCGAGCAAACGACTCCGCAATAATCAACTGAGCTTCTCCTGGACTCAGTAGCGCGCGGATCAAATGCATACGTCCCCGTAACCCGATTACCTTCATTACGACTGTTGGGAGCAGCGGCATCCCTTGCTGATAAGCCACTGGGACGTCGCGACCCCGGATTGCCAGTCGAACATCTAGAGGCCTTTCCAGATGCCTGCGCGGTGGACGCCAGCTCCGATAGGTCTGGTGAGACGGGCGTGGTCTCATTGCAGACTGGAGTGGCGGTCGGAAAAGAAGCGCATATGTGTAGACCAGTGACATCTGAAGATTAGTTTGAGAAGGGTACGAGTCCAAATCAGACGGAATAGGTCCCGACTGAAGCAAACCAGGCTCCGGCTCAACTCCTTTCCTTTATGTTGGCAAATGCGGCACCTTTGTTCACTGGTGCATTTTTCCATATTGTGGCGTTCGGAAGGGCAGTTCGAACAATATCGGTGCACCCGCAAAGCTTTTAGTCGATCACAAGCGGCATGCAGCGCTTGCCACCCTGGATGCTCGGGATGCACTTCTCTTATAACTGCCAATAATGCTTGTCTGTAATAAAAGTTATTGATGTTGATTGGGTGCATTCTCCGATACATTGCGAAGAACTACAAGCTTAACTATCGGACGTGTTATAGTGCCACTTTCAGTTCTAACATCGGCAACTCGAATATTGGTATCTGAACTCGCATAAACTTTCGTCACTCGCCCTAATCGCCACTCATTGGGTGGTAAGTTATCGAGTAACAACGAGTTCCCCTACCTCTATATTCTGGGGATACTTCCATTTGAAACGTTTGTGAAGCTCTTTCAAATACTCAGATTTCCATCTTTGACAAAATTGTTGATTAATTTTTTGCCATCGATTAATTATGGATATCGGATTTTGATTAATTTCGGGTTCACCTATCGACAATAGGGGGGAACCAGTTAGAAAGTGACAGGGGGTCAATGGAGCGACATCATGGTTTTCTGAAATCGGACTAACGCTTCTATGCGAGAAAGCAATGTTGAGAATTCTCAAACGTAAACTTCATACCTCCGGCAAACTTTCGGAAATGCATCTTGAAACTCTTGACCCCTGCTTCCCATAGGCCACCCATGTGTGGTGCAACAGCATGATTAAAATGCCATTCTACACTAGTGTAACCAGGTTGATTCGGAATCAAATTCTTGGCTGACTTTATGAATGCGGAGAAATCTTTCTTTAGTTCACGTGAAGCTCCTACGAAATTAGTCCCATTATCAGAAAAAACCTTTTTCGGGCAGCCCGTCGAGATACAAACCAAGAAAAAGCCGCTAAAAAAGCTGCCGTTGGGCGCCTCAAGATGTATTGCTTTGGTGGCAAAGCACACAAAAACACTCACATAGTCTTTATATATAAGGCAAGCTAGCCCAGTATAATTCTTAATATCGAAGGGGCCTGTGAAATATACTCCGGTCGTTGTGAAGGGTCTTGAAATTGTTGTTCTCTCAGGAGGCAATGCCGCCATAATTTGTGTTTGTTTGTTTTTTCTTCCTATTAATTACACAAATGTTGCAATTGTGAATTATGGATTTCACCAGAATTTTCGCTTTTGGTATCCAACACTTTGTCCTCAACACACAAGACTAGCTGGTTTCCACCATGTAGTGAGATCAAATGACTAAACCCAACTAGTAATCTGGAAAATTAACAATCATAGGCAAAATTATTCGATGCCGTTCATCATAGGACAAAGTTGGTACCAAAGATAATCGACTTCCTATTCGCATTATTCCTTTGGCATAGATGAAGGGATTCAAATTTAACAAAGGACTTTTGCTAGCTAGTTCTCTTTTCGCTAGTAGCTCCATATAATCAGCACCAAAACATATCTTTTGAGACTGAATTATCAGGCAACTCTTTACCATATTTTCATTTCCTCACTTAGGATTTGATGCGAATTGATCACTTACAGGTTTTGACTCAAGTGACGTCTCATAGAACCTATTCCGGAACATTTCGGGCATTGACTTTTGTCCTTGCTCAACCAAGATGGTCCATGCCATCACAGATCACTCTTGATGAGTTCTTGTGGTATCAATCCTCGACTCCCCAAATCTGCTGGATTTTCGACAGATTTCCCAACTTTGGCTGCCTACCTTTTCTACTATTCTAGCTACTCGATTGGCTACAAATGTAGTCCTTGAGCACGGGGGTTTTTTAACCAGGCAAGAAGAATTGTGGAATCAGTCCAAAGAGTTAGGGTATAGGCTCAATACTAAGTTGAGGTAATAGAAAATCTACCAGATTGGCCAGTAGAACTGCACCACACCATTCTAATCTGGGAAGAGACACAGTTTTAACCGACGCTACTTTAGTTTTCGCAGAAAGCAGGTGAGTGTAGTAGTTGGAATCTATACTGACGCTAATGTAGAGGGCTGCGGCATATGCCTTTTGCGAAGCATCGCAGAAACCATGAAATTCAAACTTTACATTTGGAGAGAACTTGATCCAGCGTGGTACCCTAACTTCATTGATTTGGGGATAATGCAACAAAAAAGTTTTCCAGTCCTGTAGAATACGACCTTCTAGCGCATTAACCCGAACTAACTTCTCTAGCCAAATTTGTGGCATTAGCATCTTTGCTACAATAAGAACTGGACCTAACCACCCTGCAGGATCAAATTGTTGACAAAACTTCCCTCTTAGTAAAAAAGAATGCTGAATTTCTATTGGCTTTGTAGTGAAATAAAAATAATCAGACTTCGCATTCCCACGAACCCCAAGAGTCTTCCCAACGCTTTCATTGTCGAGTTCCAAAAAATCTTCTCTAAGCAAGCAAGCCTTTGGCAGATCAGCGAGAATAGCGCTACAGTTAGCTGTCCATTTCCGCAGAGCAAACCCTGCCGAAGCTATTACCTTGATCAGCTCATCTCGTGTTTTGGTTGCAATTCGCAAATCATGAGCTCCTGCAAGTACGTCGCCTACGTACATGAAGTTTTGAAGAATATTCGATACCTCGGGGAATTCTGCTTTTACATCTTCAGCCAACTGCCACAACGTCCGAATAGCTAGATAGGTTGCACAATTAACTCCAAACGTCACAGTATCTTTCAGGTTTGACTACAGCATGGTGAGGTAGATAATAATGAGCAGGGATGGGTTGAAAAGCGGGATGTGTAGCCATATGCTTACTTACTTACTTAGCTGGCGCTACAACCGATGATCGGTCTTGGCCGCCTCCACAAAGCTTCGCCAGTCACTTCTGCTATGCGCGCGCTGACGCCAGTTGATAAGGCCAAGTGCAGTCAGGTTGCCCTGCACCTGGTCTTTCCAAGGGAGATTAGGACGTCCCCTTCTGCGTGTTCCTCCACCGTGGTTCGAATAAAACACCCTTCTAGCCGGAGTGCTTTCTTCCATTCGCTCAACATGACCCAGCCAGCGGAGCCGCTGGATTTTTATATGCTTGACTATGACAATGTCGGCGTACAGCTCATACAGCTCATCATTCCATCTTATTCGATACACGTCGTCCACGCATTAACCGTAGATCTTACGGAGTATCTTCCTCTCGAACGCTCCTAACAGCCTCTCATCATTGATGGTCAATGTCCACGTCTCTGCGCCATAGACTTATAGAGCGTTATTTTCGTCGGTCGAGAGAGGGCTCTACTTCTCAATTGCCTACTGAGCCCGTAGTAACACCTGTTGGCAAGAGTTAGTCTCCGCTTGATCTCAAGGCTGACATTATTGTTGGTGTTTATGCTGGATCCTAGATAAACGAAATCCTTGACGACTTCAAAAGTGTAGTTGTCAACAGTGACATTTTGTCCAAGACGCCGTGACTCTTTGTTTGTTGACACAAGGTATTTCGTTTTGTCCTCGTTCACCACTAGACCCACACGACGAGACTCCCTTTCCAGGTTGGAGAATGCTGCACTGACTGCTCGAGCGTTTTTGCCAATGATGTCAATATCATCAGCGTATGCTAGCAGCACGACACTCTTGTAGAAGATAGTGCCAGAGATGTCGATGTTCGCAGCTCGAATTATTTTCTCCAGCATAAGGTTAAAGAAGTCACACGATAGGGAGTCACCTTGTCTGAAACCTCTTTTGGTATCAAATGGTGCGGAGAGGTCTGTCCCAATTTTCACTGCGCTGGTGGTGTTGGTCAGTGTCATTTTGCAAAGACAAATGAGCTTTGCAGGGATACCAAAATCAGACATTGCGGCGTACAAGTGATCCCTAATCGTGCTGTCGAAGGCGACTTTATAATCGACAAATAGATGATGGGTGTCGATCTGTTTTTCTCGGGTCTTTTCCAGGATTTGGCGTAGTGTGAATATCTGGTCGATGGTGGATTTACCAGGCCTGAAGCCACACTGATAAGGTCCAATCAGTTTGTTGACGATGGGCTTCAGTCTTTCGCACAGTACGCTCGATAGAACCTTATATGCAATATTAAGAAGGCTTATCCCACGGTAGTTGGTGCAGATCGTGGAATCACCTTATGGATTGGGCAGAGTCCGCTGAGATTCCAATCACTTGACATGCTTTCATCTGACCATATTCTGCATAGAAGCTCATGCATGCGTTTTTTGAGCTCTTCGCCTCCGGTCTTAAACAACTCAGCAGGCAAGCCATCTGCACCTGCAGCCTTATTGTTTTTCAGCCGAGTAATGGCTGTTAAGACCTCAGGCGGCGGTATACTCACCGAACAGATTATGGCGGCAACGAACGAATGTCTAGAATGCTTCGAATAGCCAACGACATTCCAAATGTTTTTGACTTTCACCATAGCAAATTTAGCTTAAAGAAAGCTCTGTATAAATCGTAGTCCCCTCCCTCCTCTTGCTAAGCCATGTAGTTAACTATGTCTAAGTTTATATTTAGCTGAATAAATAATAATATGTTGTTCCCATCCTTAAAAAATAAATGAAAAAATCCCTCCCTATAAATTAAGTATAGATTTATGTAATTTTAATTTATCTCTTCTAACACCAAAATGGTATTTTATCAAGTGAATCTCCAGAACATTCAATTCTTAATTAGGACAAGGCCTTTCGTTTTGTTGCTTTTAGTGTGGATGACGTAGCTAAATGTGTGTTTAGGATTTCTTCCAATGCTGTTGGAGTTGATGGCATTCCTATCAACTTCATCAAAATAATTATTCCTAATGTACTACAGTCCTTAACACATAAGTATTATAAATCATTGCTTTACTAGCTCACTATTTCCCTGTTAATGGAAAATTGCTACCATTATCCCTACGCAAAGAACTCTGCGGCTCGTAAACTCAAGGACTTCAGACCAATTAACATATTACCTACCTTGGGTAAAGTTTGTGAACACATAATTGCTGATCAAATTACTTCCTACGTATACAGTTACCAGCTTCTCTCATGCCTGCAATCTGGGTTCCGTGCTGTCCCTAGCTGCTCCACTGCTGTCCTAAAAGTTGTCTTGTTCCGCTTGACCAAGACAAGTTAACCTTACTTTGCCTTCTTGATTTTTTCAAAGCCTTTGATGTGTGTCACAGTACGCTCTGTCACAAGTTGAAGCACTTCTTTAATTTCAGCAAAGGTGCTATCAATCTAATTACTAGTTATCTGAGTAATCGATTACAGTAATTATATTTCTGGTTATTTTTTGTTCTTCTTTGTTTAATTTTAGATTATAAGTAATAATTTAATATGAAAAAAATGTAACTCCCATTGATTAAGAATGATTGTTCTTTGTTTGCTCGTTTATATTTTACTTCTTGATGTACTTTAAAAGAATAAATTCTTATTGTACTACAAATTATAAATAGCTAAATAATAGTAAATAAATAACAAAAAATAATATGTATGTATGTTTGTTCACCACTGCTTTAGAATCTGTCGTAACAGTTAGAATTCGTAACTCCATTCATAAAATTAAAAAAAAAAGAATATGTTTGTTGGAATCGAAAACAGATCGAGAAGAAAATATTATCTGTCTTCAACGAAGCAACACTTACATAAAAAGATTCAGATTTAATTGCAGAATACAAATAAATTGAATTTGCACATGATTGAATTATGGATTCTGCTGGAATTGGGGAGATAAAAATATTCAAAAACGACCAAGAATTAAAATAGCAAAATACTAACTTCTTTTCGTTCTTTCTTCTTAACTGGCACTACAACCGATGATAGGTCTTGGCCGCCTCTATAAAGCTTCGCCAGTCGCCTCTGCTATGCGCGCGCTGGCGCCAGTTGATAAGTCCAAGTGCAGTCAGGTTGCCCTGCACTTGGTCTTTCCAACGGAGATTAGGACGTCCTCTTCTGCGTGTTCCTCCACCATGGTTCGAATAAAACACCCTTTTAGCCGGAGCGCTTTCGTCCATTCGCTCAACAACAGCTCATCGTTCCATCTTATTCAATATAAGTCGTCCACGCATACTGGACCGTAGATCTTACGGAGTATCTTTCTCTCGAACGCTCCTAACAGCCTCTCATCATTGATGGTCAATGTCCACGTCTCTGCGCCATAGAGTTATAGAGCGTTATTTTCGTCGGTCGAGAGAGGGCTCTACTTCTCAATTGCCTACTGAGCACGTAGTAACACCTGTTGGCAAGAGTTAGTCTCCGCTTGATCTCAAGGCTGACATTATTGTTGGTGTTTATGCTGGATCCTAGATATATGAAATCCTTGACAACTTCAAAAGTGTAGTTGTCAACAGTGACATTTTGTCCAAGACGCCGTGACTCATTGTTTGTTGACACAAGGTATTTCGTTTTGTCCTCGTTCACCACTAGACCCACTCGACGAGACTCCCTTTCCAGGTTGGAGAATGCTGCACTGACTGCTCGAGCGTTTTTGCCAATGATGTAAATATCATCAGCGTATGCTAGCAGTATGACACTCTTGTAGAAGACAGTGCCAGAGATGTCGATGTTCGCCGCTCGAATTATTTTCTCCAGAGTTAAAGAAGTCGCACGATAGGGAGTCCTTGTCTGAAACCTCTTTTGGTATCAAATGGTGCGGAGAGGTCTGTCCCAATTTTCACTGCGCTGGTGGTGTTGGTCAGTGTCATTTTGGAAAGACGAATGAGCTTTGCAGGGATACCAAAATCAGAAATTGAGGCGTACAAGTGATCCCTAATCGTGCTGTCGAAGGCGGCTTTATAATCAACAAATAGGTGATGGGTGTCGATCTGTTTTTCTCGGGTCTTTTCCAGGATTCGTAGTGTGAATATCTGCTCGATGGTAGATTTACCAGGCCCGAAGTCACACTGATAAGGTCCAATTAATTTGATGACGATGGGCTTCATTCTTTCGCACAGTACGCTCGATAGAACCTTATATGCAATATTAAGAAGGCCGTGGAACCACCTTTCTTATGGATTGGGCAGAGTACGCTGAGGTTCCAATCACTTGGCATGCTTTCATCCGACCATATTCTGCATAGAAGCTCATACATGCGTTTTTTGAGGGGTGTTTTGTGATAGGAGGAGTGCGAGTTGGTTGGCAAAGACTTCGGCTGCCTGTTGTGAATGCAGCTTTCCGACATCCAGCTTTCTCTTTGTACCTATCCGTACGCGATTTACTACACATATACGTGTGCAGACCTTGGCTGCAACCAAGTAGTGGTCTGAGTCGATGTTTGCACCACGTATTGTGCGAACGTCTAGTACATTGGAAGCGTGCCTTCCGTCGATCACAACGTGATCAATCTGGTTTCGGGTGTTTTGATCAGGGGACAGCCAAGTGGCCTTATGGATATCTTTATGTTGGAATCTGGTGCTACTAACTGTGGCGAAGTCGATCAGTCTCATGCCGTTATCGGTAGCGTCGTCGTGGAGACTGTATTTTCCGATCGTCGGACCAAAGAGACTCTCCTTGCCCACCTTGGCATTAAAGTCGCCTAACACGATTTTAATATCACGGCGGGGGCAATGCTCATAAGTTTTGACGAGGAGCTCGTAGAAGTCATCTTTGGTCGTTTCATCCTTCTCATACTTCGGGGCATGGACACAAATTAGGCTGATGTTGAAGAATTTTGCCTTGATGCGGATAGTGACTAGGCGCTCGTTCACGGCCGTGAACCTCGAGACTAGATGACGCAGTCTCTTCCCAACCACAAATCCAACACCGAATTCTTGTCTCGACGCATGACAGCTGCAGTAGATATCACAGGATGCTCTTTTGGAGCAACCCTGTAATGTCCATCGCATTTCCTGTAAAGCGGTGATGTCAGCTCTATGTTGTTGGAGGACATCCACCAGCTGGATAGAGGCGCTTTCCCTGTAGAGGGTTCGGACATTCCAGGTGCATATCCGCAAATCGTTGTCCTTTGGGCGTTTGCGAGAGTCGTCAACATTAGGGGGGTTAAATACCGAAGCTTCGTTTGAGGATTCATTGGTGAAATATTTTGACGTCGTGGGTTCCAAGCCCGACGCACAACCATTCATTCAAGGCCATGGAGAAGCCCGCCGCACACAGTAGTTAACTCACTGACGGTTGTCAGATCGCTATCCAGGGGACGCCACGAGGAGGCTGTCGACTTGAAACGTAGAAGCGCAAGGATCGACCATGGACGCACCTGCGACTGTCACGAACTTTACCTTGCGTCCTACGCCCCAGGCTCCCCGCAAAATACTAACTGTGGTCCCTAAATTGGAGCGTCAGCATTGTTTATCTATCAAAATTTTGTCATGCACATACATACATTTTCTATGGAGTAACCCAAAATAAGCAACGCGCTAATGTCAACAAATTCAATTTTGATAGAGCGTTCGAAATTGAAGTTTCCGGCCACAAAACAGAAAAAACAACTGCTTTTAAAGAAATATTTTTGTATATTTGATTTGACGCGACGCCTATTGCAATTAAGAGACCAAAGTTAGGGATAAAAGACAAAATAAGTAATAGTATGCATTTAGAATAAGGAGGACACAAAATGTCTTATTCTTTATCCCCGACTTGATATGATAAACAACAACACATCAAAGCCAACAAAATCTGTGCCTTGGCTATTGCAGTTGCCTTTGTTGTCTTGTCTACTTTCGTAGTGAAAACGTTAATCAAATTGACAAAATCCAGGCGAAGTGTGCGCTAGAGTTCTTTACATTATTTACATACTATATTCTTTAATCTTACTTAAAAATTTGTATATATTTTCAGGTGGGATACACAAGGTGATTTCACAACGACACACCCGCTACCTGTTGTTAAAGTCAAGTTATATACAGAAAATCCTGGCATGCTAGCTTTAGAAGATAAAGAGCTAGGAAAAGTTACTATTAAGCCAACACCGCTATCATCGAAAGTATATTTTTGGAAATTACTTATATAGTGAAATCTTAGTATTTATAATAGTTATTGCTCCTAATTTTTTGTAGTCTCCCGAATGGCATCGAATGATAGTACCAAAAAATTTACCTGATCAAGATTTACGCATTAAGATAGCATGTCGCTTGGACAAGCCTTTAAATATGAAGCACTGTGGGTAAGTTTTAGAAATGTACTTATAATTACCTATTGATTAATTATTCAGGTTTTATAATGGAATTAATTCTATAAAGGTCAAAATCATGGAGGTCAAAAATTCTATTGAAACAAAAATTCTTTAACATTAATTCAAGTCATTTTTAAATTAATTATGGTACAACAATTTCACTTTTATTTACTTTCCACAATTTAGTGGTAATCAGCTTAACAGAAATTACTATACGAGTATTTGTGAAAACAATATGTTATATATTATTTTTAATGCTATAGATGGCGCTAATATCAAATGTGAGTTTCAAATCAAATATAAATGTCTGACATTTCTGAAACGAATAAATAAAAATTTTTTTTTTCAAATGCGGAGAACTTGAAATTTAAATATAACACAGAAAAATGTTTTTAATATCTGTGAAATTGGCTTTATTTTAAAGACAGTTTTTTGACGTTAACGTTTCAATATGATTCGGGGATGTGGCGCTGAGCGTACATGGCGTCATCTGGAGGCCCAATTTTCACGCACTATTCGCAGGAAATCAGGCTGTATTTAGGCAAAAACGCAAGACTGTTGTTGTTTCTGGTTTATCGGCGTCGACATTCGACTTTACATATCCCCAAAGGAAATATTCTAATGGCGTCAAATCGCACGACAAACGACCAGTTAACAGGTCCATTTCGTGAATTTATTCGTTCGTCAAATGTTTCTTTATGTAAATTAAATGCATTGCGCGCTATGTGGCTTGTGAAACAACATTTCTGCAACATTAATGCCTTTTAATTGAGTTACGAAAGAGATAGTAATCATGTCTCTGTACCGCTCACCGTTGACTGAAACGTTCTGACCGTCATCATTTTTGAAGACAAGGATTCCATCTTTCTATAAAGCTCAACAAATGGTTGTAATGTGTTTCGAGAATGGCTTGTGGATTATCATCGTGCTCAACGATTAAGCTTGTATCCATCCACTGTATGGACAATTTTGCGTATATATATTCGTTTACGTGCTCACTAGATTCAACTTGTGTGAAAATTGGACATCCAGATTACGCCATCTACGCGCCAGCCATGGCGGCCCGAAAAATTAATGTCAAAAAACTATCTTTAAAATAAAACAATGGAGAAAGATACCGTTCGAAGACTTTTTTTTGGCGCAAATGCAATAATTGGACTCGGCCGACATGTGGTTCCACCAGGACGGTGCTACATGCCGCACAACACGCGAATTTGGTGAGCAGTTAATCTCACGTTTTGGTGCAGTCAATTGGTCACCAAGATCGTGTGATTTGACCCCGTTAGACTATTTTTTGTGGGGCTATGTTAAGTCTCTTGTCCATAGGGGCAAGTCCAACACGATTGCTGCTTTGGAAGCCAACATTGAGAGCGTCATTGGTGAGATTTCGGCCGAAATGTGTGAAAAGTGTGCCAGAATTGGACCTTCAGAATAGACCACTTGAAGCGTAGCCGTGGGCAAAATTTAAGTGAAATTATCTTTAAAAAGTAAATGGCAGGAATTGATTTATCGATCCAAATAAAAACATCATTTACTTTTGTGTTGTTTTTCTTAAAAAATCACCCTCTAAAGACATTTTTCTGTGTTTTATTTCTATTTAATGCTCTCCACTTCTAAGAAAAACACCCAATACATACTATGTATGTACCTATTTTAATTGTGTTTTCTACAATTTCTTTTAATATTTGTGAAACAAAACAGTATGCTAAAATTAGTAATAGTAAAAAGCGTACAACTGCAGGTCTCTCGCCATAAAAGTTAAAATTTATGGAAATACATATTCAAATACATAACCAAATTCGAACTTTTTGCATGTAAGTAACTATGGTCAAATACTGAAAGAGGTTATTCTGTTGAATATTTTTTATGAAGAAAGTTATAGTCTATCTTGTCCTTAATTTTGTATCCTCATTTTAAAATAAAAGTTGTCACATCAAGGTAAAGTTCGTGACAGTCGCAGGTGCGTCCATGGTCGATCCTTGCGCTTTAACATTTCAAGTCGACACAGCCTCCTCGTGGCGTCCCCTGGATAGCGATCTGACAACCGTCAGTGAGTTTCACTAATGTGTGCGGCGGGCTTCTCCATGGCCTTGAATGAATGGTTGTGCGTCGGGCTTGGAACCCACGACGTCAAAATATTTCACCAATGAATCCTCAAACGAAGCTTCGGTATTTAACCCCCCTAATGTTGACGACTCTCGCAAACGCCCAAAGGACAACGATTTGCGGATATGCACCTGGAATGTCCGAACCCTCTACAGGGAAGGTGCCTCTATCCAGCTGGTGGATGTCCTCCAACAACATAGAGCTGACATCACCGCTTTACAGGAAATGCGATGGACATTACATCCTGTGATATCTACTGCAGCTGTCATGCGTCGAGACAAGAATTCGGTGTTGGATTTGTGGTTGGGAAGAGACTGCGTCATCTAGTCTCGAGGTTCACGGCCGTGAACGAGCGCCTAGTCACTATCCGCATCAAGGCAAAATTCTTCAACATCAGCCTAATTTGTGTCCATGCCCCGACGTATGAGAAGGATGAAACGACCAAAGATGACTTCTACGAGCTCCTCGTCAAAACTTATGAGCATTGCCCCCGCCACGATATTAAAATCGTGTTAGGCGACTTTAATGCCAAGGTGGGCAAGGAGAGTCTCTTTGGTCCGACGATCGGAAAATACAGTCTCCACGACGACGCTACCGATAACGGCATGAGACTGATCGACTTCGCCGCAGCACGAAACATGACAGTTAGTAGATATCCATAAGGCCACTTGGCTTCCCCCTGATCAAAATACACGAAACCAGATTGATCAAGTTATGATCGACGGAAGGCACGCTTCCAATGTACTAGACGTTCGCACAATACGTGGTGCAAACATCGACTCAGACCACTACTTGGTTACAGCCAAGGTCTGCACACGTATATGTGTAGCAAATCGCGTACGGATAGGTACAAAGAGAAAGATGGATGTTGAAAAGCTGCAATCACAATAGACAGCCGAAGTCTTCGCTAACCAACTAGCACTCCTCCTATCGCAAAACATCCCCCTACTTGCAGTGGACGCACATTTCCCGCTCTATGTGTTGGGCTGTCGAAGAGGTGCTAGGCTACCACCGTCGACGGAGAAATTTGTGGTACGACCAAGAGTGTCGCGATGCTACTGAAGCAAAAAACGCTTTTTACACAGCCACACTGCAGTCAGTTGCAACGAGCTGCTAAGGAGCGATACAGAGAGTTAAGGAGGCCGGAGAAACGTCTTTTCAGGCACAAGAAAAGAGATGAAGAAAGACGCGAGTTCAATGATATCGAAATTTTGCGGGACAGGAACGAGGTCCGAAAATCCTTTGAAAGAAAAAGACGCCTGACTGATGGTTTGAAGACCGGGGCCTCTTCCTGTAAGGATGAAGGCTGAAATATGGTGACAAATGCTCAGGGCATAATGAGAATATGGAGGGAGCACTTTTCGGAGCTGCTTATTGGCGATGACGGCATAATCCCGCCACTGCAGAATCTACTCCGAAAACCGCAATCACTGACAGCGTTGAAGTACCGCCGCCTGACTATGAGGAGGTCTTAACAGCCATTGCACGGCTGAAAAACAATAAGGCTGCAGGTGCAGATGGCCTGCCTGCTGAGTTGTTTTAGACCGGAGGCGAAGAGCTCAAAAAACGCATGCATTCTATGCAGAATATGGTCGGATGAAAGCATGCCAAGTGATTGGAACCTCAGCGTACTCTGACCAATCCATACGAAAGGAGATTCCACGGCCTTCTTAATATTGCATATAAGGTTCTATCGAGCGTACTGTGCGAAAGACTGAAGCCCATCGTCAACAAACTGATTTGACCTTATCAGTGTGGCTTCAGGCCTGGTAAATCTACCATCGAGCAGATATTCACTACGAATCCTGGAAAAGACCCGAGAAAAACAGATCGACACCCATCATCTATTCATCGATTATAAAGCCGCCTTCGACAGCACGATTAGGGATCACTTGTATGTCGCAATGTCCGATTTTGGTATCCCTGCAAAGCTCATTCGTCTTTGCAAAATGACACTGACCAACACCACCAGCGCTGTGAAAATTGGGAAAGACCTCTCCGCACCCTTTGATACCAAAAGAGGTTTCAGACAAGGACTCCCTATCATGCGACTTCTTTAACTCTATGCTGGAGAAAATATAGGTAATTCGAGCTGCGAACATCGACATCTCTGGCACTATCTTCTACAAGAGTGTCATGCTGCTAGCATACGCTGATGATATTGAAATCATTGGCAAAAACGCTCGAGCAGTCAGTGCAGCATTCTCCAATCTGGAAAGGGAGTCTCGTCGAGTGGGTCTAGTGGTGAACGAGGACAAAACGAAATACCTTGTGTCAACAAACAAAGAGTCATGGCGTCTTGGACAAAATGTCACTGTTGACAACTATACTTTTGAAGTCGTCAAGGATTTCGTATATCTAGGATGTATATAATGTCAGCCTTGAGATCAACCGAAGACTTACTCTTACCAACAGGTGTTACTACGTGCTCAGTAGGCAATTGAGAAGTAGGGCCCTCTCTCGACCGACGAAAATAACGCTTTATAAGTCTATGGCGCAGAGACGTGGACATTGACCATCCATGAGAGGCTGTTAGGAGCGTTCGAGAGGAAGATACTCCGTAAGATCTACGGTCCAGTATGCGTGGACGACTTGTATTGAAAAAGATGGAACGATGAGCTGTATGAGCAGTACGCCGACACTGACATAGTCAAGCGTCATGATAAACACTTTTTGTTTTTACATTACCCCTCCACTACCTCTTTCCTTAACACCATTATTAATGGTTTTAGTAAATTTTTAAAAATATTTTTCCGTTGAAAACACACATCTCAACTCTCTCCTTAAAATGCAGTTTAAAAAAAACAGGTCTTGATGGACTATAACTGTCTTCGCAAAAACTTTTATTTTATACCACTGTTACTTTTCTTGTTCTTTAAATGTCAAAACAGCCCATGGAGTGCCTAGGCTTTTCGCATCCACCTATGTCCTGCGTGTTATATTTGTACATGAATGGAAGGGACCTACAGGTTTATGCCGAATCCGAACAGCGAAGTGAAAAGTTTTCCATAGGCAATTTTTTCTACTGTAGGTTTGCCATTTCCCGTCAAGAGGTGGTGGAATTTTCACCTTCCATAATTTTGACCCATAAAGATATGTCAGCATTTCCTGAATTTATTTTTGTGTAGTTATCTATATGCAATTGGCAAATCAGTTTGGAAGAAATGGAAAAAAAGATATTTTGTTTTGGTGCAAGTATCGCAATATACATTCGCTATGTGCAGCTATAAAGAGAAAAAGTCTGAACCATCGGAAATGATGCAGCTTGATGGATACACAGTGGATTATATTGAGGCAGCCAGTGGTATGTTGACATGCATAGTTCATATACATACATATGTATGATGTATATTTGTATGTATGTATACAGAATATGTATGTATCTTATCTAAAATTTTTCTTTCTCATTTTCATGTCAGCGAACTTAATGTTTGGTATTGATTTAAATGGAGGCAGATTTTTCTTTAATGCTGTGCGAGAAGGTGATAGCATCGCTTTTGCATGTGATGATGAAAATGAATGCAGTCTTTGGGTCATGGCAATGTATCGTGCAACTGGCCAATCACATAAACCAACTCCACCAGTGACACAAGATAAAAATTCAGCTATATCAAAAATACAAGGAGGTATTTATATTTGTATTTCTATTGCAACAATTTCTTTATTCGTTTTGTAATTTATCAACTGTAATTTGACTTCACTATAATGCAACACAAGCATTATTTTACTCGTCTTCCTGACGAGTAAAATAAATCATCAGTAAATTATACAACTGTTTAGAGAACTGGCAAGAATTTCCTAAACAGTTTAATTTTGTATGTATCGAATCGTTTTTAGCTAAATTAACATTTCAATGTTAGCAGACATTGAATGGTGGGTTCTTAGAGTACCAAAATTACTTGCAACCGTAAGTGATTCTTAGATTAATTTTTATGGTGGTACATACATACCCGAACTGTTTTTGCTTTTAAATGCTTTTGGGTGTTCTAGCATCGGTAGCTTTTTACAGTATAACTTCCTTTGCTGTTCTTCTATTGCCTTGATAAAGGGAAGGTTACTTTCGCCATAAGAAAATGCATTTTTACTAATAGCTGCAAAGCTTATCTGCATCTACGGTGTTGTTCAGGTTTAACAAAAGAAACATTCCGTTTTTATTACTGGCTCATGTGCCCGTATAATATTTAACCAAGCAATAAATTCATCGCATTTAACGAAGCTGACGGAATACTTTTGATGGGGGTATTTTCAAAAATTTCCAGGTTCAACTTCCCAGTGACACTTTCCTGTCATTCGCGCTTTTTATTATTTTACCTTTCCTGTTTATTTTTTTGTTTAGTAGTTCTAATCTTTTTTAAAGAATTTTCATAATCGTAGTTTCTATTCTAATAAAGGGTGTTTTTTTTAGAAGTGTGGTTTTCAATCTGGCAGTACTTTTTTCGAAGTTGGTCTTTTTTACAGCTGTCCCTTGATTTGTGCTAAGTTTGGTTTGCCATTTCATAATGAATAGACTTACTCCTGAACAACGTTTGCAAATTGTGCAAATTTATTCCCAAAATAATGGTTCGGTTCGTGCGACACATTGCGCGCTGCGTCCAATATTCGGTCAACATAATCGCCCAGCAGAGTCGGTAATTCGAGCAACCATGGATCGGTTTCGCACCACGTTTACTCTAGTGGATAATGCGCATCCTCAAAGACGCCGTACAGTGCGCACCGAAGACGCTATTGCTGCTGTGGAGCAGAGTATCGAAGAAGACCCGAATGAGTCCATCCGCTATCGCGCGCAACAATTGGAGCTGTGCCCATCAATGGATGGAAGATTTTGCGGAAGGATCTTGGTTTGCGATCTTACAAAATCCAACTCGTGCAAGAAGTGCAGCCGAACGACCATCAAGCGCGTCCCACGTTCGGTGAATGGGCCCAAAACGAGATGGCCACCGATCCCGATTTTCACAAGAAAACTTTGTTCAGCGATGAAGCTCACTTTTGGTGAATGGGTACGTTAATAAGCAAAATTGTCGCATTTGGAGTGTTCACAATACACAAGCCATTGTTGAGACGCCGTTACATCCTCAAAAATTCACTGTTTGGTGTGCTCTATGAGCAGAGAGAATTCGTCCATACTTCTTCAAAGATGAAGCCGGTCATAATGTTAGAGTCAATGGGGAACGCTATAGAGCCATGATAAATTACTTTTTCGTGCCTCAATTGGAGGATTTTGATGTGAACGACCTTTGGTTCCAACGAGACGGTGCTACATGCCATACAGCCAACGAAACAATCAATTTATTGAAAGAAACTTTTGGTGAGCGCATTATCTCGCGTCGTGGGTCTGTGGCGTGGCCTCTAAGATCGTGCGATTTAACACCGCTGGACGATTTTTTTTGGGGTTATGTGAAGTCGCTTGTCTACGCAGATAAGCCCGAGACGATTGACCGCTTGAAAGAGAATATTTGGCGCGTTATTACTGACATACGGCTCCAATTTCTGCAAAAAGTGGTTGAAAATTGGGCCTCTCGGCTGGAATTTATTCGAACCAGCCGCGGCGGCCACTTGCCCGAAATCGTTTTTAAAACATAATGGCAAATCCTTATCTTTATAATAAAGCTAAATTCTTGGCCATAACATTCAATTATATGCGTTTTATTTCTTCTTGAAAACCACACTTCTATAAAAAACACCCTGTACAATTCGAAGTCGCTAGATGATGTAGATGTGTAATAGCCACATATGTGTGTATACGACTACAGATCACTACATATGGATATATGTACATAACCATGTTTGCTTGCTCTTATGCAAACATAAGTACATGCATGCATTCGAATGCTGTTGTTCACAATATTAAGGGTTCTACTCCAATAATATAAAGTCAACAAACACACATGCAAATGGATATATTCATTCATACCTGAGTGAAAGATATTGTAACTAAAAATTGATAAACCAAAATAGTGGGCTCAGCCCGCTGTTATTTAACATATACACCGCTAAACTACTCAAGATAAATTATGTAAATTGCAATCTATTTTAATTTGCTGATGACTAGAGCTGACACTCATTGAAATTTTAATAAGAGGCTCTTAAATAAGTTGCACTGAGCTTAACTTAACATTCAATGCCAAAAAGCCTTATTACATAATAAACATTTCAATAATAAACAAAAAAAAACTAAATGTACAAATAGGAAACAAAGCAAGTACCATAGATAAAATATTTTGGAAGAGTTTTAGCTGCTAACAACTCATTAATAGAACATGTGAACCAGATAGTGTCAAAAATAAACAAGTCAATCAATTTCATACACCTAATTAACAATTGTACATAAACAGGGTGTCCATCCTAATATTGGACTACAATTATATAGATCCTTCATTTGATCCTAGATTGAATATGCGGCAGCTTCATTTGCAAATTTAACTAAATCAGCATTTAAAACATATATTAATTCACAAATAAGAAAAAGCCTGGGCTTAATAAAGTTCATACCCATAAAAATAAAATTTAGCATGTCAAAAGCATGCTTTGCTTTTCAAATGTTTATCACAGAGACCTTACAACAACAACAGTCTACATAAATACTAGCTATACAAAAACTAGTAATAAATATCATTTTCAGAAATATTAATACTACATATATCAGCTCAAAGATTTAACAATAAAATAGACTTACATTAAAAAGACTAAAGACTAAACGTTAAAAAGACTAAAGCTTTAAAAACCTTAATTAAGCAAATTCATACGGATCAAATTAAAAAACTGAAAGGAGTATAAATATGCATAATATTCACAGACGGAACTGTGCAAGATAATATAACCGGCGCCGCTTCCTTCCATGAAAACAAGAATATTAATTAACAGAATTCATTCAAAAAGAATGAATCCCGCTTATGAGCAGAAACTGAACACAAAAGCATATTTCTTTTCTCCGGGTTTGAATACTTTTGTGTTTTGTTCCTTAATAGCACAAAGCGGACGACCGCTTTCCCGTCACACCTTTTCCATTCCACTCGTTACCGCTGCGCGTATAGCGCCTAGGTTTCCTTATTTATAAACTCAGTGCCACATGATTTCTATTTGGTAGCCCACTTAGGGTTATTCTCATGATTTATTTTTTTTTTTTCATAAATTTTGTAAATCTGAGAAAAAATTTTTTTTTGTACCACATAAAGTTAACGAGAAATTTGAGATAGAAAATTAAAAAATTCATTTTTGTTTGCTCTACAGGCAGTATCTGGTCCACATCTTTTACGTTGATAAATTTCAATGAAATCTGATGTGTGCCTCCTCTAGGGGAATGGGGATTGGTTGCCATCCAGGACCTCCAAAACGTGCCCGACGGCGCCGCTGCTACTACCGTCTGCCGTGCCAACAGACTTGGAAGTTTTTGAAGTATCTGATTGCGCAGCAGCACTGCCAGCTGTCGATGGACGAGGTGCTTCCTCCTCATCCTTTGATTATTTTTTTAAACTCTCCATAATTAGTCCCACAAGTTGGCGGGAAGGGAAAAGGAATAAAAATTATACTAATACTATGTACAATGTATTAATCTATAGATAAAGATTTTGAACCAAAGACTGTCATTTTTAATTAGGTTTTTTTTATCAATAAGTATGTGTCATATAAGTTTTCAGCATTAAAATACTTATAATTACTATTACAACTTACGATTCAATTTGATTTTATTCATTTAAGATGCAGACAAAGCTCGTAAGCATGGTATGGAAGATTACATAAGTGCCGATCCCTGTACATTTGATCACGCAGCGCTGTTTAAAGTGCTACAAAATCTAACACTTAAATACCGTTTAAGCGATCCATATGCATCACTGGTAATTATAAACTCTAATAATTCTATGTTGTTAAGTTTCCCATATTAAATATAGAAAGTGTCAGATAATGTATAAAAAAAACATGCACAAATTAAGAAAATTTTCACAAAAATGTGAATAAACACTGTGATAAGGTGATAAGTTTACATAAGGGCTATTCCAGTGATCTTTGGTGAAAAAAGGGGTGTCCGACACACCTTCAGTCTGGATGATTTTCTATATTTTCATTTGTTTGTTTTTATTATCTCTCATGGTTTGCCTATAGCAAAGTTCACGAACGAGCCAAGTTTGAAAATTATTGAAAACAAATTATTTTATTGAAGCCCGGCAAACTTTTTTGTGCCAATTTGTGAAATTTGGTTTTAATAAAAAATAAATATTTTGACGAAAATAAAACATATTTTGAAACATATACTTTATTGTCATAATAAATTGTGTATAATGTTTTTTTCTCTCCATTTTCGGCAGCGGGCTACGTACAGATGTCCGCGTGAGAAGCATGAGTTTTCCAAATCTGTAGCACATATTTGCATAGACTGGCCTAATATTTCTTTATATTATTTTGATTCTGCATTTTCTCCTGAAATTAATGATTTCAATGGTTCTGGTGGTGGTGGATTTCGTGCTTGTAAAAAACTCTTCCTTACTTACTTCCTTAACTGGCACTACAACCGATGATCGGCTTGGCCGCCTCTGTAAAGCTTCGCCAGTCGCCTGTGCTATGCGCGCGCTGGCGCCAGTTGATAAGGCCAAGTGCAGTCAGGTACAGGGCAACCTGTACGTTGCCGTATAAATAAAACATTATTCGATACACGTCGTCCACGCATACTGGACCGTAGATCTTACGGAGTATCTTCCTCTCGAACGCTCCTAACAGCCTCTCATCATTGATGGTCAATGTCCACGTCTCTACGCCATATATTAGGACGGGAAAGATGAGGGACTTATAGAGCGTTATTTTCGTCGGTCGAGAGAGGGCTCTACTTCTCAATTGCCTACTGAGCCCGTAGTAACACCTGTTGGCAAGAGTTAATCTCCGCTTGATCTCAAAGCTGACATTATTTTTGGTGTTTACGCAGGAACCTAGATATACGAAATCCTTCACGACTTGAAAACTGTATTGTCAACAGTGAGATTTTGTCCAAGACGCCGTGACTCTTTGTTTGTTTTGTCCTCGTTAACCACTAGACCCAGTCGACGAGACTCCCTTTCCAGATTCGAGAATGCTGCACTGACTACTTGAGCATTTTTGACAATGATGTAAATATCATCAGCGTATGCTAGCAGTATGACACTCTTGTAGAAGATAGTGCCAGAGATGTCGATGTTCGCAGCTCGAATTATTTTCTTCAGCATAAGGTTAAAGAAGTCGCACGATAAGGAGTCACCTTGTCTGAAACCTCTTTTGGTATCAAATGGTGCGGAGAGGTCTGTCCCAATTTTCACTGCGCTGGTGGTGTTGGTCAGTGTCATTTTGCAAAGACGAATGAGTTTTGCAGGGATACCAAAATCGGACATTGCGACATACAAGTGATCCCTAATCGTGCTGTCGAAGGCGGCTTTATAATCGACGATAGATGGTGGGTGTCGATCTGTTTTTCTCGGGTCTTTTCCAGGATTTGGCGTAGTGTGAATATCTGTTCGATGGTAGATTTACCAGGCCTGAAGCCACACTAATTAGGTCCAATCAGTTTGTTGACGATGGGCTTCATTCTTTCGCACAGTACGCTCGATAGAACAATATATGCAATATTAAGAAGGCTTATCCCACGGTAGTTGGGGCCGATCATGGAATCACCTTTCTTATGGATTGGGCAGAGTACGCTGAGGTTCCAATCACTTGCCATGCTTTCCTCCGACCATATTCTGCATAGAAGCTCATGCATGCGTTTTTTGAGCTTCTCGCCTCCCGTCTTAAACATCTCATCAGGCAGGCCATCTGCAACAGCAGCCTTATTTTTTTTCAGCCGAGCGATGGCTGTTAAGAACTCCGCATAATCGGGCGGCGGTACATCAACGCCGTCAGTGATTGGGGTTTTCGGATTAGATTCTGTAGTGGCGGTATTATTGCCGTCATCGCCATTAAGCAGCTGCGAAAAGTGCTCCCTCCATAATCTTATTATACCCTGAACATCTGTCACCAGATTTCCGAGTTAATCCTTAGAGGAAGAGGCACCGGTCTTCAAACCATCAGTCAGGCGTTTTATTCTTTCAAATAATTTTCGG
Organism: Palloptera scutellata; assembly: GCA_958295655.1. Taxonomy (NCBI): domain Eukaryota; kingdom Metazoa; phylum Arthropoda; class Insecta; order Diptera; family Pallopteridae; genus Palloptera; species Palloptera scutellata. The sequence continues at coordinate 9,367,535 of OY282453.1, read as the reverse complement.
ACCTCGTTTCTGTCCCGCAATATTTCAATATCATTGAACTCGCGTCTTTCTTCATCTCTTTTCTTGCGCCTGAAAAGACATTTCTCCTCCCTCCTTAACTCTCTGTATCGCTCCTTAGCAGCTCGCGTTGCAACTGACTGCAGGGTGGCTTCTTCAGTAGCTTCAGTATCATCGCGACACTCTTGGTCGTACCACATATTTCTCCGTCGACGGTGGTAGCCTAGCAACTCTTCGGCAGCCGTACGCATAGAGCGGTAAATGTGCGTCCACTGCGCGCATATATCATCAAGTTGAGGAGTATTTTGTGATAGGAGGAGTGCTAGTTGGTTGGCGAAGACTTCGGCTGTCTGTTGTGATTGCAGCTTTTCGACATCCAGCTTTCTCTTTGTGTCTATCCGTACGCGATTTGCTACACATATACGTGTGCAGACCTTGGCTGCAACTAAGTAGTGGTCTGAGTCGATGTTTGCAGCACGTATTGTGCGTACATCTAGTACATTGGAAGCATGCCTTCCGTCGATCACAACGTGATCAATCTGGTTTCGTGTATTTTGATCAGGGGATAGCCAAGTGGCCTTATGGATATCTACTAACTGTCATGTTTCGTGCTGCGGCGAAGTCGATCAGTCTCATGCCGTTATCGGTGGCTCCGTCTTGGAGACTAAATTTTCCGATCGTCGGACCAAAGAGACTCTCCTTGCCCACCTTGGCATTAAAGTCGCCTCACACGATTTTAACATGGTGGCGGGGGCAATGCTCATAAATTTTGACGAGGAGCTCGTAGAAGTCATCTTTGGTCGTTTCATCCTTCTCATACGTCGGGGCATGGACACAAATTAGGCTGATGTTGAAGAATTTTGCCTTGATGCGGATAGTGGCTAGGCGCTCGTTCACGGCCGTAAATCTCGAGACTAGATGACGCAATCTCTTCCCAATCACAAATCCAACACCAAATTCGTGTCTCGACCCATGACAGCTGTAGTAGATATCACAAGATGCTCTTCTGGAGCAACCCTGTCTCGTCCATCACATTTCCTATATAGTGGTGATATCAGCTCTATATCGTTGGAGGATGTCCACCAGCTGGATTGAGGCACCTTCCCTGTAGAGGGTTCGGACATTCCAGATGCATATGGAGAAGCCCGCCGCACACATTAATTATCTCACTGACGGGTGTTAATATCACTATGCAGTGGACGCCACGAGGAGGATGTGTGTCGACTTTAAACGTAGAAGCGCAAGGATCGACCATGGACGCACCTGCGACTGTCACGAACTTTACCTTGTGTCCTACGCGCCAGGCCCCCCTACAAATTTCTTGTCTTTTAATTTCAATCAATTAAATAATTCATCCCGGAATTAAACAGTGCTCAAATGAAAGGTATTATTTGAAAAGTATGAGATCGTGAAAGTAGAGAAAGTTTGTTTTCTTTTACTTACTTTTCACTTTGTATGCACAAAATTAAATATCTAATAACCAAATGTCAAATAAATATAAATATAGAAATAGGCACATGAGACCCCAAAGTGTGGTTATTGTAAATATTTGAACATAAAAATATGCAGACACATACTCGGAATATGAGACAATTGAGACCATAAAAAAAAATTTTCTAAAAATATTTCTTTGCACGTATCTGACATATATTCTGAATATGACCAAATCAGACCATATCGAAATATAAGTATATCTACATCATCGCCACCTGGTCCAAAAAATATATAAACGCACTATATGACTTGAAATTTATATGACAGCTTGATCCCGACGCAAGCACACTCGCGCTGGTGCGCCCCATCTATCTATCTACACATTTATTAGTGTAACTAATAAATCCTTATTCTAGAAGATCAAAAAGTACTACACTATGTAAGTACTTTCCCGAATTTTCTTTTGCTAAAAACTTTTCCAGGACCATAACGAACAAAACAAAAAAAGAATTACGCAAATCCACTCATATGGTCGTGAGTTCATAAAAAATCCCATGGATAAAAGCACTTTCAGTTTTTCCCGAATTTTCCAATTTTTCGGGCAACTGCAACGAACAGCATTTTATTTTTATATAGTGGTTGCAACTAAGCTTGAATCATCGAAAATCATCTTCAGCGATGAGGCTAATTTTTGGCTTAATGGCTTTATCCATGAGCAAAATATGCGTTATTGGATTGCAACAAACCCACATGTGCTCCAAGAGGCTCCATTGCGTCCACAAGAAGTGACCGTGTGGTGTGAATTTCATGCCGGAGGTGTGATTGGACCAAATTTTTTCGTCGATTAAAATAATAATCGCCGTTGGATTTCTTTTTCTGAGCCGTTGGTTTATGTCAGAATTGATCGCGAACGTGCGATATGAGCACTACACCTGGAATAAATTTGAGCCGTATATATAAATAAAAACTATATATACTTATGTATATTGTTGAAGTATATAAATAGGAATGCGTTGAAAAGTAGGCATCAGCACTTTTTAATTTTTTCATACGATTCCATTGTGGAGGTTTGTGAACAAAAAGTTTAACAAGTATGAACCCACGGTGATCCCATTTTAACATTTTAATTTTTAGCCCACATTTTTAAGATTACAAAATACTAAACATAACAAAATAGAAAGTGTACTTCCAGATATTTATTATTTTATAAATAATTCCTTAAAGATTCTCACATATCTTTTTTTTTTAAAATGTTGTTATCAGATTTATTTCTTTTTGATATGTTCCTTAAGTCCTTCAATATATGTTGTTAAATGACATTGGATACTACCTAGAGTTATCAGTTCGTGAATATTACTCTTTGGCGTATGTTCGAGGGATAATAATCACATATTCTTAACCAGACTGGTTGGTTTGGTGGGTTGTTGTCCAGAGAGAGAATACGCTTGGGCCAGAATAGCCCGTTGTAATTGCGGGATGGCAATTTGTAATCACTTCGTAGTTTCGCCATTGCCTACCAAAAGTTGTACTGGTTCATTTTAAAAATTTTCATTCACTTCTTATCGGTACGAATATAAGGATTTTTATGAGAATTAACCAACAAACCAAATCGGGGAAAAATTACAGGACAATGTACTCTGTAACACATTTTGCCATTAGGAAATTACAAAATTTTAATAAAAAATTATTTCCACGTTTTGCTTCCGTATTTTCATGCAAAATTAAATGTATTATATTTTTCTTTTGTATGGGCATTCACAAATATTTCCATGACTGTCATATTTGTTAAATAAATAGTAAATAGAACATTTTAATTGTACGCTGCCAAATAAGCGTGAAAATTGCTTCAATACCTTTATTTCCGCCCATTTTGACTATAAGCCTGTATGATTTTTATTTTTTAGGGCTGGTTTAGTCCCGGACAAGTGTTTGTTTTGGATGAATATTGTGCACGATACGGTGTTCGTGGATGCTATAGGCATTTGTGTTATCTTTCTGATTTATTGGACCGTGCCGAGAAGCAGTATATGATAGATCCGACTTTGATACATTATTCTTTTGCATTTTGTGCGAGTCATGTTCACGGAAATCGGTAATTAATACACCAATTTTATTAAATTTATTTCCATTGTTTTTTCTTTTTATTCAAAAAAAAAACAACCACTTTAAATTATAGGCCAGATGGTGTCGGTAGTATAACACATGAAGAAAAAGAAAAATTCGCTGAAATCAAGGAGCGACTTCGTCTTTTGCTCGAATATCAAATTACCAATTTTAGATTTTGTTTCCCATTTGGGCGGCCGGAGGGCGCTCTTAAAGCTACACTTTCTCTATTGGAACGTGTACTAATGAAGGACATTGTAACACCAGTACCACCTGAAGAAGTGCGTCTTATGATCAAAAAGAGTTTAGAAACTGCAGCTCTGGTAAATTATACCCGTTTGTCTTCTGAAGCAAAAATCGAAGGTAGATAATGCAATTATGTATATTTAGGTATTTTAAATATTTTTGGATAATTTTTAAGTTATTATAAATGATTGAACATAATAAAATCCTGTACCTACATATATATCAAATGGGTCAAAATAGTATATTTATTTATGCGAACAACCTCCTTATTTACCAAAAAACATCTTGTTTTAAACATAAATATCCATTCCTTTCATTCAACACAATGCTCTGCATTCCTAGGGGTACACCCTGTGTGTTGAATGTATCAATAAAAATATAAAAAAAACCGATTAACTTTTAGAGGAGTTTACTACATAATATATATTTATGTATGATCGTGTGGTCGCTGTGGCGTAGTGGTAGTGCGTTGGACTGTTACGCAGAGTGTCCGGGGTTCAAATCTCGGCACAGGCAAAATCAAAAAAAGGTAGAAAAAATAATTTTTCTACACGGCACCACCTCTTGTCAGGCAATGGCAAACCTACAAGAGTAAAAATTGCTATGAAAAGCTTTTCCATCGCCGTTCGGATTCGGCTTTAAACTGTAGGTCCCTTCCATTCATGTACAAATATAACACGCACAACATGAGTGGATGCGAAAAGCTCGGCCTAGGCCCTCCATGGGCTGTTGTGCCATCAAAAGTAAAGTAAGTAAGTAAGTATGATCATAGATGTATGTGTTTATATATTTTCTGAAAGTGGATTCCCATAAATTTGATATAAAAAAATATATATGATATACATAATACATACATATGCACACAGAGCAAGTGCAGTTCAGTTGAATGATATTTTCAAAAGGGGAAAAAAAACTATTCACGCCTTTGTTTTTTTAAAGTTACTTCACTTCATTTACTCGTACTGCATTCATTCTACATAAAATATTAAAAAAAAGCAGGGATTAAAACCGAAACGAATATCGGTAGCGAATTAATTTCGGTAACAGTATACCGGTGTGGTCGCCGTGGCGTTGGCCTGCTACCCAGAGTGTCCGGCGTTCAAAGCTCGGTGCAGGCAAAATCAAAAAGTAGGAAACAACAATTTTTCTACACGGCACCACCTCTTGGCAGGCAATGGAAAAACTACAAGAAAAAAAAATTGCTTAAGAAAAGCTTTTCACTTCGCCGTTCGGATTCTACATAAAATCGTAGGTCTCTTCTATTCATGTCCAAAAATTTATCCCGCAGAATTTGAGTAGATGCGAAAAGCTCGGCCTAGGGTCTCCTTGGACTGTAGTGCCATTAAAAAGGAAGAAGAACGGTATACCGGTAAGTTACTGGTAATAAAAAAAAAATTTAAAAGACTCTTCTACCAGCACAAATGTTCTATTGAAAAATTAACATATACATATAGTGCCGTACTTAGCACAAACTACTCATCTGATATTTAGAAAGTATTGGGATATTTTATTTAAAGGAATTTCATACTACAATAATATAATACTTTTTTTTACACTGTACAACAGCAAAATCGTAACCGAGTATCTGAAGTATTTCGTCCACTGATGAACAAAATTTTATGTGATGATGATCAAGTTTTCAAAAAAGGAAGATTTACAAATTTACGAAATTTATGAAAAAATTTATTTTTTTTACACATTAGTGATCAGCGGGCAAAAAGCCGGACCACAACACGGATACTATTGTCCCATTTTGCTGTACAGTGATATTAACAGGGATTTTATTTTGAGTAACAAGCATTTTTGTTACCGGCTACAATGTTGAAAGAGAACAGTTTCCTCGAAAAGGGTCTATGATGATTTAAAGAATTATGTTATTTTTAAATATTTTCTATGTTTGATTTGTTTTCTGTTTTTGTCCAGTAAACTTTTTGCATCAGTCTAATATGCATATATCTCTTTTTAAAACCTCAGAAGATTTGCGTGGCGAAATAATAGTACCCCCTTCAAAGAAACTAGAAGACTTGATACATTTAGCCGAACTTTGTGTTGACTTACTGCAGCAAAATGAGGAGCACTATGCAGAGGTAAGTGTACTTTGCTTTTTAAGGTTAATACATTAATGAATACTTTTGTAAATATATACTTATATATATGTTTGTATGTATATATATATATTTATATATATACATATGTATGTGACTATGTTTGTGTGAGGGTGTGTGTAATTGTAAATTATTTTAATTTATATCATGTTATGTTATTATTACTACTACTACTTGTACTACTTATAAATATTACTACTACCACTACTACTGCTATTTACTTACGACTCTAAAATATCTACATACTATCTTTTTTAATATACATTAAAAATAATATTTTATATTTAAATGTATTACTTTACCCTGAAGATATTCTTTATGTATTGTATCTACATTCATTCGGTGTTAACGAAAATATCATATATATAAACAGTGATGGTACATATAGTACTTGTATTCTAGAAGCGGTGTCACAAATAAAGACAGTGAGAAGCGGTGTTGCCAGAGACTTAATCCTTAAGAAATCGTCAAAATCGTAGCAAAATCGTCATAAGAGGCAAACACAAATTTTAGTTAGTACTTTAATTATATTTAGGTACATATTCACTTACTAAGTATATATGGCATTCTAAGAATATACTTACATGTAAAACAGATTGAAGTTTTCTCTAGTATCAGTAGGTATTATATTAATACATATTAATTTGTATTATAAATAGAAATTTTTTTATTTTTTTGGACCTAGATTCATTTTTTTGACTTGGAAGTTGGAAATCTTGCATAGATAGTGCAGAAATCCTGTTGCATGGCTATGTCGGATTCCTACCAACTAAAACCATCTCCTTCCATTCTCTCTGTAGGACTTTCTTTTCTTTTAATGACACAACAGCCCATATGTGGCCTAGGCCGAGCTTTTCGCATCCACTCATGTTGTGTGAGATATATTTTTATATAATTAGTTAAGTGACTTCATAAAATTTCAACCAGATTCACGTCAGGATTTTGTGCTGGCTATTCCATGGTCTCACCGGATTATTATTCGGTTGGAATATTATCAGTATCTTGCTAATTTCCATTTTTTTCTTTTAATTGTACAACAGGCTAGGTCGAGCTTTTCGCGTCCTCCCATGTTCTGCGTGTTATATTTTTACAGTTTTATGCCGAATCCCAACGGCGATGTGAAGAGCTTTTCTTAGGCAATTTTTACTCCTGTCGAGAGGTGGTGCCTCCCATTGTCTTTTTCTCCATTTTTAATTTCGCCAGTACTTACTTACTTACGAAGCCGCTGGATTTTTATACGCTTGACTATGTCAGTATCGGCGTACAGCTCATACAGCTCATCGTTCCATCTTACGGAGTATCTTCCTCTCGCTCCTAACAGCCTCTCATCATTGAATATCCATGTCTCGGCCCCATATATTAGGACGGGAAGGATCAGGGACTTATAGAGCGTTATTTTCGTCGATCGAGACGAAATAGAGCGTCGATCTGCTTCTCAATTGCCTACTCAGCCCATAGTAACTCCAGTTGGCAAGAGTTAATCTTCGCTTGACATTATTGTTATTATTATTATTATTTATTTCTTACGGCTTCTTCGAGCCTAATGCAAACACACTTAAAAATAAAATTGTTGGTGCTTATGCTGGATCCTAAGTAAACGAAATCCTTGACGACTTTTGCCAGTCCAGAGATTTAAAATCCGGACACTCTGCGTAGCAGCCCAGCGCACTACCTACTTCGTCACGACGACTACATTAATTTCCATTATACAACCAATTTTGCTGTAATATGGTAATGTATTTCTGTTGCCTCATATTGTAGTCAATTGGACCAACACCATTAGAAATAATACAGCTCCAAATCATGCGCCGATCACTACCGTTGTTTGGTTCAGTTTAATTTAAGATTTTCCGTTAAACTAAAAACTAACAACCGACATGTGACGGATTTCACTATTTGAGCTTTTTCTCTAGGATTACAATTACTTAATTTTTTACAAGCAAGAGAAAATTTTTGTATATGGTCTTTGAAAGCTGAATTTTTTTCAAGATTGCTTTGGATGCGATACACACTGGCAACAGTTGCCGACGAGGAGACAGAATTGTTGTTGCTTCCGCATATAAAATCAAAAAACCAAAAAGAGATGAGAAAATAATTTTATTCACAGGCGACAGATTTGCACATGTTCCGCAGAGCAAAACACATTTGTCCCCACTGTTGCTAGTGTGACATCGGTCCTTCATGCAAAAATTTATTAAAGCAGAGTTACCAGATAGAGCGAAGGAAAATCAAAGTCAAGTTTTCAAATATCTTCCTCTTGATTATATATTCACATTCACAATAGTACATTATGCCAATTAGTAGATGATTTTACTAGAAATAAAATCATGGGGGCAACTGTGTGGCACGCATTGCCTTAATTGTTGTATATTTCAGGAAGACGGAAATATTCTGATTTTCTCCTTTTGTGAGAGTTTTATTTCATTTATTCATATACATATGTGATTCACCAGTTGTTGTATAATGCCGTAATGTCATAATGTTGTAAAATTTTGTATGAAAAATGAGAGAATTTGCGACAGTTCAGAGGTTACGACACTGAATACGACACCTGAATCGGACAGTAGATTTGATCGTTTTTTTTATCCATACTTATAAGCATAGTTGGGAGGTTCAGTGCCCTATTTCACAAAATAGTAAGCGTGGTTTCACCCAATTCCTATAATTGTAAACTTGTACTTGTAGACTACAAGTGCTTGTAATTAAAAATTTGTCAATATTTGTTTCACCAAACCGGACTTGTAATTGGAATTTACAAGTAACAAATTTGTTGAACTGTTATAAGTATTTTATAGTTTTTTGTTTCACCAAACAGAAATTTGTAAGATTTGTAGGAATTCCTTTTAAATCGGCTGTAAAATTGCTACAATTTATTATTTTTAGCTTTCGTCAAACTTTTATGAGATTTTTAAAATTTTTATAGTTTGCAAACAGAATATGTATAAAGCGTGTAGATTTAATAAAAAAAACATTAATTAAAAAAATTTAATTTTTCAACCTTGAAAATCTATAAAGAAACTAATTTTATCTTATTTATACTTACTGCATGGCCCTGGCTAAACACTGGTGGTCAATCCGGTATGCAGATATGTGTAATGCTTTTATGAATCAATATACTCATTAATCTCTAACTAATTTTCCACAAATTTGTTAAAAAAAAGTTTTTGAACGTAGGTACGAACACGATAGCTGCGACAACAGCGTCCTCAGCTAATTTTGTCATGTTTTCTGCTACTGGAACAAAATTACTATAATTCTAATATTCACAATTTCTACGGATTATTTATTTTATAGCAATAAAAACAATAATATGTAATAGAATACTATATTAATTTATTTATTTTTAAAGAAAATATCATAAATAAGCAAATTGTATAATTTCATTCTGCTGCATGTCAAATAGGATTAGATTGAGGTTGATAACAGCTGTATTTGGCGCAATGGCATTGCCGAGTTCATTATGTTCGTACTTTGATTTGTCGTAATCGTAATTTATGTAATTACTAAATAATCAAAGCATTCACAATTCTGCACAGGGCTAGTATAGTTTCTATGTATGGTATAGATTTACTATATAATAAACATTTTGAGTTTTATGTCAAGCTTATTTAAAATACATATTAGAAAGTATAAGCCTGTATATGGTAATGATTTACTATGATTCCGTCCTGATGAACATGAGAATGGTGATAGCTGAGGATAAACTGAGTGAAAAACCGAATAGATGTTGCCTATTTTCATACTCTTGCGAGCTATAAAGGCTAAAAATTTCTGCTTAATGGTCCTATCTCCTTTTTGAGACATGTTTTTGTTTACTTGTATTCAAGCTTTTCAAATAAATATTTTCAAAAAATTAATTTATTATACAATATGTACTATTAAAAGTCTCATGCAAACTCTTTTCCTTACATTTTAATTGGCGCTCTTCTTCTTATTTGCCTTGTTCCGCAGTCAAAATAAGATATATGGTGCCATTTAATAAAATAGGATACATTGCTGACTGTCAAAATTAAAAATTAAGACCCTTAGTAATAGAGCAAATAAAGTAGATTTTAAGTGTAATAGTTAACCTTTGACACATTTTAGCATGGAAAAAACTTCACCTTTAGATAACTTTAGAACTCCATAGTTCGCGAGTAGGCCTCATACCAATACGATTTAATACTTGTACCGAGCTTCTCTACCACATCCTTTTATGTTAACCATCGGGACGGTATTATTTATATATATATAAATAATATATATCTCTGTTGTAAATGTATATAAAATGTATGCCTTATAGCTACAGAAACAAGACAGAAAGGATAAAAATAAGGATAAAAAAGATGGGGAAGGTGCAAAAGACGAAATGGGAGGAGATGGTGTAATAGGTGGACGAATCGGTGCATCAGCGATGTCAAATGCTGATATGGACATAATCAAACCAGCTGCAGAAGAAACTGCTTCGAATGATGGCCCACCGCCATTTCGTTATTGTATGCCAACACATGCGGTCTACACATCACCAGTACCAACGGCACGTACCTACTTACATTGACAAAAAATACTATCTAGTATACATACATATGTAGTTGTACATATATTTATGTATATATAATATATATATTTATTGTATTCATGTTATTATTGTATGTATGTGTATGTTTATTTGAATGTTATGTACAAAAACTATACACAGAATATTCCGGTTTGCGGAGATAATCCTTCAAAGGGTGATTTCCTTTTCATTCCGATGAAAAATACTTTTAGAGTATCGTAGTTATTTGTTTTATGTAATGGAATAATTGTTATATTGTCACTAATATCTACGAGTATCTGATCATAGTGTAAAACTGGGTAGGCCTTCGAGATCCGAGACCAAGAAGTTGGCTGTAAGGTTCATGAAAAAATTTCGTTTTGACTGGTGTACATTTTTCCCTGAAAAATTATATCTTCAAAAAATGTTCAATTTCTGAAACTAAACAAACTTTTTACGTTATTTTGCACGAAATCAGTAGTAATAGAATTATTTCCAAATTTAATTGTTCCAAAGGAAATTTTGTTTTGACGTGGAGGATAAATTATTATTAGTAGGATAAATTATACATGTATGTATGTATCTGAAGTTTTTAGCATAATGCGGTTTTTAAATAGCATAGTAAAAAGGTGTACTTAATATACTGGAAGCGGAAAAGTACACTCTGGGGGTCTTTGTGGATATTGAGGCGGCTTTCGACAATGCTGCCTTTGACTCTATGTGCTCAGCTGTCAGACGGCATGGAGTGAGTGAAAACTTGACTAGATGGATCTACACTATGCTCTCCGAGAGACTGCCGACCGTTGGCGGGGGCAACGATTCGGTCACGGCGGAGGTTACACAGGGCTGCCCCCAAGTTCCTTCTTAAATTAGGAAGGAAGGATCTTCGCCGGATATAATCCATGGGGCCAACATATGACCACCATCGGCATCACCGAGGACCCGACCTGCACATCTTGTCTGGAGGAGGTGGACAGCACAGAGCATTTTCTCCGCACATGTCCCGCCTTTGCCAGAACGAGATGGCGCATTTTGGGTTTCAATGTCACAGGAATGGACTAAGTTCACTCCTTTGCCTTGTGCGATCTTCTGAGATTTGTGAGAGAATCCGGAAAATTTGCGGAAGAGAACGTAGTCCCCCTATTACCCCTATTTTCTACTTTTTCCCTCTTATTTCTAAGTCCTTACTTGCTGGTATCCCTTCTTCTTTTCCTAGGCCTTAAGTACAATGGGCTACATAGCCTGAGTGCTTGAGGAACTGTCCTGCACTCGTAGGTCAGGTTCTCGGCCTTCTTCACATCCATCCATCCATCCATCAATATACTTTTTGTTATGTCTGGTGTTGGTGAGGTATCTATCCCATAAAAATATTAGAACATTATCACAATGGTTTAACACATTCTGTCTGTATCAAAAGGAATATTTTTTTCAACAATATAAATAAACCGAGGAATCACTTAAATAAAGAACTGTCCCTTGAAACCGGACTACTCTGAAAATAAAGAATATATACAAATTAATATATACATGCATATGATTCTATTATTTAAGAATATTTATACATACATACATATATGTTTATACAATTCAGCTACACAAAAAACCAATATTAACTTAATTTAGCACCATTACAATAATTAATATCAATTACGTTATGCATTTGAAAAATTTTAAACATTTTTGAAAAAAAAACGCACATTGGCACAAAAATTTTGACAATGTTTTATGATCTTCAGCCTTATCCAAACACATACAATATATCCTTATATACCTACCTACTAGAAATAGTCCTGATTCATGACTTCCCCACTCTCGACAATTTCATCGTATATATTATTTTTTTCATGTGCCTCAAAGTGATAATTTTCAATGACGGAAAAATTTTAAGATCGATTTTACTCAGCATTAAGGCCGCCCGAACGAATGAAGATTCTTTCAAGCAAAAACTGTAGCTAATATATATTCATTCGCGCAACCATTTACACCAGCCGAATATAAGCCCCGCACAAATATCAGAAGCCTAGTTCGCTCGTACGGTGTATGTAGATAGCAAATTATAATGTTCCCAAACCTTAAATTTTATTTTTTTGTAAAATGCACAGAAAATATTCATATGTTGTCAGTAATGCATTTTACAATACGTCATCCACGTTCTTACTTCTTTCCAGTTTTTAATCCTCTTTTATCTCGTTTCCACAATTACAAAACAACAGCAACACTGGATTCGCCAAAAAAAGATCGAACTCAATCCGATCATCCGGCCGATCATTCGTTCGTCGTATGTAACCATTTACACCGTCAGTAACAGTAACAATTTTCCGGAACATTTTCTAGTGAACACAATGTTCAACGGCAAAAAATTTACACCGGCTGACAGAATGAAGATTCTTTCGTTCGTTCGGTGGGTCAAAATGTTATTATTTCGTTTTGTAAGGTGCTTGGCTTAGAACAGTATCGAGCAAACCAATTCATAAACATGCAGGCTTCTGTTTAGCAAAATTGCGCAGCGAGATCTTGCTAACATGAATGCTGAAACATTATTTGCGTTGGCAAAATTGCTCTCAAACTTCGCTCGAATTCCATTGTTTGGCACTAATTCGTAACCTTCACGAAGAAGGTTATAGTGTACGTGTGAGAGCATTGCGTCGGCAGAGAATGTGAATACCCGACACTGGTTTAGAAACAAGTATTTTTTAATATTATTTGAAGTTCGAGTTGGTATGTTACGACGGGTGGCAGACAAGTTCGATTATGTCTTCTGTGGTTTGATTTTGTGCTTGAATTTAATGAATTGCATTTAATAGATTCTTACACCAAATAAAATTTTAAGTTCAAAACTTTTTATAAACAGTTAACGTGTCTAATAGTTAGTCATCATATTATTAAGCATATCTAAAAATTCAAACATGTTATAAAAATTTAGGTATCCTTTTTTTGATTTTTATTTCTGTATTTTTCCAGCAATAATAAGAAGGTCGAATATGTGTTATATACATATATCGCTCGTATGCTGCAAGACTGTCAGACACCAAAAAACATAAATTTGAGAAAAACTCATTTAAACTTTTCATTTTCAGAAATGAACACTGAGTAAACCAGAAAATCATCACGCATCATAAGAAAAAATTACTCCTTAGCTAAGTAAACAAGTGTTGTCAAGTTAAAAAATAGACTACCACCAAATAAAGCAGTATGGCGCTATATAAAGTAAAAAAATGGCGCTATAAAAAGAGCATAAAAATTTTTTGCATTTTATTTTAAAAAATTAACCAGATCTAATGGAAAAGCATTATTTGGCAACAATCTTCACTCACGTGAAGAGTTCATAGGATACAGATATGATTTTTTTACCCAATATAAAGCAGAAAATAATTATTTTCTTATATAGTACTTATTTATTTCTGTATGCTTAACTCAAAATTTTTGTATTTTTTTATTTATGACAGTCTTGCCGCAAACGAGCAATGTGTAACTTTAGTATTAATATCTTAATTTACATAAATTCTAACACCAAAAAGTAAAATAGTTGTGTATTTAGGAAAGCACTTCAGTTGAATTCCGACTGATTGCCGTTTCAACTGGTGGAAGATGAAAAATTGTGTTGCATCAAAAAATTGTGTTGTTTTGTCGCATATTTCCATACATTTCTATCGTGCACATTAACAGTGTTAACGGCGAGTTTATGAACTGTACCGAACTGATTTATGTAAAATATAAAGTAAGTTTATCAGGCAGAAATAAATATTAAAAAACGTGTAACAGTCAGAGGCAATAATTTTCTTTGCTTGAGGGTGAAGCTCTCAAAGGTTTTTCGGCGAATAAAAGGATGGCTAAAAAGCTTTTTTCCCCTCTACACCTTAAAATGGCCAATTATCCCGGTTTTCTAATTTTTTTCCAGAAGTGTTGCATTATTTTGTAAAAAAAAATAGGGATCATGTTCCCCGAGAAAAAATATACGGAAAATACAACACTATATATTCCGATGCTTATTTTTTTCGTTATCGGGTCCCTAAAAATTGCCTCTAAGTCTGCAAAAAATTAGCTTGCACTATTCTTTGGATGGCTTAAAGCTATTGCCGAAATAAGAAGGTGATTACAACAAGTTGTATTTTTTTGAACCACCCTAAGCTATAAATTGTTCTGTTGTTGATTCTCATACAATTATCGCTGTTAGTTATACATACATTACAAGGAGCGACTGGCGAATAAAACGTAGCTATTATTATCAAAGCTCCTCACATATTACCTCAAATAAATGAGAGTTTAGATATTGTGTTACACAAATTTTGGTTACAGTGTTAATAACATAAAGCGTCATTTCGACTAAAATCTCAGATTTTTATGAAATTTAGTATGCAACTTAGTAGCTAAAACCGCCTGTATACTCGTATGTATTATGTACATAGATATGTACCTTCCAAAAAAACATGTATGTTTACCTAAAAACCAGGTATCTACTATTTTTCAATTATTTCAATGCAATATGAAAACCAGAACATGTAGAAATATTAAAAAATGAATTATTTTGGGGAAAGTTTGTGAATGTAATTGCTGCCCAGAAAATATTTAGGATGTAATGTGTTAAAATGTACAAAGCTTGAAGACTAAGCATTATGTTCACATTTCAAAAAATAAGGGGTTCGTAAGTAGAATATCATCTTTTCCACACGAGCACATATTTTCACTCCACGGCTGTGATCGTTGCTTTATTATTAGGTAATAATCAGTTTTTGAAAACATGTCATATTTCTCCAATAAACCCTTCAGTGCCAGAATAGTTTTCCAACAGTTTACACTACTTTAATTAAATTTTTTTTACATAAATGTGTAAAAAAAATAATTATGTGCATCTCTGGTACAACCTACAGAAGTTTACTTTTTCAGAACGTTTGCGTTTTTAGGTTCCCTGGTTAGGTTTAGTATAAATAAAGTTGGAAAATATTTGATAATGAAGATTTGTGTTATTTCATATTCTTTATATATATATGTGTCTGTATATACACATATATATTCATGCGCTAATCGAAGAATCATTTTCATTATAAATTTCTTGAATAACAACGTTGTTATCACGTACTGACAATGGGTTTGTGGTAACTAAAATAGGATATATAAACATCGAAACTTAAAAGATATACAAATCGTAAACAAAATTCCTACAGTAGTTTAAATCCAAATCAAACTAATTTTTTAGAAATTTTATCTATACTCTCTCGATCTCTGTTAGTTTTAGGGTTTTATTTCACGACAGCAGAATATGAAGTTTTTTGGGCCTCCATCAACGAAGTCTACATTTTCGTTGTCTCCCAACCGCAGTTTTTGCGGGAGATTTTATCGAAATACAACCACCATTCGCTTTTTTATCAGTCTATATTTGCTTATTCTTTCAACTCTAAAAATTTCTAACGATTCGTTAAAATTTCATTTGAAGTGTCAAATTAGACTAGAAACTGATGGGGAGCAGCCCCTATCAATTGAGTATGAAGAAAATGAGGATGCATACGGTATATGTTTACAAATAATTTTTAATACGCTAATTTTTCTAATTTTGATAAAAGGTGCTGTCAATCATTTATGAGTATACACATATGCATCCTCATTTTTTTCATACTCGATTGAGTCATCATTTCCGTGACAATTTTCGCAGCGACGATCATATAAAAAACTGTTCTAAAGAAGTAAAATTAAATTAAATTTTGAAATTTATAAAATCATTAAATGATAAAATACGTAAGTACAATATTTAATGAAAGAGTATAATTTTTATAAATAATATTTTGAGGAATATTTCTGAAAAAGGATACAGAAATGTTAACTTTAAGATTTTATCCCCAAATATATTTGCGAGCCCTTGATCGGGTTGTTTCTAAGAAATTCAATATGATAATTAAATATAATCGCTAATTTAATTTACAAAAGCCAAGTAAAAGAAAAGTAATGAGAATAAATCGGTAACGAACCGGTAACGGTAAGTGCAACGGATCCCTGTTACATATTTTACTATCAGTAATAATGAAACTTATCTAATTTGGGTCTTAATCCCAAAAATCTGTTTTCCCCCGTGAATGCGTATTTGTATTAGAAACACCCTAATTGGAAGTAAATCACATAAAACGTCATAGTAAGGCAAATCAACAGAACGAACGTCTCTTGATGAGCCTCTAACAGAATCGGTGAATATGTGGCAAGCAAGAAAATTTAGATCTGCCAGCTATTTATGGGGGAAATTAATATTTTCATATTTGCATGTTAAATATTTTCTTTCATGATCTTTAAATTGTTGTAACGCTTATAATTCAAAAAAAGAGCTGAAAAATTAGTCAATTTAAACGATGTTTCTTTGTTTTCATTATAAGTAATTACATGTTTTCATTTAAAATTCAGAAGAAAACATACAGCTTCTTGATCAATTTTATAAGTGAGCATAAACGACAATTACAATGAAAATTCAAATAAACGTGTACTACATACTGGTATTTTCAACGTTATATATAAATATAAAGTATCAAGGTAAGGCGTCGAAGTACTTTGTCTTTTAGGCTTAATCCACTCATTCAGTAACATTAACGCTGCTGCACATATATATATGTATGACTCAGTCAACGTCCGAATTTAAATCGGAAGGGTTAAGAACTCTACAAGATATCATAAAAATTCGAATAGCGAAAAATAACTCTGAAGGAGACATTCGCGTAGTGGCTGTTCAGATGGTCGGAAGCATGAACGACATCAACATCAGACAAGTGTAACCATAACGCCATTTCGCTTTCAATTTCTTCTTGTGCTCGTGGAGATACGTTGTTGTCTGTATGAAAAATATGTACAACTGTGGCTACATACATTTTAAAATTAAAAGAAAATAGTGTAACAAAATTTTCATTTATTTTATTCCTTGTGGAATTTTAATAATATCTTTCTTACCGGAACAATTTGAACATGGAACATCCATTGATGATAAATCTTTTGCGACGATAGAATTGGAATTTTCAAATTTTACTTTAATTTTCTTTTAAAGCTCGCGGAGAAACAGGACAACATTCTTGTGTAAAAAGTATAGACAATTGCGTTCAAACATATTTATAAAAGAAAAAAACATAAAAAAAAAAAAATGCTTCCAAAAATGGAATTAATATTTATTTTATTTCTTTTGTAAACTTAATATTTGCTTTGTTTGGTCCGCCATATGTATACTCATTTGAGTATTTTGAAAATTATGGGAAATGTTTGCTTTAATCCCGAAAGTTTAGAAAAGATTTTATAAAAACTCCCACTTTTCAAGAAAAAAATTCTTATAACAAGTAAATAAATGTACCTGCGTTCACACTCACGCAGCAATGACTACAATGAATGAATAAGAGGATTTATTTAAGCGCACAAGTTTGCTATTTCTGCAACTGGGCAATTTTATGTTATATATTTCATAAACGCGCCATCGAAAGAATTGTGCAATTGTTGACAGCTGTTGAACAATTGAAATAAAACATCATACAGTCATCCTCCTGTTTTGAAAAAAATTTAAGTTAATTTATATATGCTTATTAGTCGGGAAGCACAGTGATCAAAATTCGATCATACTCTAGGGATAGTAAAATTTAAAATGTGCGGTCTCTAATCAAGTAAACACTCGAAACAATGGTAGTTGAATTTACACTTCTATACACAGTACCGAATAATTCGAAAACGTTCGAGGTGCACAACGAACAAAATGTGTAACACGAAAAGACAAATAAAACACTTTTTTTATATGGCCGCTTGAGTGACATTTAGGACACTATTCTTCCCGCGTATTCGGTGATTCTATACTGTATGAATGCTAAAATTAAGGAACTACTCTACTGTTATTGTTTTTGCATTATACACACACGACTTTGTTTTTAACAATTTTTATCGACGTTAACGTCAATATATTTTCATGAAACTTAAATTGTAGTATGCTTCACAACTTTATCTTTCCAACGATATAAGTTTCATGCGAATATGTTGACGTTAATATATGTAGGTAAAAAGGGAGGCAACTGATTTTTGACCTAGCGTATTACATAATACTCGTTATATAGATTTCGATAATATTTTAGTCTTACACTCTCCTTTTTCATTCAGAGACGAAAAATAAGAAAAAGGCTAAACAGCTAATTGTTGAATTGCATAATTAATTTGCAACAAAATCTTAGCGTAAACTTATCTGGGTTGTGCAAAAGATTTCCAATACATTCGGTAGTTGTCCGTACTTCCTACGAATATTCTTTTAGACGAACTTTTGGTTTAAAAAAGCACACTGAACAGCTGGGAATTGTCACTAAACAAACTCAAAAATAAATTTCATGTTACATTTTATTTCTATTTTTCTTCATATTCTTTATTTCACATAATTTTTTCTGGAAATACCATGCTCAAATCAAAACTATTCACTCTCCATCTCTTTTGTACAAAAAATAGAAGCTTCAACTTTATTTACTATATTTATGTTCTCATATATTTTTTTAATGGTTTAGGCTTTTGCGTGGTTTAGTGATCTCTTAGTGGAACATGCAGAAATATTTTGGTCGCTTTTTGCTGTGGATATGGATCGTGTACTTTCAGAGCAAGCACCAGATACATGGGACTCGTTTCCGTTATTTCAAATACTTAATGATTATTTACGTGCTGATGGTAAGTTTGACAAAAGTTTTAAATACAAGGTGGTACGGTTTTTACGCTGTGGTGTAGTGGTAGTGCGTTGGACTGCTGCGCAGAGTGTCCGGGGTTCGAATCTCGGCACAGGCAAAATCAAAAAGTAGAAAAAATAATTTTTCTACACGGCACCACCTCTTGGCAGGCAATGGCAAACCTACAAGAGTAAAAATTGCTATGAAAAGCTTTTCACTTCGCCGTTCGGATTCGGCATAAAACTGTAGGTCCCTTCCACTCATGTACAAATATAACACGCACAACATAAGTGGATGCGAAAAGCTCGGCCTAGGCCCTCCATGGGTTGTTGTGCCATTAAAAGTAAGTAAGTAAAAGTAAAGGTACGGTTTTTTAAACAAAAATAATAATTTTTTATTATATAATTCTGATGTGGCACTATCGCCTTATTAATAAACTTAAAATGTTGAAGAATTTGAACTAGGAGAAATTTAAATTCTTAGAATAGAGAAAGTGGAGGAAAATTGGTGTTAATGAAATTGTTATTCTCATCCCTGAAATTGATGTTCTCACGATTTGTTGCGTGTGGTGCTTCTGCAAAAGTTCATTCGAGAATGGTTTGGTGATTGATTGTTCTTTGGCTCAAAGCATTTTTGTTTGATCTGTTCTGTTGTAACACAATATACCTTAATTTTTTAAATTTTCAGATAATTTAAGAAATGGAAGATTCCATCAACATTTACGGGATACATTTGCTCCCCTTGTGGTACGTTATGTTGATCTAATGGAATCTTCAATTGCACAATCGATACACAAAGGTTTTGAAAAGGAACGCTGGGAAAGTAAAGGGTGAGTTTTAAAAACTTTTCTTTGATTTAAAATTCATTCGTATTTATTTTAAATTTTTTACGTAATTAGATAGTAAAGGGTGACAATTAATAAAATACAACAGTTTTGGACATAAATTATTGTATTTCACGAAGCAACGAGTGTTTCAGGGTCTACAAATTTTTATGACATCTAGCACAGACCCTGGCCTCTAAAATGGACCATACGCCGTAATCTTGAGATGTGATAAAATCATGAATATAAGCCCTGCACTATTCTTGTGTCGTGGCTTCTTGGCTCTGTAAGCATGCGCAGTCTTGCTGGAACGTCCAATTATTATCGCCAAAGTGTTGTCGGGCCGAGGAGCCTCCAAATTTCACGGCGGAACACTTCTTTGTTGATTTTTGACTCCTCGTTCCACAAAAGTCAAGGGTGTCCCACTCCATACCATCACGGATTACGGATTTTGGCGATGTTGAATGAGGATTGATGGTCCAAGAGCTTCTGTTGACCAGCTTCTGTTATTTGGACGGTTATACGCTTGTTCAACAGGAAAAAGCTTTTCATCTGTGAAAACGATTTTTTTCCATCCAATTCCTGCGGGCGACGTTGTAGTAGGCGACATCTTTGCAGTCTTACGCGCTTGTTTTCATCCGTAAGTAACTGGCCTTTTTGGAACTTGCTAGAATTGAGTCCTAGTTCGTTTTTTGCTATGAGTCAAACTGATTCACGATCGATTCCAGTTTCGTGAGCAGAATTTCTCATGGAAACCATTGAATTTCCATTTTCTGCCTCTTCATGGACGATCACCACCATGGCCCTGCTCCTTAAACCGTTTAACTGTACGAGAAATTATCGAATCTCACAATTGCGTTTGCCACCTGGTACAATGTTAGAATAGCTGTTCAATTATTTGACATCGTTAAATAAATAACTAAATGAAATCTATGTTGATCAATTAAATCATATGTACTCTCGATTATAGAATAATACAAGAATGAAGAAAATTGCAGAAAAATTACAATACTTTTTCTATAGCGCGAAGAAAGTATATACACTTATTAATTGTCACCCTGTACACAAATGGAAACTCATTTATATATTGAAAATAATGGTAAAAATAATGATAATAATAATTTACTTATTTTTATATACACAATATTACAACACACAAACACAAAAACTTTATGTGTGGGTATGGAAGTGGGTGTGGCACTTGATGGCTTCTATTAGTTTTAAGAACTCGATAAATGTGATCCAGGCTATCTGTACGCTGTAGTTGTACATTTTAGTCATTTTGCCAAATTTTCTGGGTGAAACCAAATAAAAGAGATTTCCAATGGTTCCGCTTCAGCCGGATAGGTTAGGTTGGTGTGGCAGTCTTCTGCATGAAAGCACACTTAATACAGTAACAGCACGACTACCCAAGGTTCGTAGTTGCTAAGGTTGAGTAGTTGTCTTTTATGTCTAATATTTATTGAGGGCTAGGTAAGTTATAGCACAAATGTGCTCAGCTATCCAGTATATTTTTGCTTCGTCAAAGTAGTTTTGCTTAATGGAAAATTTGATAGATGAGAGAGGAGCACCGATGGTGCAAGGAAATAAATTATCGGAAAACAATTAGGCTAGATCGTTGGCCTCGTTGTTGTCTTCGGTATCCATATGACCAGATACCCAGCACAAGTGTAACTGTGAATGGCTCAACAGGATGTTGAGAGAGGTTCGCTAGTCAAGAACAAACTTTGATCTAGTGAAAACACCTCCAGCGATTTATTGCTGCTTAGCTGTCAGTGTATATGGAAATATTCGTATCGATTGAATCGTTAGAAATAAGCTACTCAGACGCCTGATATATTGCTTCCATCTCAATTGTCGTGGAGATGGAAGGAGAGTTTAAGACCCAGTTTGCTGGGTTAAATGCCGCAACCGACATTGTCCTATAGTTTAGAACCATCTGTATAGATATCAGTAGCCGGGAGGATAAAAAGAATATTTTAATTTCATCCGGAATGAAAGGTTATTATTTTTTCGTGATTTATAAGTACTTGCTCTTGTATAGTGTACTTTTGATATACATATGTAATTACTTGTTTCTTGTAAAATCGTAACTGTCTCTTAAAGATTGTAAACTGTTTAGTCACAAAATCAAACTGTCATATTTCATAAAAATTTTGGCAAGTTTACACATTTCTAACCTTACGAGGTATTTAACATTTCACATTGAACGGTTTTATAGTATTCTTTCGTTTCGTTCTCAACCCCTTGGGTTTTTAAGAAAGTGCCATGCCCACTTTGTTATATGGGCAAAAATTTATAGAAACACGATTTGGCTCATGTCAAATGCAAAAAATTTATACAATATTGGTCAAACGATTTTCTTGGTGGATTTGGAACAAATTCATAAATATACCCACTTATTTATGCATTTATTTTTAAGTAATTAATTCCCAAAACCACCTCTCCTATTAAAGCATTTATTTATTATTTTTTTTTATTTATTATTATTTATGAGGTCTTTTGTTCTGTTATTGTGATTTTACTTTTGTAGTACATTTAATATGTTTATAAAAACAAAACACTTATGCAAACTGTTAAATTTCTATACTATATGTAGTATTAAAATTACAACGGGAGAAAACATTAGGGGGAATCTCTAAGTCTTGCATATGCCCTGGCACGGTGCAAAAGTACCAATATTGCAACACTTTGAAATCGCTCCGTATGAGGCTGTATGAGGCTGTTTGCACTGCTGCAAGCATGGAAGACTGTGCGAGAGAGACAGGTAGAAAAGTAAGGTAGTAAGAAAGAGATAAAAGTTTTGCGCTCACGTTATTACTGCCTTACTTTTCACCTGCCTCTTTCGCACAGTTTTCATGCTTAAGCCAGTGTAAACAGCCAGTATTGGAGCTTTTGTGTATTTGTCAAACTTACTTAGCTGGCACTACAACCGATGATCGGTCTTGGCCGCCTGTACAAAGCTTCGCCAGTCACTTCTGCTATGCGCGCGCTGGCGCCAGTTGATAAGGCCAAGTGCGGTCAGGTTGCCCTGCACCTGGTCTTTCCAACGGAGATTAGGACGTCCCCTTCTGCGTGTTCCTCCACCGTGGTTCGAATAAAACACCCTTTTAGCCGGAGCGTTTTCGTCCATTCGCTCAACATGACCCAGCCAGCGAAGCCGCTGGATTTTTATACGCTTGACTATGTCAGTGTCGGCGTACAGCTCATACAGCTCATCGTTCCATCTTATTCAATACAAGTCGTCCATGCATACTGGACCGTAGGTCTTGCGGAGTATCTTCCTCTCGAACGCTCCTAACAGCCTCTCATCATTGATGGTCAATGTCCACGTCTCTGCGCCATACATTAGGACGGGAAGGATGAGAAGGACTTATAGAGCGTTATTTTCGTCGGTCGAGAGAGGGCTCTACTTCTCAATTGCCTACTGAGCCCGTAGTAACACCTGTTGGTTAGTGCCAGACATGTCGATGTTCGCAGCTCGAATTATTTTCTCCAGCATAAGGTTAAAGAAGTTGCACGATAGGGAGTCACCTTGTCTGAAACCTCTTTTGGTATCAAATGGCGCGGAGAGGTCTGTCCCAATTTTCACTGCGCTGGTGGTGTCGGTCAGTGTCATTTTGCAAAGACGAATGAGCTTTACAGGGATACCAAAATCAGACATTGCGGCGTACAAGTGATTCCTAATCGTGCTGTCGAAGGCGGCTTTATAATCGATGAATAGATGATGGGTGTCGATCTGTTTTTCTCGGGTCTTTTCCAGGATTTGGCGTAGTGTGAATATCTGGTCGATGGTGAATTTACCAGGCCTGAAGCCACAATGATAAGGTCCAATCAGTTTGCTGACGATGGGCTTCAGTCTTTCGCACAGTACACTCGATAGAACCTTATATGCAATATTAAGAAGGCTTATCCCACGGTAGTTGGCGCAGATCGTGGAATCACCTTTCTTATGGAGTGGGCAGGGTACGCTGAGATTCCAATCACTTGACATGTTTTCATCTGACCATATTCTGCATAGAAGCTCATGCATGCGTTTTTTTAGCTCTTCGCTTCCGGTTTTAAACAACTCAGCAGGTATTTGTCAAACACCTGACATGAAAATGTAATACTGCATACATAAAAAATTTTATAGTCAAACTTTATTTATTAAATGGGAAATAGAATTTGAAGCTGAAGCGGGAAGCTTGAAACTAACTGAAGAGCTAACTTTGGAAAGCTTCTAGCATAACAGTTGATTGTGAAAAACAAAATATTAGAGATTGATAGAAATTATTTACTAAATTCATTAAGAAAAGCGAAATGATTTGAACTGTTAAGCATACATACCTTTTGTTTATGCATTTCCAATTTTAATAAGAATTGACATGATCTTCAGAGCTGCACATTCTGTTCACATTTTTCTTTGTCGCGCTTTGGGTTTTTTCCTCTACATTATCTGCTTCAGCTGCGTACTTCACGCTTCACATTCCGTTTCAGTAAGTAGTTTTGATTATTTCAATCGTTAAACTTTGATCTACCATGAAAATCTATATGCAAATTCATTGAAATTATTATAAATTACAAAAATTCACTATAAGTGTAAAAATTTCAGAAAAATACTGCTATTACTCTAGATCGTGAAAATGGCAATTATCATAAGTTTGTTCATGTCATTCGTACGCAAAAAATATTTTAGGAATACAATCATAAACCGATAAATAACTTTTTTTAGTTTATTATCAATTCATACTAATTTTGGGTCCCTCTTTAAATGATCTAGCATATCTGATTCACCAGAAATTAATATACACTTTCCAAAAAGATATGTTAAAGCCGCTTGCAAAAGCGATGAATAAATAAAGTTTTTTTTTCAAATACCTCAAAATTACAAAATATGGATTTATCAGTTTCTGAATGTTTGCTTCTTATTTACAATATGTACGATTACTGCATATTTAGAGTGAAACGAAACAATCTATTGGTTTTAATTTAAATTGAACGAATGGAAATATGCCACCTAAATTGTAGCTACACAAAATATTAGTATTTTAATATCTTCTGCTGCTATTGATGTAATTAAAAATCGTTGTAATTGTTTACTAAGGCCAAGATTCACAGACATTAGTTAAACACTTGGTTAAGTAAAGTGGTGACTAGAGTTTAACTATAGTGCGAACACAATGGCGTCACTGCAACATGACAAAAAGATGGCATCGACAGCAAATACAAATCATGTTTTCTGGTATTGGAACGACAAAATGATTTTATTTCTATTCTTCACAATTTCCACACATTTTTTACAATATTTCATACCGATAAAAAACAATAATTTTTAATAGAACGCTTTAATTTATTTATTTTCAAAGAAAATATCATATGACAAACAAATTTATTAATTTCACGGTTGATAATTTCATTCTGTCGCATGCAGAAATAGAAATAGATAGCGGCACATTGACGCAATGATGCAGTGTCGCAGCTATTATGTTCGTCTGCATAAGAATGCTTACTTTACTTACTTTTAATGGCACAACAGCCCATGGAAGTAGGCCAAGCTTTTCACATAAGAATGCATTGTATTTAAATGTTGGCACAATGTCGTTACCGCGTCCATTGTATTCGTGGCTTAATGCGTCATATGCAAGTACTTTGGTGAACCAAAACGCTGAACAAAAGAAAAATATGGCAGTATTGCTAAATGTGTGAATTTTGTGTGTTTATTGCATTAAACATAATAAAAGCTTCCGACCTCCAACATCTACTGAAATAATAAACTAAAAGAAAGAGCCAGCTTCAAGCGTCAATCATATGTAGAAGAACAAAAAAACAAAAACGGTTGCATTTGATTGAATAGTGCAAAAAAAAATATATATATAAAAAGCTGTAATTAGAAACAAATGTTTCGTCAATTAAAGTTTTAACTCCGCCAATTATTATTGCAACATAAAATTTGTTTTTTTGTTTGGCTAAAAATCACTATTTATAGAAGGAAACTTGGAAAGTATATTTTCGTACTAAAACTTGGCAGCACTTGATTTTTTTTGTTAAAAATATGGCAACATTTCCCATCTCACGCGAGAAAATTCATAAAATTCGATGTTTGTTTTTGATGTCGAGATCGGATTCTTTGATTGTGTTTAAACAATATGCACCGTACGGTGCAAGAGAATCAGAATTGCAAAACTTTGATATGTCTACAAAGAAGAAACAACAACAAATTTTATTACTGCACCGTGCAATGGCATATTCTAGACTTAGAGAATCTCCCTAATATGTTTTGTTTTTTCTAACGTATGCATTCTAACACTTGCCCCTCGCTACATCCTTAAGATCCGTTTATACAGTAAAGTCTTGTTGCTCAAAGTTGGAAATTTAACAATGTAAACATCAGTTTGCATACAAAGTTGCATGCAAAGTGAATCTTATATTGTTAAATTGCGTGCAAATTCCAGCTTAACGAAATTCCTTGACATTGTAGTTTTGGAAAAAAATGTGAGCGATTTTTGAAAATTTGTTGCCGACGACCAGACGTAATATTTCATTAATATTTATCAGCGTCACTTTCGACTCGGACCCAAATCCGGTATATGAAATTTTAATGTTCTTGATACCCAGTGGGTAATTTTCTGTAGTAATTTTATGTTTGTTTATACGTTATTTTGTGCTTGCTGTGGTGTAGTGGTAGTGTGCTGGAGTACTACGCAGAGTGTCCGGGGTTCGAATCTCGGCACATGCAAAATCAAAAAGTAGAAAAGATAATTTTTCTACCCGGCACCACCTCTTGGCAGGCAATGGCAAACCTACAAGAGTAAAAATTGCTATGAAAAGCTTTTCATTTCGCCGTTCGGATTCGGCATTAAACTGTAGGTCCCTTCCATTCATGTACAAATATAACACGCACAACATGAGTGGATGCGAAAAGCTCGGCCTAGGCCCTCCATGGGTTGTTGTGCCATTAAAAGTAAGTAAGTAAAGTTATACTTTATATAGTCAATAATTAAAAAATTATTGCAAACGTGAATACCATTTCCTTTAGTGCTAAATACAAATACAACTTTACATTTTCCCAGACCACAGTACACAAGTACATACCTGTGAATTATCACAGATGACTCAATTGCAATCAGATTGAAATGATATGTAGGGGAGTGTCCTCATGGTTTATCTAGCGCGTTATTTCAAAATTTTTCTACCGCCATCTGTGCGTGGTTGCTGGGAAACTTGTATCGATGACAGCATGCTTTCATTACGAAGTCGGAACGCAAAACCGATATATGCTTAGTGAAGAAAATAAAAAAGTTCAGTTGATAGTACGAAGATTGATAAGAATTCGAAAATATTATGTATAATTTTCAAGGCAAGTAATATTTTTAGAAGTGTTGTGTTATGAACATATCACAAACTGCCAAGTAAAAAAAAGCAATCCGGAACAGTTTTTTTCAAGGCTGAGACTAAAAAATTGTCAGTCTTGAACCACATTGGTTGTATTGGTTATGACGCGTGTTTTGAACGCTGAATCATTTTAATTATTTAAAAAAACAAATAACGTTATTTAAAAAAAAAAATAAAACTCAAAAGTAATACAATTCTTGTGTTTTTTTTACATTTTAGGAGCACATCTTGTCATTCAGTGATACTGAATAATGTTTCTTCTAATAATTTTTCAAGTTGGGGTGAAAATTCTGATTTAAAAATTCTGTATTGTTTAATTTTGTATTGCAAAATTCTGTATTTTAAAATTCTGTAAACTATTAGAAGAAAAGCTGTATATTGACAATGTGGAAAAGTGCACACTTTACAGCTTTTCTTCTAATATTCTAGTGTACAACTTATGATAATTATCGCATTTATACTAGTGGTATTCACTCTTTTGTGTATTCAGTGTATCTAGTGTAAGTGTAACTGTAAATACAAAAGTAAGCGTGAGCAACCCGTTCTAGGTACAATAGTTACAATAATCAGCTGTTAATATTTACATACACCAACCTAAATGCCAAGGGACACAGAAAAAATAAAATAATTAAATTTCTTTGTGAAAATGCATTGGATATATATAATTGTATGCCTAGTAAGTGAATATGAAAGTGGAGAGTACTTTTAAATAGATGTATATACATATTTCTAATCTTGTAGATCAGGAAGATGATAAGGAATCTTCTGATGGAGTTTTGGATGAGCTCATTGAAGATATAATTTTGGTATCATAATGTTGTCGTGGAATTACCCGCATAATACCAAAGTCTATTTCATGGCGAAACGATATTCTAACCTCATTGGATGATAGTCGATTCCTCCAAATGCTTAGAGTTAACTGACTGCAATTCGCTACTGTTTTAGCATTAATAAGTAACGAGGAATTTAACAAATCACATGCATGCGAGCAGTTCCCCATTGAGTTGCAGCTAGCTGTTGTTCTGTTTCGACTCGGTTCATCTGGAGAGAGCGCGTCCATAAGGAAAATTGTAGCAAGTTTTGGAATAGGTGACGGTGGCAGAATATCGAAAATTACGCAGAGTTTTCAAAGCTATTTTAAATTTGTAAGCCCAGTATATAAATTGGCTTTCAAAACCGGAACGTGAAGAAATTTTTGCTTCGACATACCATGAGCTCCCTTTCTGCTTCGGTTACATAGATGGCACGGAGCTGCAAATAGCGGAGACACCAGTGCAAAATCATACTGCATATTTTTCAAGAACTCACACATATTCCATCAAAGCGTAGGTCGTTTGCGATTACAAGCTTCGTATTCGTAGTAGTCATGACGCTAAGATATCTTGTGCGCTTTCCAGAGAAAAAAAAAAAGCTTCAATCTTCTCTCAGCCAGCTGCAATTCTTTCTCGCCTTTTCAAAGTCCATTTTAGTTTTAAGTAGCGATGTCCGTTCGATTTGAAGTGCAGCAGGTTGCAAAACTGCAGACTTAGGTGCAGCTAACTTAATTTTGTCCGCAAATTTTTCCACTGTCTTTCGCTTAGGAGTGCTTGCTGTTGCGCTGGCTTGAGTAGGAGGCTCTCTTCGAATTGGCAAAATTTCCTCAACATTGGTTGGAAGAGGAGAAGAAAGCGTGTCTTCCAAATCCAAATGGTATATAATGATACCAGAATCTTCATTGGGAAAAAATATGATATCTCGGGAAGTCTGAGCACTGTCGGTGTCAATAAAAAATTTTCCGCTTTCGTCTCGTCGTGTTCGTGTCCTTCCCGCCGAAAACTTCTTTTAAACGAGGGTAATATGGGCACATTTTTAATAGTTTTTCTATAAAAAAAATCGTTCAGAACTAAAATCACTATTTTATACAAATTTGACGCTTACTTTCTACTCTGGCTATGCCCTCATCGGACACCAGCAGGCCGGCGCCCGTTGATTTGCACCAATTTTCCGGTTTAGTAAACGATGTGCGTAGGTTACAGACTTTCCATTTTACCAAGTTCCACGTTGCTTCTACACCGCTCACATCAATAAATTTCTGTAAAACAAATTGTGCGGTGGGCGCCTGAAAAGTACAATTACTTATCATTTCAGTTGACAAAAGATAGAATCAACTTACCTCAAAGCCACTAGATTCCTCTAAATAATCGATCAATTTGGAGACTTCTTCTTGGCTCCACTTTTTGTTAGAGACCTCTCTTTTTCTGTCGTATTTTTCATTTACAAGTGCGTTTGATAATTTCGTGCAAAGGAAAAAAAATGTAAACAAAAGACGGACGTTGCCATCAGTGCACAAAAAAAATCCTTACATTTAAAGAGCATAACCTCAAATTTAAATGTCAAAAATGTACACTAGTGTTACATTTCCACTACTACAATTGTACAATCATCTATAAATGTTGTAATGTTGTACTTTTAGTGTAACTTCGAAATTAGTGTAATTTGTTGTTGGAGGTGTACTTTGTGTCCATTTTTGACTCTTGTAACTTCAAATACACAAGAGAGTAAATACCACTACTTACTATATCTTTCAAGCGTACATGTTTCTGTTCTCATTAATATTGTAAATAACAGTAAGTAGGGAATAACCTATGCCAGCTCTAATAATTATAATTATCAGACTTTTGAACTATTGAATGTGGTCGCTGTGGCGTAGTGGTAATGCGGTGGACTGCTACGCAGAGTGTCCGCGATTCGAATCTCGGCACAGGCAAAATCAAAATATATTTTTCTACACGGCACCACCTCTTGGCAGGCAATGGCAAACCTATAAGAGTAAAAATTGCCTATGAAAAGCTTTTCACTTTGCCGTTCGGATTTGGCATTAAACTGTAGATTCCATTCATGTACAAATATAACACGCATAACATGAGTGGATGCGAAAAGCTCGGCCTAGGCCCTCCATGGGCTGTTGTGCCATTAAAAGTAAGAAAGTAAAGTAAGATCTATTGAATAAATTTCGTCCTTTAATACTTTTAGTGCCAATGTGAGTTAGGCTCCACTACTACTATGATAAACCTTAAGTAGTAATGGAAATGAAATATTTTTATTAAAATTAATAAATTTTTTTTTTGGGATGAGTTTTTTAATTTTTTTTCGACGTGGTCTAATGTACATACATACATACATATGTACATACGAGTATGTATGTATAACTATGTTTTGTTCATTATAAAAGTGGTGTAAGTCCATATTTTTAGAGCATACATTTTTTGTGTAAAATTAACGGGATTTATTACATCTTCATACAAGAGAACTAGCTCATGGTGACCTTTCATACATACGAGATGGCGATGCATGCCCACTCAGGGCACACCAAGAAATTCACAATAACAGTGAATTAAAGGCATTCTTTAAAAATATATATATGTAGAAGTACTGTTTATATTTTTATTTACGTATTGGCAATTTAATTCGATTCAAGTAATAAAATAATGGCTAATAATATATTAAGAATAATTTATAATGCAAACAAAAAGGTTATGCTTCAAAGCTGTTCACGACGACAACGCTACTCGCTCTGCCCGCTACTCTTTTCATGTTAGTATGACGACCCCTCTCGGCTTTTGAGTGATGACTCCTGTGACGACTGCAACTTATGTACAACTGCGACAACTTTTGACAACTAACTCTCTCTCTGACCGCGACTGCAACTTATGTACGACTTCGGCAACTTTTGACAACAGACTCTCTCTCTGACTGCTTTACACCACTTTACATACATATATATGTTATACCACTATACATATGTATATTAAACACACATATTTGCATACATATGTGTCAACATGTGGTCGCTGTGGCGTAGTGTGTTGGGCTGCTACGCAGAATGTCCGGGGTTCGAATCTCGGCACATGCAAAATCAAAAAGTAGAAAAAAAATAATATTTCTACATGGCACCACCTCTTGGCAGGCAATGGCAAACCTACAAGAGTAAAAATTGCCATGTAAAGCTTTTCACTTCGCCGTTCGGATTCGGCACTAAACTGTAGGTCCCTTCCATTCATGTACAAATATAAAACGCACAACATGAGTGGATGCGAAAAAGCTCGGCCTAGGCCCTCCATGGGCTGTTGTGCGACTAAAAGTAAGTAAGTAATGTGTCAAACATATATAGGGTCATTTTGGTGGTGATACCCACAAATCTGGCAACACTAGTCCGATTATGTCAAACATACACATGTTTGAAAGGTGGTATTTCAGGCTACATTCTGTGTGATGACAGTTGTGTAATTCGTCGCTAGTGTAAAAGTTACATTGATTTGAAAATCAGTGAAATATCTGAATAAAATACGCTATGTGATGCTTTATTACTATAGACAAGGTAAATCCGTTGCCAAAACATGCCGTGAACGCAGGACCCAGGAGTGGTTTGCTGGATTTCGTTCTGAAATTACGATATCAAAGATGCACTGAAAGTCACTGAAAAATCCAATGAAATTTTGCAACTGATGGCGCCAGATCAACACGCAAGCTGTCAGGAGATAGCGGAGGCGCTAAATGTCAACCACTTAACAGATTTGTGGGTACCAACCGGATACTTTTATATGACCCAATACATATGACCTTTTGACAAAGCTCTTTCCACATACAAGGTTTCATCTTCTCTTTTCGATTTCATGAGATTTTTCTGCTTTTATATCTCCAAGTTTCTAGTTTAAGCTATAACTCTTGAGCGGAAAGGACTAAACTAACAGCAATTGAAAAAGAAAGTGCGCGTAGAATTTACAAGATAAAATGAAACTTCGTATGTGGAAAGAGCGTATTTGTCAATAGGCCACATAAATTTATGTATGTATTTCTAAAATGTTTAAAAATACACATTCCACATTCTGTATTCTTAAATAATATTTTATAAAACAGAAAAATATAAATCGGATTCATGTAAACTGGTAAATCCCTGTTAAACCTTGTAAACTGTATAAACAAGGGATGTGAAGTAACACAAGTTTGCATTACAGTTCGCTTAAAAGGTTCACGGTCTTCCTGAACCTCTGATTTGGTTTAAGAACCGGGGTTGCCGCACCTTGGAACCGCTGGTTGGGTTCAAAAACACCAAATTAATTTTATAATATTTTTTTTTGACGAAAGTTTATCCAATGCAACAACATCAATGTTTTCGCCCGATACATCGAAAAATCCATCGATATCTATTTTCCTTGCCCATCTCTACCTTAAATACTTCATGTAAATAAAAATGTTTATCGTTCGAACCACATATCCTTATAACAGTAGTCTACAAAAACATAATCATTCTTTTCATAAAATAACGCTGTGTATATTCCGAAAATGATGGCGATTGGACTAGTTCTAATTTTTTAAATAATGTATTTGCTGGTTAAAATTTGGTCAATGAAGTAGTGGACGTGGTTGAATAGCTTTATGGTACAATTTTTTGATGTCTAATAATTTGTTGGGAAAAAATATGAGTTTTTTTTTATATTATTGAGCCATTTAGTGTAGTACTGTGCAAAACAAAAGCTATACTTTTGAGCAGAAGTTTTCTTAATTGTTACATAAATACAAGAAAATGTATTTATTTCGCCCTTGAATGAATGGAATTACAGAGCCAATTTTTTTTTTACATGCAACACAGGGTGTAACTCTATGATTACAGAGCATTGTGTTGAATGGAATGAAGATTGATTGGTGGGGAAGCAGAAGGAGGGAGATGAGAGAGGGAATGTCAATCACACAGGAAACCGATAAAGAGATAGACACCCATTGTGGCAAGTGTTATGCCTTTACCACAAATGCCAATAACTTGAAAGTGAGATAGCATCATTAAAAAAAATATATTTTCCAGAAATCAAAGAAATTTTGTTTTTGGACTGTGCAACATTTTTACATAATATTTGTTATAAAGGGGTTTTCAATAAAAACATAACAATTTTGTATTTAAATATTAACGCACCCAAACCTTCATTCAAGGTTTACATTTTTATTATGGCTTACTCATCAAAATCATCTTCAGCGGTGAAGCTCATTTGTGGCTTAATGGCTTATCATACGCATTATTCGACTTCAACAAACCCATATGTGCTTCAAGAGACTCCATTGCATCCACAAAAAGTGACCCTGTGGTGTGTATTTCCTGCCGTAGGTGCGATTGGACAGTGTTTTTCGTCGATGAAAATGATCGGCATGTTACGGTGAATGGAGTTCGCTATCGTGCCATATTGGAAGAATTGGATGGATTTGACATCAGTGTTATGTGGTTCCACACAACTGTGATTTCTTTTATTTTTATTGGGTTACGTTAAGTGGTTGTTTTATGCCAAAAAGCAACGTAAGAAGAAGAGCTCAGGAACAATATCGAACGCGAAATTGCCAACATTCCATACGATATGTGTGGAATAGTGTTGGAAAATTGGTTGCAAACGTGCTCGGGGTGATCATATAAGCGATATAGAATTTCATACTTTCGAGGGTAGATCAATAAGTACCCGTGTTAGGAATGAAGAGGCAAGTTTTTCACAATTTTTTTTCTATTTTTCAACGTAATTCCTTTTAGCACAATACACTTTTCCCAAAGTTTCTGCCATATCTTTACCCCCTCCAAAATATACGATTTGTCAAACTCTTCAAAATACGCTTGTCTCTTTTGAGCTGAATCTTTTTCCCCCGAGCCACGTTTTAATGTTGGGGAACAGAAAGAAGTTGCAGGGAGCCAAGTACGGCGAGTACGGTGGGTGCGGCAACAATTCGTAGTTCAATTCACGCAATTTGGCCGCGACAATTCCGTATCCGATTGTTGTCCACCATAAGCATTCGCGGCACTCATCGGGCCTACACCTTTCTCATGCTTAACCTATCATGTAAAATATTAATTACCGTTCCGTACGACACTCCTACGGCCTCTGTTACTTCGCGCACTTTCGTTCGGCGATCAGCGAGAATTATGTCTTGGACCTTTTCATCGATTTCCTCGGTAACCACGTCTGCCGGGCGGCCTGTGCGCTCCTCATCAGAAACAGATGTACGACCACGTTTAAATTCGTTGAACCAATATCTTACGGTTATCATAGATGGTGAGGGGGCCCCATAGACAGCATCCAACTTCGCTTTTATTTCTTTGCATGTTTTTCCATCCAAAAATAAAAAGCAAATTACTGACCCTTTTCCATTTTATCGCGAAACACCAAACACGTGTGATACTAATGGCTGCCAAATAAAAACTACCCTATGAATCAGTTTAGTGTGGTGTCGTGTGACAGATGGCAGTACACGACGGTAATGCCAACTTCCCTTAGCAACGCCACCTGTCTTCAGACACGGGTACTTATTGATCTACCCTCGTAAATGTAACATGTACTTACTTTACTTACTTCTCCGCTTCTATTATTTTTATTTGAGAGCCTCTTTTGGCCAACTCGTCTTCTACCTCGCTCCCTTCAGTATCGCTTTGCCCAGGAATTCAGTAGAGAGAGGCCTTGTGATGCTCAATGTTGTTAAGTGAAACCCAACATTTCATTACAATCTTCCATTTAATCCCCTTGGATTCTATCGCTTTCAGTGCTGCCTTGCTTTCAACATAAATACTTATATTCGAAACCCTAATTATACTGTTTTGTATTAGTTTAGCTGCTTTGTATGGATCTCTGCTTGAAGGACGTTGCAGGAGTAAGGTAGTCGATACAACTGCCTTTTCTATAGGCCATCCGTAAAATCAAAGATAGGAGTCATGTAGTCCGTGGCCGTATTTAAGTTAGCTATGGTCTCACTTTGACCACCCTGTTCTATTTCACCCAAAATTGTACAGTGTCCATAGTTGGTTAAGTTCAGCACATTGGATTCTCGTAATCTGAGAGCACTCTTGGCGGCACAGCCCGGTGCTTCAATTTCATTTACACTAAGAGCCATAGAAGAAGTGACAACATCCCCTTTGCGGCATACCCCTTGTAGTCCTCTTACTCACAGATTTCGTACCCATAGTGGCGTTGATGACTCTACTTTTCAACAGAGAACAAGAATACCACTAAAATTTTTTTTTCACCCCATGATCTGTTAGCGCCTTGCAAATGGCTTTAGTGTTTTTGTTATTGAAGGATCCTTCGATGTCAAGAAAAAGTGTACTCTTTATGTTTCACTGACTTCTCAGTTGTACCAACCATCTCGTGGAGAACGCTATGCACTGTTCTACATTTACGTGTGAATGCTGGTAAGCCCTCTGATGTACCACATATGGCTAAAAGCCTTTCAAGTATTTTCAAAATAAAAGAAGAGAGGCTTATCGGTCTGTAATATTTAGCAGCACAGTGATTTAGGTTTCCCCCTCTAATATATCTGAAATATCAGCCCTTGATCCAGTGACGGGATTTGTCATATGAGAAACTTGGCATTCATCTTCAGCAACATCGGTTGGTGCATAAGCTTAAATTATTATCATATTCCGTGATCTTGTGTACAATCTTTCTTTTACATTCGTTTAAATGTTCTCTAGATATAAGGGATTTCGGCTAAGAAGGATTTCGTCCATACTGTTTGCTTTCATATTTTCATCTTATCAATTCAAGTTTGGCCATAAGCTCAAAGCTGGGTCTTAGTAGAGATTGCCTCCCTATTGAGCTTATCTTGTAAACATTTATAGAGCGAACCCTTTGCTTCAAGACTGACAATTGCTTCAGCAGCAACTTCATAGTGAACAGACCTGTAAAAAATTGACCCCGTTGATCCATTCAGGGATCTTCCACTGCATTTTGGCCCTCGAATTGGTTTTGTAATGAAGTTGCCTTCTCCGTCCTGTGTGGCCTCTCCTACCAGCCATATCTGGGAGGCGTTCGCTATCCGCCACCTGCGATGCGTTCTCTAGGGATAACAAGTGCCATTTAAGGTGATTTTATAATGAACGACTAAATCATCGGTTTGCAGAGTCACAGCCAAACATGGAGATTCTCATCATCATCGTCTTTACCTTTCCATAAAATAAATTCGTCTAAAAATCCGGGTTGAATTGAAACAGAAAAGTACTGTATTAGATCGCTCAATCCTCAACATATTGCAAAGATATGTACTTAGTTTTAAAGTAAAACCGCAAGCTTTCATATTTTTCTTTAAAAATACCACTAGTTTACAGCCAAAATGTACATACATTGAACACCACTATCCGAGTTCCCAGGCACCCACTATTTCATAGGCGAAATTTTGACCAGTACATGTCATCCTAAAATTATATTTATTTCCTCTGAATCCGAAATGAAATGGAAATGCTAAATACTCGTAGTTCATATTTTTAGTTTGCGCAAAAGTTGAGCCTTTTCGTTCCACTCTATCAAACTTCTGAGTTTTTTAGACATACTTGTACTTTAAGGCGTATCGTAATGTATACAAGTACTCGTACCTACTGCATATAAATATACATAAGGAGAACCTACTTTTCTAAGTTTATGTTGAAAATTGATTATGGATTATATTTATTATTATGAAAATTACATAGGAGAAATTTCGAGACATACTTTTTTAAACATATCCTGAAATTATATAATTATTGTTCGTGGTAAAAATTGTTGTATTCTTTCGTGTATTCTAAAATATTTTAGTTTTTCTATAAAATTTCAAATTTTTTCGTACATTATTGAATACAAACAATTACAATAAAGTAGCGAAATTTCTTATGTTAAACAATTTTGAAATAATAATTACAATAATATAAATAAAAACAGTTATGAAATCACCAAAAATATTTGGAGATCAAATTATAAACAAAAAAGATAAACAGAACAAAAATGCTTGGCACAAAAGTGGTTAGTTGCAAAGGGTACAGTCTAACACACACTGCTTTTCCCGCGTTATTGAAATTTGGACGTTTTTTGTGATTGTGACAAGAGAAAGCTTAAGCAATTCACAGCGAGATGTAAAGCTTTTCGGTATAAAAATAGCTGCGCATTAAATTTGTATGTGTTTTGCATAAATCTAAACACTTAAGAAAAATGGTTTTCCGGCATTTTTCCATAGCTTCAGAACTATTTATTTAACTTTTAAAATATGAAATCTAAATAAAAGGATTAAGACATTAACATGATATATTGGTATTGCATTAAAAAAAATTAATTAATAATACACTACACTATTTTCGCGAAAGTTTCGCAGTGAATAGAAGGCAAAAGTAGATATGCCCGATTGTTTATACAACGGTGAAATTGTAACACTGTGCGACATATTTTTTTTTACATAGCTTTTGACTACGGATTCTAAGATAACAAGGTTTACTGAGAAATGTAGCCCTTACAGTTTAGCAGGTTAGTAAAATTCGAGAAAATTATAGCAAACATACTTAAATTTACATTCATTAGTAGACAAAAATAACTTTATTTCTGAAAGAAGATGACGCATGTGCGTATTCTGAAGAGTTTGAGATAAGCTTTTCGAAATGGTAAGTCACTTTCATGGACTTCTTTTAGTTCGCAAGCTATTAAAGTTCTTTCAAAACCCATTAAATTTTTTTACCAAATTTTGAATCTTTGTCGCCAATATCGTGGAAACAACAGTTGATAGAAAGGAAATTAAACTTTCATTTGGAAAGATGCTGACCATTTAATATATTTTCTTAGTCAAAACTTGAATTCAAAATTTTGTAAAAATTAAAACCGCCATCGTACTTCCTAAAATAGGAAAATTAGGAAATCATATTTTCCTTGATGGAGTAAAAACAAGTTCCAAAATGTGCTCTTTGTATATTTTATCTGTGTATACCGAATTTGATTCCATTTGCTTTACTATTTCCTTTGATAATGCTTTTTGAATATTTCACTTGTGTGGGAAGTAGGCGTGGCTTTTTCCCAATGTAGACAATTTTAATAATTATGTTTCGAATTTTGTTCAATTTTATAATTTGCTTATGTATACTCTTTGAAAAATGCACTTGTATTGGAGGTACCACGTTAATTTGGCCGATTTTGTCCATTTCAGAACTAACCCTCTTTCTTATTATAAAGAATGTCTGTTGTAAGTTTGGTTGAGATTGCTATAGTTTTACTGGAGCTATGGCGTACACAGACATGAACGGAAGGAGACGACACCTCTATGCACACTGAACACGTTACAAACAACCGTTACCCTGTACACAGTGTGTGTAGATATTTATTCTTAAGAACTTTTTAAAAAGTGGTCGCTGTGGCGTAGTGGTTGTGCTTTGGACTACTACGCAGTGTCCGGGGTTCGAATCTCGGCAGAGGCGAAATCAAAAAAAGTAGAAAAAATAATTTTTCTACACGGCACCACCTCTTGGCAGGCAATGGCAAACCTACAAGAGTAAAAATTGCCTATGAAAAGCTTTTCACTTCGCCGTTCGGATTCGGTATTAAACTGTAGGTCCCTTCCATTCATGTACAAATATAACACGCACAACATGAGTGGATGCGAAAAGCTCGGCCTAGGCCCTCCATGGGCTGTTGTGCCATTAAAAGTAAAGTAAGAACTTTTGAAAATATTAAAGGGATTCTCTAAGTAGCAGAATTGCAAAACTTTGACATTCCTACAACGAAGAAACAAAAGCAACAAAATTTGCTATTATTGCATCATGCAAGGGTATATACTAGACTTATTTGTAATTATTACACCTCTTCTCATCATTATCTCTTTTTTTTTAAATTATTTTCATACATTTTACATAACGAATCCGATGTATGTAGATTCTATTGTTCCGATTATTTAGTTTCTACTATTTATTTATTCTCACCAAATAAAAGGTTCGATAACTGTGATTGTGCATGTTTATGTACCTATATGTTTAGTAATGTTTATGTTAAATAATGACATGGAAACATAGCACATCTGGAAACGTGGAAGAACGCTGAAATCTTCGTGACTTTGACGCGATGAAATATGTACAGTCAGTCATAGTTCGACAGTCTTAGTGAATACACTGAGTCTGTAATATAAGTTTAAAGTTTTTTTTAGTGGTGAAATAAGCGAATAAAGTTACAATAATATGCTCTTACACACAATCCAATATTCGAACCTCTTTAATATATAAGAATAAACAAGCATTAGAAACATAAAATCGTTACAATATTTTTAATCCAAAAATGAAAATTCTAACCCAAAAAACAGAGTTAACTTTACGAAACTAAGAAAATTGAGAACACAAGATTCTTTAGTAGCATCCTCCTTTACTTGTATTGACATAAATACTGTTACAACATTGAACACTCCCATTCCAATAACCTCTATAGCGTTAGTCTGTAACGGGAATTTAAAATTGTGTCAGCTTTCACTATGGAGTGGTCATATAATGAGAA
The DNA here is from genome assembly GCA_958295655.1 of Palloptera scutellata. Lineage (NCBI taxonomy): Eukaryota > Metazoa > Arthropoda > Insecta > Diptera > Pallopteridae > Palloptera > Palloptera scutellata. Next base: position 9,328,020 of record OY282453.1, on the reverse strand, counting down.
CCGTATCGCTTTTATAGCACTTTTTAAGTGTGAAATGAAAAAAAAACGATATTTTCGAAACGCTCCGCCCACTCGGGATTATTAGCATGTGTCTACCGGTGCATAAAACTGTTTTAGGAGACTAGAAATATTAAAGTCAGCCACCGGTCGGGCCGTCCACGAACAGTTCGCACGCCGCAAGTTATCGAAGCCGTCAAATCAAGAATTCAGCTAAATCCGCTGACAGAAAATCATGGCCCGTGAGATGAATATCACGCAAAAGTCCTTGAGTCGAATTATTAAAAAACACTTGGGACTTGGTGCCTTTAAACGTCGCACTGGCATTTGTTGACTACAGCTTTGGAAAAAAATAGGGTAGAAAAATTCAAACGTCTTTTGGTGAAGCACGCTGATAACTTACACATAAAAATCTTGTTTACGGATGAAAAAATTTTTACCGTGCAGGAAAAATTTAACAAGCAAAATTATTGGGTGTATGCACGGTCGTCTAAGGAAGCATCTGAACTGATCCCACGGTTGAAAAAGGGTCATCACCCAGCTTCAGTCATGGTTTGGTGGGTTGTCTCTTACGAAGGGGGCACTGTTTTGAATTTCTGCGAACAAGGGGTCAAAACATCGGCCAAAGTTTACACAGAAATCGTTTTGGAAGCTGTTGCGATGCCACTTAACCATTCCCTGTTCCAAAACCAGCCGTGGACTTTCCAACAGGATTCTGTGCCAGCCCAGAAACGAAAACGTCAGAAAAGAAAATCGTTTTGTGGGTAGGTTTTATTCTTGGAGGTTTGCCGTTTGCGTGTAGATAATTTGCTTATTTGTTACTTATTCTTTTTTTGACAGTGCCCATATTTGAACTCAGCATATCAAGCGAACACTACGAACTACAATACTACTGTGGGCAAAAGTTAGTAAGACTTTGTTCATAATTTCAAATTTTTTTATTCATTCTTCCAAATCTATTTCGTCCCCTTCAAAGTAATCCCCCCCGGCCCCAATACACTTGTGCCAACGTTTTTTCCAATTCTCGAAACAGTTGTTAAAGTCAATTTCCGGAAAAGCCTTCAATGCGCTTAGCGATTCATGTTTAATGTCTTCAATTGACTCAAAACGGTGTCCACGAAGCGGTTTTTTGAGTTTAGAAAATAGCCAAAAGTCACACAGTGCTAAGTCAGGCGAATAGGGTGGTTGCGGAACGATATCAGTCGAATTTTTGGCAAAATGGTCTCGTAAAACCAATGCAGTGATTTTGGAACCAATCGTGCATTCACTCTTCTTACGCCCAAATGATGTTTTAAAATGGTTTTCACTGATCCTTCCGATATTCCAACGATGCCAGTAAGGTCTCTGACTGTTAATCGTCGATTCTCGAGCACCAATTCCTTGATTTTATTGACGTGTTGATCATTAGTTGATGTTGATGGCCGTCCTGGACGTGGTTCGCCGTCAACGCGTTCTCGACCATCTTTGAACAATTTGTACCAATCAAAAACACTTGCTCGCGACATACAATTATCATCGAAGGCCTTTTGCTGAACGTTTCGGCACCAACAATTTGATTTCGCACACAAAATTTAATGGAACTTCTTTGTTGAATAATTTCATTTAATTCATTTAATTGTGAAAATCGCCGAATGCACTTTTTGCACTTCAGAAAGACAAACGTATACTAAACACTAATGATTATTTTTATGTGACATTTAGCACAGATGTCACCTTAAAAAAAATAATATTTTGATGAAAGGGTTTCCTCGCGAAATTTAAATTAAAAAGTCTTACTAACTTTTGCCCACAGTAGTATGTACGACAACAAACTTAACCGAAGCCTTTTAATCACAGGGCAGGTGAAATCTTCATTACCATATGAAACGCTTTGGAGAAGCATTTCGAATTGCTATGCTCAATAACGCATAAAAAGTTCCATTAAATGTGCAAATATTTGCTAAATATAAAAACATAAGCCCTCTGTTCGCAACTGGCGAACTGTAGGTCCAACCAGTGTATATGGCCTCGTTGGCCACACTTGTCCACAAATTAATTAGTAAAAGTATGCAGGCAGTAATTAAAAAATTAAAACATGAAATTAATCAGAAATCAGAATCACATTTGTTCTGTACAAAATACCTAAATTGATAAATGTTATAAGTATATAATTTAACTCCTTATTCTGCTAAGAACTTCCTTCATATGTCGAATGTGCATAGCACTAATTTAGTAAAGTTGATTAAAACCTTTTATTCAGACGAAAGAGAGAAATAAATAAATAAAGATGTCGAGACACGTTAGTGCTAATTTGTTACTAAATGTACTCAAAGTAGTGCTTTTCTTTTGATAAAAATTAAGTAAGGAAATGTTTTGAAGTTATCGACAATCATCATTAAGTCGCTAAAAAATTTTCGATACTTAATTATGTCATTCCTTGTCGATAATATCCATAATTATCAAGCAAATCCCCATTCCTAAATTGGAATGATGGGAAATATTGACGGGATTCAGACATTTTTTCTGTCAATACCTGCAAGTGTACGTCTGGCATCAATATGATAATGAAAACAAATGACAATACTAATATTGTCATTATTAATGACCTAATATACGACTAGCTTAGAGGGACTGAGACAAATTTGATTTTCATGCATACGCTAACTTTTTTGTTTGAACAAGTCCTTAACCGTTTTATTACCAATATCAGGTATACTTTTATCATTTTTCAAGGCAATCCAAGCCAAAATCTTCTACATTTAATTGTAGGTATTATTTAAAAATAAATAATAAAAGTTAATATAAATTATTGTTTCAATATTAATATAAAATTTAAAAATCTTCTTGATCTCTTTAAAAATATATATTAATAAATAAGCGGCGAATGGTGTTTGCCTTCATGCAATAAATACTCATGAAGCTAGATAATTTCGAAGGTTGAAGGAGTGATTTATAATGTTTCGCTAACAACAATAAAAAGAACAATGGCCGATAGCAATCTTTTAGAAAAACAAAAATAAAATTATTTTTTTTTATCTTGAAATACTTTTTTTTGTTTGCCTCTATCTATAAATCCTTACATTATGTACTACAATTTGTTAACTCTTAAATACTTTAAATACTTTATACTTTATGCTTTATGTTCTATCTTCGTTTATTATGTTTATGTCCTCAACTATGGTTTCTTTTCTCGATCAAACAATCAACCAATCAACCAATATTAATAAATGAACAACAATAACAACGACCACAACATTATATAGGATTAACGCAGCTCTAAACCCTGCAGCACAGGCGCTTAATACTGCAGCGCTTAATCCTGCATCATTACTGGGTGGGAAAAAAGATCAGGTCAATTTCTATATACCAAAGCTACCAAGGCGTTCGGCTAATGCCAATGAAGATACGAGGTTTTTGAATGAATCTTAACAAAATAATACTTTTTTTTATTAAATGCTATTTAAAATTTTATTTTTATTTTTTACAACTCTTCGGTATGTTTCAAAGCACAATTTGATACCAGGGTTATTATATTAAAATAATTGCTATTACATACACATATTAAGTAAATAAGTAAGAGTGTATTGTTTAAAAATTAAACAGAAAACTGATCAATTGACCGAATCATTATTGGGATAAAGTATGTGCATATGTATATATCGTACATATTTAAAAAAATTGCTTAGAATGCATGCTTACTATATACAAAAATATCTAGCTTCAGAAACATCCAAGTTCTAAGCTACAGGGATATTTTTTAAGAGCTTGGTTTTTGTAAATTCGAAAAAACACAGAAATTTTACAAAAGTGATTGAAAATTTTATTTGGATCGATAAATTAATTCCTGCCATTTACATTTTAAAGATAATTTCACTTGTCTAACGGAGTCGAATCACACGATCTTGGTGGCCAATTGACGTGAGATTAACTGCTCACCAAATCATCGAACGGTACCTTTCTCCATTGACCGTAACGTTGCGGCCGTCATCGTCTTTGAAGAAGTACGACCGCACCAAGCAGTGCATTTTTCGGGATGCATTGGTAGATGGTGAATTGCCTGTGGCTGGTCTTCACTACAAATACGGCAAATCTTCTAAAAAAAAAGCAAATCTGAGCCAAAAATGAATCTTGTCGCTGAAGACAATTTTGCGATAAAAAACCGGATCCTCATCCAGCTTTCCGAAGGCCCATTCACCTAAAATTCGGTGTGGTAGGGCGCCTGGCGGTCGCTGTGGCGTAGTACCATCATATTTTTTCTACACGGCACCACCTCTTGGCAGGCAATGGCAAACCTTACTTACTTACTTACTTAGCTGGCGCTACAACCGATGATCGGTCTTGGCCGCCTCCACAAATCTCCGCCAGTCACTTCGGCTATGCGCGCGCTGGCGCCAGTTGATAAAGCCAAGTGCAGTCAGGTTTCCCTGCACCTGGTCTTTCCAACGGAGATTAGGACGTCCCCTTCTGCGTGTTCCTCCACCGTGGTTCGAATAAAACACCCTTCTAGCCGGAGCGCTTTCTTCCATTCGCTCAACATGACCCAGCCAGCGAAGCCGCTGGAGTTTTATACGCTTGACTATGTCAGTGTCGGCATACAGCTCATATAGCTCATCGTTCCATCTTATTCGATACACGTCGTCCACGCATACTGGACCTTAGATCTTACGGAGTATCTTCCTCTAGAACGCTCCTAACAGCCTCTCATCATTGATGGTCAATGTCCACGTCTCTGCGCCATACATTAGGACGGGAAGGATGAGGGACTTATAGAGCGTTATTTTCGTCGGTCGAGAGAGGGCTCTACTTCTCAATTGCCTACTGAGCACGTAGTAACACCTGTTGGCAAGAGTTAGTCTCCGCTTGATCTCAAGGCTGACATTATTGTTGGTGTTTATGCTGGATCCTAGATATACGAAATCCTTGACAACTTCAAAACTATAGTTGTCAACAGTGACATTTTGTCCAAGACGCCGTGACTCTTTGTTTGTTGACACAAGGTATTTCGTTTTGTCCTCGTTCACCACTAGACCCACACGACGAGACTCCCTTTCCAGGTTGGAGAATGCTGCACTGACTGCTCGAGCGTTTTTGCCAATGATGTCAATATCATCAGCGTATGCTAGCAGCATGACACTCTTGTAGAAGATAGTGCCAGAGATGTCGATGTTCGCAGCTCGAATTATTTTCTCCAGCATAAGGTAAAAGACGTCGCACGATAGGGAGTCACCTTGTCTGAAACCTCTTGTGGTATCAAATGGTGCGGAGAGGTCTGTCCCAATTTTCACTGCGCTGGTGGTGTTGGTCAGTGTCATTTTGCAAAGACGAATGAGCTTTGCAGGGATACCAGGATACCAAAATCAGACATTGCGGCGTACAAGTGATCCCTAATCGTGCTGTCGAAGGCGGCTTTATAATCGACAAATATATGATGGGTGTCGATCTGTTTTTCTCGGGTCTTTTCCAGGATTTGGCGTAGTGTGAATATCTTGAAGCCACACTGATAAGGTCCAATCAGTTTGTTGACGATGGGCTTCAGTCTTTCGCACAGTACGCTCGATAGAACCTTATATCGTGGAATCACCTTTCTGCACCTGCCATCTGCACCTGCAGCCTTTATTGTTTTTCAGCCGTGCAATGGCTGTTAAGACCTCCTCATAGTCAGGCGGCGGTACTTCAACGCTGTCAGTGATTGCGGTTTTCGGAGTAGATTCTGCAGTGGCGGGATTATGCCGTCTTCGCCATTAAGCAGCTGCGAAAAGTGCTCCCTCCATAATCTCATTATGCCCTGGATATCTGTCACCAGATTTCCGTCTTCATCCTTGCAGGAAGAGGCCCCGGTCTTCAAACCAAGAGTCAGGCGTCTTATTCTTTCAAAGAATTTTCGGACCTCGTTCCTGTCCGCAACATTTCGATATCATTGAACTCGCCTGAAAAGACGTTTCTCCTCCCTCCTCAACTTTCTGTATCGCTCCTTAGCAGCTCGCGTTGCAACTGACTGCAAGGTGGCTCTGTAAACTGCGTTTTTTGCTTCAGTAGCATCGCGACACTCTTGGTTGTACCATATATTTCTCCGTCGACGGTGGTAGCCTAGCACCTCTTCGGCAGCCGTACGCATAGAGCGGGAAATGTGCGTCCACTGCTGTCTGTTGTGATTGCAGCTTTTCGACATCCAGCTTTCTCTTTGTACCTATCCGTACGCGATTTGCTACACATATACGTGTGCAGACCTTGGCTGCAACCAAGTAGTGGTCTGAGCCGATGTTTGCACCACGTATTGTGCGTACGTGTAGTACATTGGAAGCATGCCTTCCGTCGATCACAACGTGATCAATTTGGTTTCGTGTGTTTTGATCGGGGGACAGCCAAGTGGCCTTATGGATATCTTAATGTTGAAATCTGGTGCTACTAACTGTTATGTTTCGTGCCGCGGCGAAGTCGATCAGTCTCATACCGTTATCGGTGGCTTCGTCGTGGAGACTGAATTTTCCGATCGTCGGACCAAAGAGACTCTCCTTGCCCACCTTTTCATTAAAGTCGCCTAACACGATTTTAACATCGCGGCGGGGGCAATGCTCATAAGTTCTGTCGAGGAGCTCGTAGAAGTCATCTTTGGTCGTTTCATCCTTCTCATCTGTCGGGGCATGGACACAAATTAGGCACACAATGATGAAGAATTTTGACTTGATGCGGTTAGTGGCTAGGCGCTCGTTCACGGCCGTGAACCTCGAGACTAGATGACGCAGTCTCTTCCCAACCACAAATCCAACACCAAATTCGTGTCTCGACGCATGAAAGCTGTAGTAGATATCACAGGATGCTCTTTTGGAGCAACCCTGTCCCGCCCATCGCATTTCCTGTATAGCGGTGATGTCAGCTCTATATTGTTGGAGGACTTCCACCAGCTGGATAGAGGCACCTTCCCTGTAGAGGGTTCGGACATTCCAGGTGCATATCCGTAAATCGTTGTCCTTTGGGCGTTTGCGGGAGTCGTCAACATTAGAGGGGTTCATTATCCGTGGCTTATTTGGAGGATTCATTGGTGGGTATTTTAACGTGGTGGGTTCCAAGTCCGACGCACAACCATTCATTCAAGGCCATGGAGAAGCCCGCCGCACACATTAGTTAACTCACTGACGGTTGTCAGATCGCTATCCAGGGGACGCCACGAGGAGGCTGTGTGTCGACTTGAAACGTAGAAGCGCAAGGATCGACCATGGACGCACCTGCGACTGTCACGAACTTTACCTTGTGTCCTACGCCCCAGGCCCCCAAACCTACAAGAGTAAAAATTTTATGTAAAGCTTTTCACTTCGCCGTTCGGATTCGGCTTTAAACTGTAGGTCCTTCCATTCATTTACAAATTTAACACGCACAACATGAGTGGATGCGAAAAGCTCGGCCTAGGCCCTCCATGGGCTGTTGTGCCATTAAAAGTAAAGTAAGTAAGGGCGCCTGGCTTCAGTTCTTGCACCAGCTGTAATTTGTATGGTATTGATCCTAGATCTTTGCGTAAAATGTTCCAGGTGGGCGAATAACACAAACCCAATGGCTGCAATCGGCGCCGGATGGACATATCGCGATCTTCTTCAAAACTGGTGGATACAGCAGCAATATTCTCTTCGCTGCGTACTCTATGGATACGAAATTTTGTCACAATGAGCTGAATATCCTGCTCTGTGGGTCGATTATGACGACCATGAAATGGGTGTAGCTGGCGAAACACATTTTTCACACAGCACGAATATTGATAATACATTTCAATAATTTGTAAACGTTGTTCAGGCGTAAGTCTATTCATGATGAAATAGTAAAGAAAACTGAGCATATTTTGTCAGAAATATAAACGTCAAAAACCAAGTAGCAAAAAAACACCCTTTACATACATAAATTTTAATAACAATTGATCATCATGCATTCATGTAGATTTCTATTTAGATCATTTTACCGAGCAATAAGATTTTAAGCTTTGAATTTGTGCTACATACAACATATATATGCCTTCCTAAGTAATTACATATGTTTATACTTATATGTATAATATATAAGTTTTGTTTGCGTTCAGGAAATTGGTACAATTGTAAAAAAGCGAGAAAAGAGAAATTAAATAGCTTCCACTTTTGTTGAACTTTTTCGACTGAACAAATTTAAAATAAAAAACAAGAACTGAAAAAATAACACTGCACAACAAAATGGGATTTTAAAACAATATCTGAGTTGTGGCCCGGGTTTTCAGGAGTATTATTGGCCGCTGATGATGAGTCTGTAAAATTTTTTTAAAGCTTCAGGTTTCGTGTATGTTCGTTTTTGAAAATTAGGGGATGAAATTTCTGTTTTCGTTTTTTTTTACTTACTGCACGAATTATACAATTTTCGGAGTTTTGGGTGAAATTTTCTTTTTGTTAAATTTCCTTATCAAATTTTCGAAATACTACAAAGCTTTACGAATATGTATACACGAAACCTGTTGTGACTTGAAAACAAAAATGTTTACTGATTCGTGATCAATGGGTAAAAATACTACAGAGAAACTGGACTACAACTCAGATACGATTTTGCTGTTTTACAGCGTAATTTTTTTTCTGTGCTTTGAGTAATTTTAAATTCCTTCAATTGAATCTTATATTATCTAATAATAAAGTCGAACTAGAAAGAAGCGGACATTTCAGAAAATACATATTAAGTACCTATGTCCTATCTACTTTGACTTTTGTTGAACTTTTAAAGCAATTATTATAAATAATCCTTGTTCTTCTTACAAAAATTTGTTGTATTTAAATTTTAAAAGTTAATCTTTTTTCTTTCTGCACACACTCTCAAATTCTCCGCTTTATAGCTTTTTGACACGATAATAGAGAATTTTAGCGAACCAAATTTGAAATTTCTTCAAAAATAAATTTTTTATTTAACAGCTTTTTTTTGTTGACATTGTGTATTGCATTAATGGATAATTAGAGTAATTCTAAAATCACCAAGTGCTGGTTTTTATAAACATGCCTGTTTTCCGTTCGCCACTCAGTTCACTCAGCTTTTCTTGCCGCAGCTCTATCAGAACTGTCTCCATTATTTGATTTATTAATCTGTCTCTTTTAACAACAAAAGAAAGAGCAGCTGTTATGTATGAAATCAAAAAATTTTTTTTTTAAATATCTACAAAAAGGTAATAGATATTATTAAATTTTTCCTAATTTTACAACCCTATTTATATACTTTTTTACAATTTTAAGTGAATCATTTGACAGTCGAAATTTCGCATTTCCACGAAATGTTAAATTTAGACTAAATTCTCTCTCGTGTAAACAAACTAAGTACATAAACAAGCTTTTAGTGTAACTAGTTAGGTTTTGCCGATACTACAGACTTAAGTTTTGCTACACTTGTTCTTCTTAATTTTTCCAAATTTAGAATATATACATACAAATGTATATAGAGTTTCAGTAACCCAAAGCCAGGATATTATAATATATGAACAGATTTGATAGGAAGACAGAGAGGGCTAGGATAGGTTAGGTTAAGCGGTTGCCTATTAGAACACACTTAGAGCAAAGACGACCCACGTTGTAGATGCACCATTCACTGCCTTCCAAAGAACACCGGGATACTCAAACCACATGGGCTTTATGGTATATATGTATATTTACATACTTACATATCTACTAGTATCCAAAATCAGCTGGCCTCAATTCAGACATGTCGTTAGAAGTCATGACCTAGGATATTTTTCTTAGAGAATGCAGAGAGAAAATGCATACATTTCCAATTGTTTCTTTGTAGGTTGGTTGGTTAGGATAGCTGACCCACAATAGATTATTTGTGGGTCACAATAAGCACTATAGCGACATTTTAAAACCACTTACTCACCGAACATTGGATTAATGTTAATTACTTAACCAATCCTATGGAGTTTAGGTATGCTAGCATATTCTTTGGACTAACTGTCCAAGGAAATACTTTCCCAAAAACCGATATCTGAGAGAGGAAACCGATAAAGAGATAAACAGCCATTGTGGCAAGTGTTATGCCTTTACCACAATGAACTTAAGCTTTATCATTGTCGACTATGACCGCATGTAGCGCCAAAGGCCAAGCTTTTCGATTCCACCCATGTTATGCGTGTTATATTTGTACATCCATGTAATTAATATGTCTCTCTATTAGTCGATAAGCCTCCCTATTCGCCAGAACTTCAGCCTGAAAAACTGTGCAGTAATTAGGTAGGCGAATATATTGATGTATTCCCACCTGCGTTGAGTGAACCCCCGCATTTGCCCCACAGGGGGGAACAGGTCGTATTCTGTTAAAATCTTTTTACTATACATTCTGTCCTTGTACCTTATCTTAAAATCGAACTTGTTACTAGATTCCATTAAGTTCTAGTTTTCTCAATATCACTTCACAACAAATTGTAACTTTTCATGCATCAGGAACTTCATACATAATTTGTCTCTATATCTCAGAGAAATCCTTTGATTTTTGGGCAATGTTATGCAGACGGTCAAATGATCGGTGATGTCACTTTTTACGCTCCTTTTGTTTTTTCAACTCTGTGTGCAAAGATGTTATGCAGACGGTCATTTGTACTATTTATTATTTGCACTTCGTGGTTAATCGTCATTTCATACATTCCAGAGACATTCATGTTCCTGGAACTGAGTGATTAGCTTTTGAGCATTTACGCCGCTCCACTATTTTGGCATTCTAAACAAATAATTTCTGAATAAAATTATAATAATTCATGACAATTATTTTATTACAATAAGTACTTACTTACACTTTCAATTTTATTTGCTATAAGTACATACCATATATAAATGTATATTTATGCATATATATTTACGTTAATTTTTTTTATTTTTTACATTTTTGGAAATAGTGTAATAAAATATTGTGTGAATTAGTACAAAGTTCAACCTTAATGCCCATATCGCTTGTTTGTTGCAAGACTGCCATAACTCAAAAAACATAAATTTCGGGAATAAAGCATTTAAACTTTTCAATTCACCTATCATTCCATATGTACAATTGATATCGACAACAATTCGTTATGATTATGATGATTTTTTTACACAAGATAAGCACTAAAAATTGTTCTTTATATGTACGAGTACTTTCCTCGAAAATTTGTTTTTTATATTTGACCGTTGTATATGGCTGAAATTTGTTTTATAAATAGCTCGTCCAATTTTTCAAGTGATCCTTATCCGCGATAGGAAAAGCAAGATAGCGAAACGAAAAATACATAGATACATAATTATTGGGTCATAAAAAAAGTATCCGCGGTTTGTTGGGGCATTTTTGAACAAAAATTGTCTTTGTTGTCATTTAGTTGATGTTTAGTGCCTCCGCTATCTCCTGATAGCTTGCGTGTCGATCTTGCTTCATCAGTTTCAAACATCGTCAGCATTCTCACCGTACACCGCACAAATATTTTGAAGCTTGTTTTTGCAGCGGTTTATTTTCTATAGTAATAAAGCATTTCATAGCATATTTCTTCAGATATTTCACTCATTTTCAAATCAATGTAACTTTTTACACTAGCCTCGAATTACACAAGTGTTTCCACACAAAGTGCCATCTTTCGAACATGTGTTCGTGGGTACTAACATCACCTTATAACAGGGGATACTTTTTATATGACCCAATATATTATATAACACAAGAAAATGGAGCTATTCAAAAGCAGCTATTGAAGATTTTGAAAGAAGCGTGTTCTAGAATGCATAGAGGAAGTGATACAATAATATTTTAATTGAGCCTGCTCAAAATGAACAACGGTGCGAAAGCATGAACGACTGTGCGAAAGAGAGAGGTAATTGGCGCGTTGATGAATGCTCAATGATCATATTGATCCAATTCTGAAACTTTTTTTTCATAAATTTACATAAGCTGCAGCGATAACATCAAAGACCAATATGTTTATTGGTCGAAAAACTAATAAAAGAAATTATTAGAATTATACAAGAAATAAATAAATATACATATAATACATTTTTAGCATGCAACTGCAGTCGTCGCTATATTTCACACAAGAAAAATACGTGTCCCTATTCCCCTATCTCGTACAAAAAGTCTAAATGTTGAAATCAGACGCAATCGAAGATGGTATCAGAGGTTAATAGTAAAAACAAAAGGTTGTTCTTTGTATACTACTGACGATTGGCCATCAAATAATAAAATTATGACAAAAAAAACCAAAACCGGTATTTCAAGATCCTCTAGAAAAACATAGGTAGTGAAACAGTCAACTTTTTTTTGGTAACGCACCCTAATGTCATTACATCTATTACATTAAATATCTATTAAGCATTCCATATATGTACCTTCTATCGTCAAAACGATGTATCCGGGGCACACACACTAACACATACATACCAAAATCTAGCATTTCCTGTGCATGTTTCATAGAATCAAGTTTTGTGTATTTACCACCAATTCTTGTGTGGGTGTGAGTGCATCTGTGTCAATGTGTTGTGGTGAATGAAGGTGTAGTTGTGTTTGATTTCACTGCACTAAAAATATCAACGCGAATTAGCGTCTGCAAATGGAGTGGGGCGTACTACATCTCTCCCTCCCCCCTCACCCCTGCACACATATGTGCAACTATAATTGAATTGAACTAAATTGAATTTGCTGTATGCATTTGCAAAGTGCCGGAAAACGGAAATATCAAAGTGTTAAAGAATGTGTCAAAACGAAATCCCACATATCGCTACCTTTTGCAAATTAATGCAGCGATATGTAAATAGCAAGTATATGTATACTCTCAATAAAATAGACCTCTTTCTATAGTAGTGTGCGTGTATATTTGTGCGCACCAAGAGGCTATTAGTAGTATGCTAGGGCTGGGAAAAACATCTAGTTGCCGATGTCTAGATCGATTAATATCGATATGCCTAATACATCGGTAGTGTTTCCGATATTACAGTAACTTCACTGTGCGTGTCAAGCATTGCGCACATGAACTGACCTTAAGAGAGCCAACGTCTGTGCTTTTTTATTTACATTTTTTTATTTTTACATTCAACACACAGGGTGTACCCCTATGAATGCAGAGCGTTGTGTTGAATGGAAGGAAGATTGATAGGTGTGAGGAAGAAGAAGGGAGATTGAGAGAGGGAATGCAATCACTATGCGCTAGGAAGGTGAAATGACCGATTTTTGTCGATATTTATCGCAGCTCTATAGTATGCGATGGTGAGACGGAGATTTTATAGAGGGAAGCAGAGATTACCTTTTTAGCGAATCTTTATATTTTAATTTTTTTTCCAGATATATGAAAAGTTTTTTAAATATTAAACATAAGTTATTTAGAGAGAATAGCTTGCTCAGCTGCTAAAATTACTTTGTCTGAATGGAGAATGTTGAAATAAGTACTCGTAATGTAGCGAAAGACTAAGTATTATCGAAATCAGCGGCTGTAAATTATATAGCATTAGGCATTCCATTTCTAAGTGCGCACATTGCCTAGATTACTTCATTCCATTCATTCGTAACTATGTAAATATCATTCACATTCATACATGTACCTACCATATGCAATTTCATCTAGGGCATAACGATTATTAGGGCTGACGATTATTTAATTAGTAAAATTCATAGATAACACTCTTACTTATTTGTGCCATATACATATGTATGGTATGTATGTGTATATATTTTACAAAAGCTTTAGCTTGGATGGGTATAATATGGAACTTTATCTTTTTATTAGATATAAAACTTTTGAATTATGTAGTTTTTTTACTTTTAACATTATTACATTATTTATGTATCATACATTCTTGATTTGCTTTTACAATCTTCCCTTTCTGTACTATATTATCACTTTTTACTTATTAATTTCCTACTAATTAAAAGTTATGCACTAAGTATAGGGTGCGTTATTTGTTATGAGCTTCGATTTGATAGTTGCCAATTTACTTAAGTATCGTTATCTGTACATATTTAAATGATAAAATATCTTACAGTAAATAAACTTTAAGAAACAAAGAAATATTGATAAATTAATAACTTTCTCAACTTTGCAAAAACAATTTCTCATGTCCAATATTTTAATTAAAAATCTGAGTATTTTGAAGCACCCAAACTGTCAAACTTACCCAACCTATCCAAAAGAGCTGGATAGGAGTCATTACTTTAGGAATTAAATTAGGCTTAATTACAAATTACAATTCTGTGTAATTTGTAATCAATTACTTTAGAACCATTTGAAAGGAACTAATTACTTTACAACTTATTTTTAAAATTCCATTACAAAGAATTGTAATTTGTAATCGAAATTTTTTATTTCTCTGTAACGTAATTTAAATTTTTTCAATTCTATTACAAGGAATTGAAATTATAATGAATTTTCCTCAAAATCACATATGACTCCTCAAAGGAATTGAAAAATGATTTTGAGGGTAAGGCATTATAATTTCAATTCCTTATAATGGAATTGGAAAAGTTTAATATATAAAGTTTTAATAATAAAATAAAAGTAACAAATTTCAATTACTCTATGGAATTGGGAATGTAATCAATTTCTTTACCATGGTTATGATGTAATTGATTACAAATTTCAATTACCAAGTATATAATTGTAATGTGATTGAATTTACCCAGCAAAAATGTGACATCACAATTAAACAATTGACTTCAACAAGAAATGTTACTTAATGGCCGACCCACTGAATTCCTAACCGTCACTATACAGCAAATACAGTGATCGCTATGCGTCATGTACATATTTACTCACAGTAGACTGTTGAAAAAAGTCTTTCATGTCCGACCCCTTTTATCTTCGATTTTGGTAGAAAATGTGACTAGCACTGAACATACAGAATTTAGTAGGATTCTTCTGATATTACTTTAAATCGTGTGAGCTTTAGGAGAAACACGGGCTCCAATTATCTTAAAGTATATATCGTGGCCTTTTTTTACGTTGCACAATGTAATTACTATATTGCACAACATATAAACACATTCAAAAACATTCTATAATCAAATCTATCTACATTGTTTAACAGATCAATATTTATATACATAAATATGTACATTATTTAGTATAAATTGATATGCATATTGTATAAAGTTATAGCAGTTTTTGAATAATTAAAAATGTGCAATAACTAAAATTTTAAATATACATACCATACATATCGCCTCCTAATAGATCCATGAGTTCTGTACGGTCAACAATTTCTGTAAGATTTCACCAATGTTCACCAACTTGGTATATTATATTTAAAAACTTCGATTGATTGCATGCAAAAGTTAATATTAATTTTATTTAAAATTGTATCTCATAAACCATTAAGATTCGGCATAATCTAATGAAATAGGAATACGGAATATGTATAGTCATAGTATACATACAATAGCTGTGTTTCTTTTATGACGCGTTCACTATAAGATAACTATCGCAGTGGCAATAGAAACGCGCATCCCTGCTTATTTTTTTGTGAACAAAACTTGCAGCATTAAGTTTAAATTTAAATAAATTACATAAATATGTAAATACATTTTTGCTCCATAAAACAGCTTAATATTCAAAAGGGAACCTTTTTTCTTTCGGAGACATACTTGTGATTTCCTGTTGTTTAGGCCATCTTAATGCACATTTCCTTTCCTATTCAGTTTCTCTATCCTTATTTCTTTTTGTTCTATATTTTGCTTTCTTTTGCTTCTATATTTTGCTTTCTTTCTTCCATCTCTTGGTTCTTCTCTAGAACAAATTCACACCGGTCGGTTGAGCTCTTAAATAAATTTGTTGTATTACCTTCGTGTGGGACTGGAACTGTGGAGTACTGGAAAAATTCACAGATTAGTATTGAAACTCTCAATGGTAAATTACAGTACTCAAGGGGGAGAGCAGCCATAATTTGGGTCCGCATTGTCTGCTTGTAGGTAGTACAAGCTTTGCATTGGAATATGCTCTTTTTGGCAATAGACACAGGAAAAATTACTCGGACAATCCTTTCTCATGTGAGTGAAAGCAAGACAATTTTCACAGAGATTATCTATTACGAAGTTAATTCGTTCGTATATCAAAAGGTTTTTAAATTTAGCACAACTCTTCATGGCATGGCCTTCTTTTGAAGAGTGTTATGACTAAAAACATTTAGCTTTTGCTTATTTGGATGAATTCTGTTGAGTCGTTCTACTACTTCGTATCTATTCGTCAGGAAATCATCTAGCTGTGACCAAAGAGGTAGGTCTCTTCGGGACTTTAGGGATCGTTCCTACAGCGATAATGTTTCGTGTGGTAGTTTCGTAGAATATGTATATACTAGAATATGATCCCAGTTTTCTGTGTTACGCCTTGAGAAGCTAAGACGCACAGACAGTTATTAATTGTCATTTGAAGTTTTTGTATCTCTTCGCTATTCTCGGAATGAATAGTG
The DNA here is from genome assembly GCA_958295655.1 of Palloptera scutellata. Lineage (NCBI taxonomy): Eukaryota > Metazoa > Arthropoda > Insecta > Diptera > Pallopteridae > Palloptera > Palloptera scutellata. The sequence goes on along the minus strand of OY282453.1, from coordinate 9,311,662 downwards.
GGCAAATTCAGTAACGTTTGTACTTGATTATCAACTAGAATGCGTTTATTCTCATAACGAGCTTTCAAGGCTTCCCATGCTAGAGCGAAATTTTCGTCGCTTAACGGATGTTGTTTGACGATAGCTCCAGCTTTGCCTTGCGTTATATACCTGAGATGGTATAATTTTTGAGCAGAAGTGAGTTTTGGATGGTTAATGTAAACGGCGGTGAACATGTCTCGGAAAGACGGCCATTCTTCAAAACCACCAGAAAAAATTTCTGTATCGCAAGGTGGAACTTGTAAGCATGGCATGATACTTGCCTGCTCTTTTGTTGTTGTTCTTTAGGGACTTCTCTTGAAATCGCTTGAGGTTAAAGTAATTTCAACTGATCTTCAATTCTAGCCATTGTGTTTTCGTATGTTTCTTGACAGCTACAGTATTTACCACTAGCCTTGACTTTTCGGGCAAGTCACTGTCGTCTGTCTCAAACACCAAATTATAGACTCCTTAGAGTCGAGTTCAACTGTTTTCTAATTTTATAGCAAAATTGTACAAGATTGTCACTTTCGGCAATGAACTTCTGCATGGAGTTCGCCTTTTTTGTGACTTAGCGAGTTCTTTTCTTTTCTCTTTGTTGCTCGCGTTGCTTTATAGCATTCTCTTCGTCTGACATTTTTAAAAAGTTTTTTTATTTGTCTCAACAGAATCGCTTTGCCTGGGAGGAGTTCTATCAACAGGCATTAAGTTATTCTAAGAAATTTAGAATTACTTTGAAAAAATATAATTGCAAATAAGTTCCAAGAAAAGGAAAGGGGGGAAAATATATTGGAATTAGTTGTATATAAATGAGCAACTATATATTTTTCTGGAAACTAGAAATAATTCCTGTGAATAAAATTATTTTATTTTTTTTTTATTAACCGTAAAAATGCTAATTTCAACTTTTTGTAGCAAAAATAATTTTAAATATTCAATGAAAATTAATATATTTATTTTTTTTTTGTTGTAAAAAATCAACCTGCTTATATATATATATATATTTCAATTTAATGGGAAATAAAAAGAATAAATATGAATACAATATAATAATGGACTTTAATTAGTTAAAGTGTACCTAAATTTTTTGCACAAGATGTAATAATTTTGTATAGGCTTATCGTTTGGAGGTAAACGAATGTAGCGCAAAAGAAATAGCAAGAATTTTCTCTAAAGCAAAAGTGTGTATTTGTTGTTGTACACGGAACTTATTTACTTTATGTAAATACAAAAGATATTTTTGTATGTTGGAACTAGTATGTATGTACCATATTGAGTATAAAATATTGTTTATATACATATGTATATGAAGTTCACAAGTAAAATTTAGGAAATAAATACAAACTTGTACTTACTTCAATACTGGACAAAAGCTTAAAGTTTTTAGTGGCCACTGCACTAACCTCATTGTGTTATGTTTTTTTTTTCTTCTTTCGCTGGCATTTATCCTGCTCGAAGGACAAATGTTTAAGCTCGAATGGGCTTGGTTGAAGGAGAGATGGAAAGGGGGAGAGGAAAAAATACCGGGAAATCGGATTTAATAATTTAGAAAATACTTTATTGAAATAGGGAAAGTTTAAATTTACAAAAATGTAAAGGAGGAAAAGGGATCAACCGAACGGTTATAGATATTCGACTGTTATGAAACGAGCGAAAATCTCACACCATCAGCGTTGATTGGCAGGCACGAATTGAGACTAATACATGAAGTATTCCATCCATATAAGAAACAGCTTCTTCAGGAATCCCTCAGTGGAGGCAGTCCTCGCTGAGTAATTAAGTTCAACTTCCGGAACTTTGTTACTTGTAGAAGCTTACTGTGCTTGCCTTTTGTTCTCACTCAAGAGAAGGACAATTCCGATCCTTATCTCTTGATGGCAAAAGGTTAAGGTGGCAAACAATAAGCCTTCTGCGGTTACAATTTTGCAAAGGAAAAGCTTATTGTGATTGCTTTTAGTTCTCACACTCAGGGGACGGGCAACTCCGATCCTCGTCTCCTGGTGGCAAAGGGTTGGCGGCCCTCCTGCAATCAATAAGCCTTTCGCGTTTATAACTCTCCTTAGAAAAAAGCTTATCGTGCTTGCCTTCATGTTCGCACCTGAGAGAAGGACAATTCATTAAAAATCAAAAAGAGTGTATTCCAATGCAAAGCTTGTACTACCTACAAGCAATGCGGACCTAAATTATGGCTCCTCGCCCCCTTGAGCGCTGTAATTTTACATTGAGAGTTTCCCTACTAATCTGTGCATCTTTCCAGTACTCCACAGTTGCAGTCCCTGACGAAGGTTGTACAACAAATTTATTTACGAGCCCAACCGATCGGTGTGAATTTGTTCTCGAGAAGAACCAAGAGACAGAAAAAAGAAAGCAAAATATAGAAGAAAAAGAAAGCAAAATATAGAATAAAAAGAAATAAGGATAGAGAAAATGAATAGGAAAGGAAAGGTACATTAAGATGGCTTAAACACCTGTACTAAAAGTACAAGTTTTCCAAATAAATATTTTCGTAAAATTAAATGTTTAAATTAGAAAAAATCTTATACAAACGTTTGTTTATCTGTTTACTGTCATTCTTCTTCTTATTTGATTATTCCACACTCACAATAAGATAAATGGAGCTTTTTCACATCCACTCATGTTATGCGTGTTATATTTGTAGTGGTCGCTGTGGCGTAGTGGTAGTGCGTTGGACTGCTACGCAAAGTGTCCGGGGTTCGAATCTCGGCACAGGCAAAATCAAAAAAAAAAGAAAAAATAATTTTTCTACACGGCACCACCTCTTGGCAGGCAATGGCAAACCTACAAGAGTAAAAATTGCTATGAAAAGCTTTTCACTTCGCCGTTCGGATTCGGCATTAAACTGTAGGTCCCTTCCATTCATGTACAAATATAACACGCACAACAGGAGTGGATGCAAAAAGCTCGGCCTAGGCCCTCCATGGGCTGTTGTGCCATTAAAAGTAAAGTAAAGTAAGCCATTTAGTGCAAGTAAATATACCGCTGACTGTGAAAATCAAAACTATGGTTTGGTTACACTTTATTTATGCCGGTTATAATTCTTCGCAGGGATAGATATCGCCGCGATACAAGCATGCATATATTATATTTTCCCAGTACAAAAATTTTTTTAAGCAGGTGTACGCGACAAAAGAAACACAGCTTATATAATATTGTATATTTAAGTATATATCAAACGGTTCGACAAAAATTCCGAAAAAATCTGTAGCATGTCAAAATTATTTAAAAATCGATTTTAAAGTTTTTACATACCGTACATTTCAGAATAAAGCTTGTTGGAAAGCAAAGTTCGGCCGAACTCTCGATACCTTCCTCATTCTAAAAAAAAACCCTTTTGTTGCACTCAACGGTTGGTTGTATTTTAATGGTTTTTGCATGAAATTTTTTGAAGAGTTCATTTGTATAAGGGTAGGCGTTGTAATTACCCAGATATGGTAATTTTCTTCACATATATTCTTCAAGCCACTTCAACTGAGTGCATCTTCCAATCGACACAAAGTTCTGCTTTCATAGGAGTACACTCTGCATGTTAAATGAATCAAAAAAATTGCTTCACTATTTCCTTTGAAAATCGAAATAGTAGCCAAATTTAAACAATTTTTACAAGACATAATTACTTTAGAGGCTAGGTAGGTACCATGCCCACTTAACCGTTTTTATCCATTTAAGAACTTAACCTCTTCTTGTCTGCAAGGAATGTCTGTACCAAGTTTGGTTAAGATTGCTTAAATTTTACTGGAATGATAGTGTACACAGACAGACGGACATGGCTAAATCTATAAATATATAAAGGACGATCCATCTAATATTTGGAATTTGAACTTTGAAAATTAGTTTTATATTTCCGGTTAACGGAATGGGTCGATATAAGCTTGAACAACTTTGGGAAATTCCGTTCAAAATTCGGAAGAAGAGACTTCGTTGGACTATTTTTTGTTCTCTTAAGGACCAAATTTGTGCAGCCATCGGTGAAGTACAGCTCCATATAGAAAATATACTGGAAAATTGAGTTGATCATATAGGAAATTGCAAGTCCAGCCGTTGAAGTCATTTGAATGAAATAGTGTTCCACACTTAACCGTAAGGATTGTACTTTATAATAATAAAAACCACATTGGACAAAAATTATTCGTTTCTTATTTACACCATTATCAATTTATTCCAAATTATGAATGGTCAACCCTGTATATATAAAACTTCGTAGCTACGTCGCCTAATTATGAGTGTTACTAGGTCAAAGTCAATATACCCTGTACATTGTGTGTGTACGAATTGTAAGAACATTTGCCATTTACGACTAACATTATCTGTTGGGCTAAAATTTTGCAATGTAATGTAATGTAGGAAAATAATTTAAAACAAAGAACATCTCTATTACATATGTTTGAATTTTTTTTTAGAATTGTTTGAAAAACAATATTGGTTTTGTACTTAATTTGCCATCTGTGGTTTAAAATTATGTTTTATAAAATTCTCTATTCCATTACCTTTTCAGAAAGCCCTTATTCACTAAAATCGGCTTATGCTTTTCTATTTTATAGTTTCTTTCTTTCTTTCAGGTGAGGTAAGTAAAAACTTTAAAATCGATTTTAAAAAAATTTTGACTTGCTATAGAAAAACTGAAAGACATTTAACTATATTTTCGAACTTTTTTTGGAATCTTGAATGGGTGTTACAAAGAGTTAAATTTTATTGAACAGTGTAACGTGGATTTACATATACGAGGTGTGATAAAAAAATAACCGTTATTTTCAAATTTCGTGAGTTACAACGTATGTTCGCATTTTGTTTTTCTGTTATGTTGGTACACATGTCTGTTATATATGTTGGCAATACCAACCATTTTGAATTGTCAGTTTGTTTTTGACAGATAAAAAGGTTAGTCGTGTTTTGGTGTGCTCTTCGATTTTTTACTATTCGAAAAAAAGGATCAAAGAAACTGTATTCAGTTTTGTGTAAAAAATTAAATTAAATGCGCAAGGATTTTTGAAATGTTGACTGTGGCCTTTGGTGAGTCTACTATGAGCAGAACACAAGTTCAATTGTGGTATAACCGGTTTAAGGAAGGCCGAGAATCATCAACAACCGATGAAAACATTGACGCAGTGAAGAAAATGATTTTGGATAATCGTAGAATCACTATCAGAGAGGTTGCTGATGATGTTGGCATATCGTTTGGCTCATGCCAAGCTATTTTTACGGATGTTTTAGGCATGAAACGTGCGGCAGCGAAGATTGTTCCAAAATTGCTAAATTTTTAGCAAAAACAACGTCGCTTGTGCGTAAGTTTTTGGCCAAAAACAAAACCGTTATCATGCCTCAACCAACGTATTCACCGGACTTGGCCCCGCTGACTTTTTCCTCTTCCCAAAACTGAAGACACCGATGAAAGCAAAGCGTTTTGCTACGATTGAGGAGATAAAAGAAAAATCGAAACAGGAGCTGTTGGCGATACCAAAAAGCGCGTTTCAGAAGTGTTTCGAGGATTGGAAAAAACGCTGGCATAAGTGTATTATATCTGAGGGGGATTACTTTGAAGAGGACAAGATAGTTGTTGATGAATAAATAAATACTTTTTGAAAATTTGAAAATAACGGGTATTTTTTTATCATACCTCGTATACTTGCTTACTAACTTAGCTGGCACTACAACCGATGATCGGTCTTGGCCGCCTCTATAAAGGTTCACCAATCGCCTCTGCTAAGCACGGGCTGGCGACAGCTGATAAGGCCAAGAGCAGTAAGGTCTCCTGTACCTTTTTGACGAAAAGAAGGACATCCTCTTCTGTATGTTCCTCTACCGTGGAATGAATAAAACACCCTTCTAGCCTGAGCGCTTTCTTCCATTCGCTAAGGACATGACCCAGCCAGCGAAGCCGCTTTTTATACGCTTGACTGTGTTGACTAGTGTCGGTGTACAGATCATACAGCTCATCGTTCCATCTTATTCGATATATGTCGTCCACCCATATTGGACCGTAATTCTTACGGAGTATCTTCCTCTCGAACGCTCCTAACAGCCTCTCATCATTTGTGGTCAATGTCCTCGTGTCGGTGCTATATATAAGACGGGAAGGATGAGGGACTTATAGATTGTTATTTTCGTTGGTCGAGAGAGGGCTCTGCTTCTCAATTGCCTACTGAGCCCGTAGTAACACTTGTTGGCAAGAGTTAATATCCGCTTGATCTCAAGGCTTACATTATTGTTGATATTAATGCTGAGAGGTCTGTCCCAATTTTCACTGCGCTGGTGGTGTCGGTCAGTGTCATTTTGCAAAAGCGAATGAGCTTTGCAGGGATACCAAAAAAAGACATTGCGGTGACAAGTGATCCCTAATCGTTCTGTTGGCTTTATAATCGACGAATAGATGATGGGTGTCGATCTGTTTTTCCCGGCTCTTTTCCAGGATTTGGCGTAGTGTGAATAACTGGTCGATGGTGGATTTACCAAGCCTGAAGCTACACTGATAAGGTCCAATCAGTTTGTTGACGATGGGCTTCAGTCTTTTGCACAGTACGCTCGATAGAACCTTATACCCAATTTAAGAAGGCTTATCCCACGGTAGTTTGCGCAGATCGTGGAATCACCTTTCTTATGGCTAATATAGGTTCTTTCTTATGGCTAATAGGTTCTAATCACTTGGCATTTTCATCCGACCATATTCTGCATAGAAGCTCATGCATGCGTTTTTTGAGCTCTTCGCCTCCGGTCTTAAACAACTCAGCAAGCATGTCATCTGCACCTGCATCCTTGTTGTTTTTCAGCCGAGCGATGGCTGTTAAGATCTCCTCGTAATCGAGCGGTGGTACTTCAACGCCGTCAGTGATTGGGGTTTCCGGAGCAGATTCCCCTGTGTCGGAATAAATAAGCTGCGAGAATTACTCCCTCCATTACCTCGTCTTATTCATTGAAAGAATTTTCGGACCTCGTTCCTGTCCCGTAACCTTCAATATCATTAAATTCGCGTCTTTCTTCATCTCTTTTCTTGCGTCTCAAAACAGCGTTTGTCGCTTCAGTAGCATGGCGACACTCTTGGTAGTACCACATATTTCTCTGTCGACGGTGGTAGACTAGCACCTCTTCGGCAGCCGTACGCATAGAGCGGGATATGTGGGTCCACTGTGCGCATATATCATCAAGTTGAGTGTTTTGCGACAGGAGGAGCGCGAGTTGATTGCCGAAGACTTCGGCTGTGTGTTGTGATTGCAGCTTTTCGACATCCAGCTTTCTCTTTGTACCCATCCATACGCGATTTGCTACCATACACGAGTGCAGACCTTGGCTGCAACCAAGTAGTGGTCTGAGTCGTTGTTTGCACCACGTATTGTACATTGGAAGCGTGCCTTCCGTCGATCACAACGTCGTCAATCTAGTTTTGTGTGTTTTGATCAGGGGAAAGCCAAGTAGCCTTATGGATATCCTTATGTTGGAATCTAGTGCTACTAACTGTCATGTTTTGTGCGGTGGCGAATTCGATCAGTCTCATATCGTTATCGGTGTCTTCGTCGTGCAGACTGAATTTTCCGATCGTCGGACCAAAGAGACTCTCCATCTGGATAGAGACACCTTCCCCGTAGGTGATTTGGACATTCCAGGTGCATATCCGTAAATCGTTGTCATTTGGACGTTTGCGGGAGTCGTCAATATTAGGGGGGTTCCATATCCGAGGAATATTTTAACGTGGTAATCTGCCATATTAATCTTGTGTCATACATTTTTTTGAAAAAATTTTAAACCTTTTGTGGTTGGACGCCACACCACTTTCCAATCTTTGTTATTTGTGTGTGATATTCAATCAGTGATGCAACATCACATTTGAATCTATTAGGGCACTCACACATGTCATACTTTTTTTCAAATTGGAGTTTTGACTTTTGAGATCTTGTGTTACTTCATTGTTTTTCCAAAGATTTAGCAGTAGTAAATCAAAAAAAAAAAATCAATGGTCAAAAAATATTTAAAAAATTCTTCGCTTGTCTCAATGATTTCTTGCTGCCTCATACGCAGGTACTACATATGTTAGTTGGCATACGGTTGCGATTAAATCTGAAGCTAAATACAGTGTACACTCTACTCTCGGACACCATTCTTACCCGAACACCTCTCTTAGATGGACACTTTCTCCATTACTTTTTTGGTGTTACGATTGCAATAGTTACACACCCGAAATTCTCTTGATCTATGGATTATGGGCCATATTATGTACGCAACGCCGGAGTGTTGCGTTTTGTATAATTAGGCTATATATTGACTCCACTGTTTTGCTGGATTCACCACTACTCCAGTTTCACAACTTCGATAACCAACTATATTTGTTGCTTCATCTGCATAAGAAATTAAACTTTCTGAAATTTACTGAAATTAAATTTTCTTATATGTCTCAATTTTATTGCATAATTTATAAACTAATGGCAATAAAGCAGTTAAAAAGCGGAAAAAGCTAAATTCTTAAAACTTATAATAAAATGTACCTTAATTTTTTTTAAACAAAACACACTAAAACTTTGTTTCAGAACTTCTACAGCTTTGGCTCCACACAACTCTCTTCGGGATATAGAAATAGATAATGATAAAAATTTAAGATTTTTTAAAAATGTGTTTGAAAGGTGTCAGACTCAAATTTTTAAAACTTAACTTTTTTGACTTAATTGTTAAGAAAATTTTTCTGTTGGTTATGTTCAGATTTTGCTCGGCGAACACCATTAAATTGTTGTTGCACTGAACACGAAGAGAGCTTTTACTCGGTCTCACAACGAACATGATATGCTGGGTGAAATAGACACCGAGCACGCCGAGTTTTCAATGTGGAGATGAGTTATTTTACAAAAAAGGAATAAGAATGTATGTAAAATAGTAAAAAACATGCAAACCTTTATTTTCATTTGCAGAAAAGGCTGCGAATATTTTTATGGTTTAAAAGTGAATATTATTTTCTTAATAAAACTATGAAAAGTATTTATAAGTGCATCATATTAGCGGTATCCACTATGTGATACAAATGGCCTTGCATCACTTTAAATTATTAATTTCACTCTCTATCGTAATAAAATGGTTTAAAGTTTGTTTGTATACCATTTAGTGTTGCCATTGCGCACATATAAGTATTAAGCAACGACCAAAGGCAACTCTGTAACGAGCTCAATGTAACCAACAGCACGAGAGAAAAATGCGATGTGTTCGCCGGACAGCAACATAACTACGACTTTGGTGGTGGTGGAGAGATGTGTTATACGTTTAACCATTAAGCCAAAACCAGTTGACTGTCACAGAATTTTATAATAGTTAAAATTTCTAAATCAGACATGGTCGTCTAAAGAATAATAATTGATAATTAGTGATATATCGATACCACCCGACCAACGAGAACCTGTACTCATTACTCGTATCGAATCTACATTACGAAACTACTCGAGGTACTTGCATTGAAGCTTCGGATAAAAAGTATTCGTTCAATTTATGTTAAATGTATTACAATTTTAAACAATTAAATTATGTATTTTCTATATTTTAATTTTTGCAATATTTGCATCCTTAAATAAATATATTATATATATTAAACATAACAGCAAATTATTATATTAAAAAGCTTTCATACCTTTTTTGTTCTGTTATCTAAGATCGTACAATATATGTACATACTCGTATAAGGCACATATAAAAAGCATAGGTACAATACCTGTGTAAGTAGATATAGATTTAAAGTTTAAAATATTAATTTACGCAAAATGCAATTCTCTTTGGCAAGGATTGCCAGCACGTAAACATAAAATATGTGGTTTACTCACAACGAGTACTCGATACCAAGTAGATTTCCTTAGTTCCAACGATACTTACTTGAGAACTTGAATTAAGGAATGGAGTAGAAAAAGCACTTGGATCGATACAAATACTCTTAGTATGAACTTGTAGTTACTTGTATCTTGTATTTAAACTAAATATTTCGGAAAAATTAAAATATTAAAGATTTTATTTTTGTATTATATATTTAATAATAATATTTATTTCCTTCTGCAGTTGCTGTGCTGCCACTACTGAAAAATCAAAAGCACTAGTCAGTGTGCCAACTTGGGGGGAATTCCTCGAATTATGGGGAATAGGCTTTAATTTCAGTTAGTTGTGGGGGGATTGGGGAATTAGAACTATTTTCTAGGGAACTGAAAAACTTTTTTTCATAAACCAATTGTATCCACTATCTTGTACTTTCCAGTTAGTACAATGTAATGCACAGTCAGGTGATTCACAAGATCTCATCAACTGTCCTAATAGCCATATGCCATATTATTTTACAATAGTTGTAAAAATATAGTTGTTGACCTCCATACCCAAATATAACATATATGATAATACAACTGTCCAACGTATGTACAATATGTATTTTGAGTGTCCTATTAAATCAGTTGTTTCTTGTTGCTTATTTTCTTGTATATTTTTCTATCAAAGCAGCAATTGTTTTCCTTATTTCACTTTCTCTCTGAATTTGAATTCAATAGATTTATACCTGTTTTAATTATGAAACAATCAGCTGATTCAGTCTGGCAAATTCATTCAAATATGATAAGTGTCAGCATACATGTCATATTTTCCTTCAAATAAAAATCATCACTTTTTCGCATTTTGCATTTAGAACATATCTTTGACCTTTTGACAAAACAACTTATTTCTACATACAAGGATCCATTTTTTCTTTTCAATTTCAATTTTCCTGCTTTTATCTTCAACCTATAATTTTTAGTTTAAACTATAGGGTGATTATTTTGCTACTTGGTTTTTGACGTTTATATTTCTGACAGTTCACTCGTGATTCTTGAAATGTGCCAAAGTAAAAATGCTTTGTTTGGTTTGCCATTTCATCATAAATAGACTTATGCCTGAACCGGTTCTTTTCGCGCCATCGAATCACTGCACAGTGGCCAATTTTCCGGAAAAGCTGGTCAAAACTCCAACAAAAAATTTGCCATTTTTATATTTTGTCTTGGAAAAACTGACGTCGAATACAGACATGCGCGGCTAGCTTTCGTTTGTTCAAATATTACGTTTTTTTTCCAGTTGTTTTTTCCTTTTTTGCTTCATTTTCACAATTACACAACAACAACATCATTGGATTCGCCAAAATATATCGAACACAGTCCGATCATACCAAACGAAGATTTTTTCATTAATTCGAGAAATAAAAACTGCGGATGGTTTCGCTCAAAACCAATGAACAAAATTATGTCACATTTTTGCTTCTCTGTGTAAAAGAAAAACAAAAATCTCATTTAGAGCCTTTCTATGACCATATAAATAACCCAGTTTTTCTGGTGGAAGAGCTTCCGTTTCGTTATTTAAATTTTACGTTATCTTTTAATTTTAAAATTATGATGTATATGCAACATAAATACCTACATCTACATACATATGTACAATATAATCCAGGGGCGCGAAGCGACAAGAAAAAATGACAGGCATTTTCGGTCAGCCCAGAACTTGTAGTATTGTGTTTTATTCGGAACGAAAAGTTATTGTTCCGGAAAAATCATATGAGTAAGATATTGTTCCTTCGGAGATTTTTTTTTTTTTTTGAATGGAACAAGGAGCCAAATTTATTTATAACATAAAATTTTTTAAGCTATTGTTTTTTCTTGTTTCGTCTGCGCTTTCGATATAATCGAATATATCGTATACTATCGATATTTTTTACACTTAAAACCCAAATTAGTGCGCATGATTTTTAATTTTTCCATTGGTTTACTATTTATAAAATAGCGTTAAATATGTTTTGTGTTTTGTATAGCGCTTACAGAACAAAGTTTTCTGTAGTTTTTAATAAATACATTCAGCAAAATACAAAAAAAAAAAAACTGCATATCACTAGCTAATTTTGCTCGATAGTCTTGACTTAGTACTCGTATAAATATATATTTCATACGTTATAATTTTGTGTGTTGGTTTTCTTTCAATAATATAAATTATAGTATTACTTATTCGATAACAAAATATGTATTTTTTTTGTATATTTCGCGTATAAAAAAAAATTGTGCTGGCGATGGTGTCGTTGATCTTTCGCCACGTTGTTTGGGTGGCAGAAATGGTTGTGCTACATCTGAGGATCTTTTCTGGAAGTTAGATGCTTTACAATCATTTATACGTGACCTCCATTGGCCAGATGCAGAATTTCGTCAACATTTGGAGCAACGGTTAAAAATGATGGCTGCCGAAATGATTGAACAATGCATTCAGCGTACAGATTCATCATTTCAGTCGTGGCTTAAGAAAAATATTGCCTTCATTTCAACAGATTACATAATACCTTCGGAAATGTGTGCTATGGTTAATGTGATATTAGATGCTAAAAATCAAAGCTTTAAATTAACTACTATAGATGGTATTGATTTGGTAAGTATCGCGCTATTGTTGTATGGCACAGAGAAACAACCCAATGTAAAACTTATAATTAAATTTAATTTTGTGTTGCTTATTACACAAGAAATTTAAGTTACGCTGGTTAGACGAAAGTCTAGTCTTGTGATTTCCGTTTTTTCATATGCTGTACTAATAGAAACTGATAAATTTTATGACTTGATTTTTTAAAAGCTAATTTTTATAAAAGTTTTAAGATAAAATGATTTCAAAGTTAGATATTTCGATAACAAACAAAATAAATAATCTGACTGGAAAATTTCGTCCTCCATTCAGATCAGCGTCCGCCAGTTACATAAAAAGAATACCTATAAGAAGTTTCTGTCCTAAGAAACAAGCTGAGTTGTGTTACTTGCAAAAATTGTATCAAATGAACATTGAAACAATGACAGAATTATGTAAAGCTCAAAGTATCGATATCTACGCCACCCATAACCAGACGCTTAAGAAGGTTGAGAAACTCGTTTGTGAGATAACAAGCAACAGTGGGATTTCAACTCTGCTTGTGAAACCCACTCGGATATTTATTCGAGATCATTGCTGAGTGAGTCATTCACAGTGCGCATTTTTCTCTCAATCTTCAAAGAGGTAGCGAGTTTTGAGTAAATTTGACGAATATCGTAGATACGGTAGTTAACTAATTCGCTTTGCGCCAGATACTTGAGAAAGTAGAAGTTTATTTGGCGTTTATTTATGACCTCAGACAGTTTAAAACAAATTGTAATGGGTTGGTAATTTGCAGCGTTTGGAGTCGTACCCTTTTTTGGAACGGGCTGAACATTAGCAATTTTCACACTTGACAGTCCTAGCTATTGATTTTTGGAATAGTAGAATTATCTTCAAAGAGTTTAGCTAAAAGGTTAGCTTTATCAGAGCGCTATTGTAGTGATTTCTGGCCTGTTCACAAAACTATTCAGTAGAGGCATACTTGTTTGATTGCCAATTTGTGATGGCATCCTCTTTGGATTTGACTTGCAAGATTCGTCAGCGAAAACTTTAATATCACAGTGCGTATGTATAGCGCACAATATTTTCTTTAAATTTTTCTATGTACAACTCAAAGAATAGTATGATCTCGATTTTTAAAAACTTCACAAGCGTAGCTACTTGAGTTTACATTTAGCCCATACTAAAAAATTTAATTAGCCAACGAGTTTTTTCCAAATTTGTAAAAAAAAACTCATAAAAATTGTCGCAACGGCTTTAAAAGCGACAAAACAAAAGTAAAATATGTTGAGTAAAATGATAAATAAAAACTATTAAATTTAGTGTTTATTTTGTAGTGCTTTTATAACTTATAACAAAAAAGGAGCGTAACAGACCACAAATTTGCACTAAATCTAGCGACGAAAGCGCTAAATTGGCAAAGCTGGCATTTGGAGTTAAAAATAGCTTATTAGCCAAAATATAAAAGTTTATGTATATTTTCCACAAATTGTCGTAAGTTTTTTAAATTTTCCGCCCTGGTTAAAAAAGTATTGATTTGTATTTACTTATGTCGGACAGTTCAAAGCATTACAACAAATACAACCCGTTTAAAAAATCAGCCATATAAAAAACAAACGCAAAAAATGATTTTGAAATGCAATGCTTTTAACAAAAACAATACTGAAATCTATTTATTTTTAAGTTTTGATTCACTGCAATTCTGCGTTGATGCTTTTCTCTGAATGTATACACATTTTGAAATCATGTATGCTACAAATGTCACAAGACTTGTATGTATGTATATATATGTAAATGCTTAAATTGTTATAAAAAATTTATTTTATTTCTAGTACAAATTTCATGCAAAAATTGATGACCAAATCGATAAAGTGAATTTAGCTATGACACAAGGCCTTATCTGTAAACTTATGTCTGTACTAGAGTCGACTTTGTCGAAATTAGCACGTTATGACGAAGGCAGTTTAATTGGTTCGATACTCAGTTTTACAAATGTATCTAGCTCAGGAAAGGATCTAGGACAGGGTTATGTCAATTTCTTACGCAATAATATGGATCAAATACGTGGCAAAATTGGTGATGATTTGTGGACATTGAATTTCTTTGAGCAGTGGTACACGCAGCAGATTAATATGCTTTGTAATTGGCTATCAGAACGTTTGGATCACTCTTTACATTTTGCACAAGTAACATCGATATCGCACATAATTAAGGTAAGTCACAATTTTGTATTGGGAAAAAGATAGAACGTTGCCATTAAAATAGGAATGAGCAAGTAGAAAATGAATAAAAAGTACAGTTACACGACTTCTACCACAGCACCACCTCTTGGCAGGCAATGGTACATTTTCCATATCCTCCCTATTCCTTTCGCTGGCGCTACATACTGTCATAAAACTGATGTTCATTGTGGTAAAGGCATAACACTTGTCACAATGGCTGTCTATCGTTTTATCGGTGTCCTGTGATTGCATTCCCTCTCTCATTCTCCCTCCTTCTTATTCCCACTTATCAATCTTCCTTCCAATCAACACAATGCTCTGCATTCATAGGGATATGAATGCGTGTGTGTTGACTTGAACTTAAAAAAAAGAAGAAAAACCGAAGTTAATCAAACCGTTAATGGCTTTCAAAATTAACTTAAAATTTTGCCGCCGTTAATTAACGATTAAAGGATTAACGATTTTCTACCAATGAATATTTTATATGTTTGATTTTATATATTTATTTTTAGCAAATATTTTGACATTTAATAAAACTGTTAATGCGTTATTGTGTATAGAAAATTGAATTTAGTTAGGTAAAATGTGAGTTAACACCTTTCTTCTTTTTCTAAGCTTTTACTGGAAATATCATTTTGTCTGTAAAAAAAAGGCTACGGTTATACTAAATATGTTACAAAGTTTAATTAGATAAAAATTCTTTCTTGTCAATTATCGATAATTGTCGGCAACTCCTCGTGCTTATCGATAAGTTGTCGACAATTTTTCTTAACGATATTCCTATCACTAGTTGCGAATGTGGTTGTGTCACAAATCCCTGCCGCGTAAACAACTAGCTCAAAACAGTATGTTAACAGTATTTACACAAAATCAACCACATATACATTTTTTGTTATTTCTTACATTTTTATTTAAAAAAAGACAAAAAAGTAAAATGTCAATAAAATAATTAATTTCAAACATAAAAACTTAAATTGTTGTTAAACCACTGATTGAAATGATTATTTGTGTGGCAAGATGTCGTAGAATTGATGATAATCAACAGGCAAAGTTTGTTTGGAATTGGAATTTTTGTTTCAAAAAGCTGTTTCAAATAGCCCCACTATAGATAGATATTATTTTTTCTTTGAGGCAAAATGGACCATGATTCAGTGAATCTTAATTTGTAAAATATATCAACTATTGATGTATACTTAAGTGCGAATATCATTTATTTGTCTCTTCCTGAACGAATGCTTTTGAAAAATAAAATGTCATAAAATTTGTTGAAAAGGAATATTCTAAATAAGTGACGTTGTGGAATTTTACATGCTGTTTCATAAATGTTAATGTAATCTGCTGGCATATATATATTTATATTTATTCTGCATTTTACGTTCTATAACAGAGTGCATGGCATTCACTTCAATTTCCGTGTGTCCCACTTCTAAGAACTTTTGCGCTATTGTAGCAATTGGCCTTGGATTTTAAACATCCTTCCGTCTCGTTCCATAAAAAACAATGTCCGTGATTATTTATAATATTGTTGAAACAAAGATTATGGATTTGCAGTTTTGTACGACAATATACTATATAATGTATATATATAAAATGTACTTATGTATATTAGATTTCGGAGCAGTCAAAACCTCTTGAAGGCTTACGGTATATACCTATGCTTCTTTTTCCTTATCTTTCCTTTTTCATCTATAACTCATTATTTTTCGAAGATGATGCGCCACAATAGTGAGACTTCATAACTGGATTTGTAATAAAAAACTCATATTTTACGGTTATTGTTTCTGATTGCCTCTCTAATGACTCGCTCTTAAAATACGTTTTTCCAGTTCCAAATAGTATTTTTTCCAACTCTAGAGTATTAAGATATGTACATTGTTTTACAGACTAAACTAAATAAATAATATGTGATCGCTGTGGTAGTGCGTAGGACTGTTACGCAGAGTGTCATTAGGCATAAAACTGTAGGTCCCTTCCATTCATGTGCAAATGTAATACTCACAACATGAGTGAATTCAAAAAGCTCGGCCTAGGCTTTCCATGGGCTGTTGTGCCATTAAAAGAAGAAATAAATAATATGACTAGGATATTTTAAGTCCTTAAATAAATGCATAATGTATCAATAAACTTGAGTGTGTTTATTGATACATTATGCAGTCAGTGATGTTAACTTTTTATCATGAATTCACTGCATGCTGCCAAAAGTTACTGTAGACTGCTGCAGTCTTATAAAAAGAACTAAATGTAGAACAAAATATTTAAAAATAAATTTTGTAGTTTCTACGTCCAAAGATCTATGTATAATATATGGAGAATCGTGATGGCACTTGTTTGCTCTTAATATGTACGAAAAACCGCAATATTTTTATTGTTGTATGTTTCAGAAAATTTACTCCGATTTTGAATTACAAGGAGTACTTGAAGACAAACTTAATTCCAAGGCATATCAAACTGTTGCCCAGCGTATGGCCACTGAGGAGGCAACTTGCGCCCTCACTATGCCAGATGTAGATGAATGTGATGAGTAAGTACAATTTTTTTATACTGTAGTTTATATCTGCAGAGCAATTTTATAAGATCTGGACATTAATTTTTTCGAATTTTTACTACCAAAACTACTTCTTTAATCTCACTTGAAATTGCAGAAATTTCCAAGCGTTTCTTGTCTTTAGATATTGAAAAAACTACATGATTCCTGTAGCTACATTTTTTAAAGGATTTCCTGAAAAAAAAACACTTTTAATTTACAATTGCAGGCACCTTGATGACATGAAAGGTGAAACTGGCGAAGAAGATGGCATGGGTGAAGAAGGCGTTGGCGGCAGTACATCACGTGGCTTGCCAAAGCCAAAACTGGCGGCAGCACAAGCGGCAGCCGTAACAAATGTTGTGGCTGGACGTGTTGGAAACTTACTTGGGAAGGGAATTGGTGGTCTTAGCTCAAAGCTGGGAGGTGGTGGTTGGTTTTAAAATTCAATAAAAGTATTGACATAAAAAAAAGAAAATACAATAAACCAAATAATTAAAATAGAACCAGACAACAAAATTTGTACATATACTATATAATAATGTTATATATGTATATATACACATACATATACATACATGCAATATAGGACATACATACATAGATATATGGCGCATATACTTGTATGTATAAAAATTATATCTTGTTATATTTGTTTACGATTTACGACCATATACATAAACATTTTCATATTTTTTAACAATAATGCTCAAAGTGCTCAGTGTATACACTGATGATTAGACATACATACACATATAAATGCGAATGTTCTCCAACTCTTCAAATTTTTTCCCTAATGTAAAAAATTCCCAATATTAATCTACTAACAACAAAATTGTATTTTATAAAAAAAATTTAAAAAATAAATATTGTAATAACTATAAAATCTACGTTGAGCCAAGTCCATTCAATACTTTATAAAATAGCATTATTACATTTAAACGAAATAGCAAGAAATAAACACCAGTAATAATAATAGATAATACTTATAATAATAACAAAAACAACATTATATACATACATGCGGAAGTATGTTTGTGTGCATACATACATATACTTATGAATATATAAAAACATATGGATAATTGTATGTAAATACATGTATGTATAGTATATACAATATACATAACTAAAGGGCGGTATCGATCTGATGTTCAACACAAAGCAAAAAACCAAACGATAGGGGAAATCGGAACAAGTAAAAAATCGTTTAGTTTAAATCACAGCGTTATTTTCAATTTATTCGGACCTCTATAGAGGTTTTAAGATTTTTACTACCCTTTCTAAGGCTAATAAAATGTGTATTGTATTTTCTAACTATCTGTTAGTATGTGTTTTAAATTTCCCCGATTGCGAATTGGGGTACGTTTTAGTTGCCACAGTGGCAACTTTTATGTACATATGTACATATAATCTACTAGTTAGGTAAAATAAACACTTTTTTGTATAAAAGAAGACAAAACAACGTTTTTATTAATCATTTTTTTTTTGTTATAGTGAGAATTCTCTTGGTGTGAATACACATATAGATCTACTAGATTTGAATTCAAATATTACATTTTTATTTAATTTTAAATTTATTTCAGTAAAATAATGTTTTAAAATCGAAATATTAATAATATCCTTAATTGTAATCTCATAAATTATTTATGCTATGGTTGACACGACGACCTCGATAGTTTAGTGGGTAGAGCACGTAATAGAGTTTCCCCCGCAAGGTGATCTAATAATATTGACATTATTTAGTTCTTTAGTTTAATGTGGTTTCAAGACATTGATATTTATGAAATGATAAATAAAATTACTCTCAGTTCCCCTCTTATCAATGACACAAATTCAAAACAACCTAGTTTCCTCCTTATCTCAAAAAAACCCAAAGTTACAAGAGTTAAAAAAATGAGCGTGTGGTTTGTGCCCATAGTGCTGTGGTCTAGTTGCAGGATGCTAGAGTATCGTATCAGTGGTACCAGATTCGCTTTCCGGCATGGGTGCACTTACCGTACGGTTTTCCATAATAAAAAAATTTAATTTAACTGTACAACTGTAAATCCAAGCAAATGTCAGCTTACCACAATATGGATGCGCTGCCCAGATGGGTAAAAACCAACAGGTTAGAGAAACAATACTAAGCTCCTACTAGGAGTAGAAGGAGGAAATTTTTTTTAATTACACTATTAAATTAATTTTTTTTAAATAATCATAATAATAAAAGGTAATGAACAACCAGATACTATTTTGTTGTTGTGTCGTAATAACATAAATCTTTTTATTTTGTGAGTATTATTACAAAAAAATGTGTAATTTTTTGACAAATTAATATTCTTTTCTTTTAATGGCACAACAGCCTAGGAGGGCCTGAGCTTTTCGCATCCACTCATGTCGTGCGTGTTTTTTGTGTACATGAATGGAAGGGACCTACAGTTTTATGCCGAATACGAACGGCGAAGTGAAAAACTTTTCATAGGCAATTTTTACTTTTGTAGGTTTGCCATTGCCTGCCAAGATGTGGTGCCGTGTAGAAAATTGTTTTTTTCCCCTTTTTTGATTGTGCCTGTGCCGAGATTCGAACCCCGGACACTCTGCATAACAGTCCAACGCACTAAGTACCACTACCCCACAGCAACCACATTAATATATTATAATTTATAAACTTTGAAAAGGCAAACCCCCACAGCTAAAATGTGTTAAGGTTTTACTTTAAAAGTACTCTCAACTTTCATACTGAGCCGAAATTCTTCACCCTTCAGAATGCCTGAATGACTGAGATTAAAAAGGGTAAATTCCTCTAATTACATTGGTGTATTAATGTATGTACATACATCAAAGTAAAACAGTTTATATTTTTTAGCACAAACTTTAAAATTTGTCCACTTTAGCACTATCAGTATCAGATTGTGATAATTTTATTAACCACCATTCGAAACCTAATTTTAATGGATTTCTTTATTTATTGTTCATCCACCCAAAATAGTTTTCCTTTGTTTCGAGATCCCCTATTACCCCACGCCTTATTGGCTGGAGCTCCTGAATCACTTTGTACATATATAAGTACTTAAATAAATATGAATGAAGCTTTGTCAAGCGTACCACTTTTGTGCATTTTTCTCATTCCAAAATTAAAGTAAACCACGTACTCAGTATCCAGTATAACAATACATATATTTTAATTTTTGCAATAATTAATTTTTGTATATGGTATAATCAATAAGCTATAAAATAAGTTTAGGCAAAATACATTCTTAATTATTAAGTACTTATGGTTCCTGAACGAAAATGGGTGAATTCTTTGTAAAATGTGTATTGAAAGGATTAGATTTTAGACAACTAATCTGTTAACTAACGCAGCAATTACCCACTTTGATGCAAATATTTAGAAATTCTGCAACAAGTGAAAACTTTTTCAAATTTATTCTTAATAATTGATTTCGCGTTCCATTGCGAACAACTTTACAATCACTTCCAAAAAAAAACGTAACATATCAAAGGCAAATCACATACGTAAATATGTAAGATATAAGAAAAATTTTAAGTTTATTAATAAAATTATTTTTTTTTCTAATAATTTGATTCATTATAAGTATTGGCCATATTTTTCCGACGCCGAACCGATGATGATACCGCATAATTATAGGCCGATATTGGCCAATGCCACTTCATCGGTCGTACTCTACAAACTTGCATTTGAGTAAATAGGCAGTTTGTGTTGTAGTTGAGTTTATGGTTCAGTTGTCCCAATACGGTTATCTTAACGATACGCCATTACAACATTTAATGATACGCAGTTTGTGCAGATGATAAAGTGAAGAGAAACTTCTCACGGGCAACTTGTTTTTCGAAATTAGCGTCATACATACATCAAAAATAGATAACTTTATTTGTTTTTGTAATTTATAAAAATAGCTAAGTCTAATAGGAAAAATCTTATGAATGCTATGGAAAAAACAATAAGGACCAGCCATAACATTTAGTTTCACTTCCAATGCTAAAATTTCTCGAACACGCATAAGAAGTTTCATTTCAAAAATCATTTCCTTCCAGTGCTGGAAGGGGAGGAATATTTTCTGTTCCATTAATACTTTGACGACGATAGGGAATATGCTTGCCCACAGGTTTTTTTGAACATATCGGTTCAAAGGTAAATTATAGAGAAGGCTTGGGACTACAAAAGTTTAGTGAGCGTCGTATTTGTACATGGTTCCAGCTGGCCGTAAAATGAGAAAATGTTTCTTATACTCAGGGAAGCAAGAAATGTTGTAGCTCACAACCTCATACCTTTCAAATTCAGATGACTAAAAGTTTAGCCTTGTTGATTCGATTTTTAATGTAACTTGTTTTTATCATATCACGATTTTTTTTTTCATAAGAAAACAAAATTAAAGATGTTCACTTCCTTGAAAAATTTGTGAAGACTTGCAACAAAGAAATCGCTACGTTAGTGAAGAAAATAGAATAGTTTTGATCCCCTCTGAACTTACTTTACTTACTTTTAATGGCACAACAGCCCATGGAGGGCTTAGTCCGAGCTTCTCGCATCCACTCATGTTGTGCGTGTTATATTTGTAGATGAATAGAAGGGACCTACAGTTGAATGCCGAATCCGAACGGCGAATTGAAAAGCTTTTCATAGCAATTTTTACTCTTGTAGGTTTGCCATTGCCTGCCAAGAGGTGGTGCCGTTATTATTATTTCTACTTTTTGATTTTGCCTGTGCCGAGATTCTAACCCCGGACACTCTGCGTAGCAGTCCAACGCATTACCACTATGCCACAGTGACCACCCTCTGAACATTTGGGCCAAAATCACCAATTTTTGTTGAAGACACACCGAGAAAATAACATTTACAAAACAAGAACTTAAATACTTACATATGTATGTATATTTTGTCTAAACTTATTCATAACTTATTCATAACGAGTATTGCACATAGTATCAGTGATATTGTGATTTATTTTTAATTTAGGGATAAAATAGAACAAGTGGCTTGCCTAATAGCCCTTCACTCATATACTTGCTAAGTAATATATATTGTATATCATAAAAATATGTACCATATGAAATATATGTATATTGTGAAATTATACCGTATTTTTAAATTGACATTATAATAAATAACTTTTCTTCAAAAATATAAAAAAAAAATTCAAATTAAATATAAAATATTGACAAAACTTACATGTTTTAATTGTTCATTAAATTGTTTTCTAATAACAGCAATATATATTTATACATATATATCTAAATACATTATAAGCAATTCATTGTTACAGAAGAAATAAGTTCACTTCGGTAAAAAGTTTAAAACAAAAAAAAAAGTTAATGCATATGTTTTAAATACAGCGTATAAAATGCTTAAGATACCCTGACAAACGCATACATACGTACACGAAAGTACCAAAAGATGCTCGGCGAATTTATCGTTGAAGAAACAATCACGCATACACGACCAGTTAAGACCATTTATAAATCGTGCTCGCTCACATAAAGGCTTAAAAATTTTCCAGATTTTTAAATTTAACTTCCATATCTCGTACATTTTGATCGAGCTAACGAATCGAGAAAAAATTTAAGGAACGAAAGAATTGAAGCCCCTTCCGCAATATCAAGGGGCTCTAGTGACCTAACCTACTAAGAGCTTGTGTACAATATTTATGTATGTACAATATATCTGGTAGTGTATAAAAAAGACAGAGTAGTCTATGTCTGATATTGCAGTTGAATATTATTCTCCACTGTGTCTTATGCATACAGATATGTACGAGTACATTTGACTGTATCGCCATACAGTGGACTTTTGTAATACCCCACTTATACTGGACCAGCTACTTTTATTAAAGTTTTGTGTACTACGATTTTTTAAAAATTATTTCTGATGGGGCACTAGACCAAAAGATAGTAAAACTTGAGAGAAGTTGAATTTTCTATTCAATTGGTTCTGGTTCTGGAGACCCCCATTTGGTTAAATTTTGGGTTCCAGAGTTTCTTAAGCCGAGGGTTCAGTTTCTGAGCTCAGATTTTAAATTGAAATTTTTACAAAGTTAAAATTTTACAGAATTCTCTCCCATCAGGCATCTTGTATTTGCCCCTCCTGTGGGGGTTCTATCTCTATCCACTCTAATGTACTACATCCAATTAGAATTGATGTATATAACAGACCTATATATTTGTATATGCCGAACTTTTCGCATCCACTTGGGTTCTACGTATAATATTTGTACACGGTTGAAAAGCACCTACATAGTTTTATGCAGAATCTCTAGATTTAATTGCAATTTTCAGCCCAGAAAAAATAACAAATTACATTTCCCACCCATTCATTTTCCACTAGAAAACATTATAAGCACATTCACTTTAATGGCAAACATATCAAGAAGTCACAATTACTACTCTAAGAATCTGTTAATTTCATTTTTTTATAACCATTTCAAAAAAATAATTTTTCAATCTGCTGTACATACATAAGCTTAAGGCAGAAACGACAATTCTAATTATAAAGTATAGAGCTAGTATAAGTTTAAAACGCGCTTAACGCTAACGATCATAGGAATCCGCAAGTCATTGTTAATGCCCGTGTGAGGTCCGCTTATTATATGAGATGTGCAAACAAATGATTACAGAAATCGTAAAGCAGCGTAGAATTCTATCTTCAATAGATGGTTTAAGTGATGCTACGTTACGTAAATCTACGTATGCATAATCAAGCCTTTCGAGTTTTGTTTTAGGAGGTACTATTTCTGATTTGGTGTGGTCTCAATAAATGCGTATAAATGACACCCATTACTCTCTTCCACTTTATATATCATATATCTCTGATACGTACACATAGGACAACTTAAGCAATAATAACAAACATATACGCAATATGTATTTATTATGCGTTTTTACAATTTCAGTCAATAATGATTTTAATTTACATTTGTTACATATAATGTAAAAATATTCAATTATATACATACATACAAAATAGACATAGAAGTCAAAAACACTAGAACTAATATAAAAGTTAAATCTATCTTGAAAAAGTTCAAATTATCTAAAATCCATATCAACGAATTCATACAACGTTTACGCTCATTGCACTTTAGTATTTAATATACTTATTAGATACTCTAGCAGCTAAATTAGTAACAAAATTTAAATAGTAAAAGTTTTCTTTCACATAGCAATGGTTTTTTTTTTCAACACAAGCTTTAACCGTCTCCATACAACTACTACTTTCAACACTCACAATAGCAAGACATACCTATGTACATTTCCTACCGTTTCTTGGGCGTTAACCTCATAACATCTGATTACACTGTGTGACAAAAAAAAATTTGTTTTAAGTTAAGTTACATTGCCCGAGACATAGTGCATGTTGTAGGTCTAGTCGGACATACAAAAACTGTATACTCGAAATTACTCATACAACCTCAAAATCTGGACTAAGGACCAAAAATCTAATTTTTGGGAGGTCCAAGTGCGAGATGTATGTATATGTACTTGGTCATAACTTTGTTTTTACCCGATCTGTAAATTTTACATGTTCTTAGAAAGAAAAGGTTCGGACACTTATAATATTATTATATTAGTAATATATAAAATTAATATTGATATTTAAAATGTCTTGATAGGTACTCGTACATTAACAAAGTGTGGAGTAAAAAGCAAATATATCATGTTTATTAAAATGTTTTCTCATTTTTCCTTTCTAACTACTTTTTAAATGTATATTTTGTTCACCAGTATTATATTTGAGTAATAATCGATTTAATCCGATTATGGCTCATTTTACGCTCAGTATTTTTATTGAACGCAATTTTGAAAATGAAACAAAAACAAGCTTTATTGGTACAAAATATGTATAGATATGAGTTAAATGATCCAAAAGTTGAATTTAAAAGAGGACATATTTTGGATTACAGTTTTTAGATTATAGGCAGTAGTACAATGTGTTACATACCGTTAAAAGCGTCCGTCCTTCTTCTTTTACAAAATATATAAAATCGATTAAGAAAATAAGTAGGTAGCACATGTACTGAAAATCGGGTTTACCTCTATGTCTAGAATTTGAGGGTATATTCGAAAATTTAGGTATACAGTTATTTTAAGTTCAACTAGACCTACAACTTATACTAGGTCTCGCTAAAAGTAATTTTCCACTGTATCACAGTGAATTTCTACAATATAAATTTATAAATTTTTAACGCACAAAACTATTGATTTGTTTCATTTAATACATACAAAATTTAATTAGGGACGACGGCATAAATATTTAGATACTTCGGTAGTCATTTTTTGGTTTTGTTATGTATATTATTATTAAATTTGTCCTGCAATAAAAAATATGTATGTAGGTGAAACATGCGTTACATAAATACGTAAATAAGTGTAACGGGTTAATATGTACCAGGTACAACAAAGTATTTTTTTCGCTCGTAATAATGTCGAATTTTGTGCCTACAAACTACGATATGCGGACATCATTGATTTTCTGTTTCCAATTAAAGAAATCTGCTTTGGAATCTCATCGAATGCTTGTGGAAGCTTATGGCTAGCACGCTCTAGGCAAAACACAGTGCAACGAGTGGTTCAATAAGTTTAAAAGTGGTAATTTTGATGTGAGAAACGAAGAACGTTTAAGACTACCGAAAAAGTTTGACTCTGCCGAATTCCAAGCTTTACTCGATGAGGATGATGATCAAACGCAAGAACAACTTGCAGAACAATTAAATTTGACGCATTTCTCAACATTTAAATGCCATGGGATTGATTTTGAAGGCGGGAAGGTGGGAAGATGGGTGCCGCATGAATTGACTGAAAGACCACCTGTGAAATGCTGCTTCCCCCATGAATATTTACACATGAAACCTTACGGGACCGGACGGATTCGTGATCAACGGCAAAATATATCTGCGCCACAACCCAGATACGGTTTTGCTGTTTGGACAGTGTTATTATAAATTAATCGCTCAAAAAACATTTTCTTGAACTTCATTTTGAAGGAGTTGGATATGATAATAAAATTATTAACAGTTTTATTTTATAAATGTAAAATTATAGAAACCTAAAGTTTTTTCTTCAAGAAAAAATTAAACTATTAAGTTAAATTTTTAAGAAAATCTATGTAGAAAATATATACTTCGAGGTTAACGAAGAAACGGTACGATATGTAGTCGAAAAATATCACATTATCTTCTAAAATCCATAAATGTCGTGGATTAAACGGCAATGATTGCTAATTGTCATAAAAAAAAAAATTCTCATCACCAAAAATTTTGGAGCAAAGTTTTGACTTTTCCTGTCGCGAGAGCTTTCATATATCCAGATATCAATCAATCCACTAGATTTACTTACTTACTTACTTAACTGGCACTACAACCGATGATCGGTCTTGGTCGCCTCTACAAAGCTTCGCCAGTCACCTCTGCTATGCTCGCGCTGGCGCCAGTTGATAAGGCCAAGTGCAGCCAGGTTGCCCTGCACCTGGTCTTTCCAACGGAGATTAGGACGTCCCCTTCTACGTGTTCCTGCACCGTGGTTCGAATAAACCACCCTTCTAGCCGGAGTGCTTTCTTCCATTCGCTCAACATGACCCAGCCAGCGAAGCCGCTGGAGTTTTATACGCTTGACTATCAGTGTCGGCGTACAGCTCATACAGCTCATCGTTCCATCTTATTCGATACACGTCGTCCACGCATACTGGACCCTAGATCTGACGGAGTATCTCCCTCTCGAACGCTCCTAACAGCCTCTCATCATTGACGGTCAATATCCACATCCACGTCTCCGCGCCATACATTAGGACGAGAAGGATGAGGGACTTATAGAGCGTTATTTTTGTCGGTCGAGAGAGGGCTCTACTTCTCAATTGCCTACTGCGCTCGTAGTAACACCTGTTTGCCAGAGTTAGTCTCCGCTTGATCTCAAGGCTGACATTATTCTTGGTGTTTATGCTGGATCCTAGATTCACGAAATCCGTGACGACTTCAAAAATATAGTTGCCAACAGTGACATCTTGTGCAAGACGCCGTGACTCTTTGTTTGTTGACACAAGGTATTTCGTTTTGTCCTCGTTCACCACTAGACCCACTCGACGAGACTCCCTTTCCAGGTTGGAGAATGCTGCACTGACTGCTTAAGCGTTTTTGCCAATGATGCCAATATCATCAGCGTATGCTAGCAGCATGACACTCTTGTAGAAAATAGTGCCAGAGATGTCGATGTTCGCAGCTCGAATTATTTGCTCCAGCATAAGGTTAAAGAAGTCGCACGATAGGGAGTCACCTTGTCTGAAACCTCTTTTGGTATCAAATGGTGCGGAGAGGTCTGTCCCAATTTTCACTGCACTGGTGGTGTTGGTCAGTGTCATTTTGCAAAGACGAATGAGCTTTGCAGGGATACCAAAATCAGACATTGCTGTCGAAGGCGGCTTTATAATCAACAAATAGATGATGGGTGTCGATCTGTTTTTCTAAGGTCTTTTCCAGGATTTGGCGTAGTGTGAATATCTGGTCGATGGTGGATTTACCAGGCCTAAAGCCACACTGATAAGGTCCAATCAGTTTGTTGACGATGGGCTTCAGTCTTTCGCACAGTACGCTCGATAGAACCTTATATGCAATATTAATAAGGCCGTGGAATCACCTTTCTTATGCATTGGGCAGAGTACGCTGAGGTTCCAATCACTTGACATGCTTTCATCTGACCATATTCTGCATAGAAGCTCATGCATACGTTTTTTGAGCTCTTCGCCTACGGTCTTAAACAACTCAGCAGGCAGGCCATCTGCACCTGCAGCTTTATTGTTGAGCTGAGCAATGGCTGTTAAGACCTCCTCACGGTCAGGCGGCGGTACTTCAACGCCGTCAGTGATTGTGTTTTCCGGAGTGGATGCCGCAGTGGCGGGATTATTGCCGTCATCGCCATTAAGCAGCTGCGAAAAGTGCTCCCTCCATAATCTCATTATGCCCTGGATATCTGTCACCAGATTTCCGTCTTCATCCTTGCAGGAAGAGGCCCCGGTCTTCAAACCGTCAGTCAGGCGTCTTATTCTTTCAAAGAATTTTGGGACCTCGTTCCTGTCCCGCAACATTTCGATATCATTGAACTCGCGTCTTTCTTCATCTCTTTTCTTGCGCCTGAAAAGACGTTTCTCCTCCCTCCTCAACTTTCTGTATCGCTCCTTAGCAGCTCGCGTTGCAACTGACTGCAGGGTGGCTCTGTAAACTGCGTTTTTTGCTTTAGTAGCATCGCGACACTCTTGGTTGTACCACATATTTCTCCGTCGACGGTGATAGCCTAGCACCTCTTCGGCAGCCGTACGCATAGAGCGGGAAATGTGCGTCCACTGCGCGCATGTATCATCAAGTTGAGGGGTGTTTTGCGAAAGGAGAAGTGCAAGTTGATTGGCAAAGACTTTGGCTGTCTGTTGTGATTGCAGCTTTTCGACATCCAGCTTTCTCTTTGTACCTATCCGTACGCGATTTGCTACAAATATACGTGTGCAGACCTTGGCTGCAACCAAGTAATGGTCTGAGTCGATGTTTGCACCACGTATTGTGCGTACGTCTAGTACATTGGAAGCGTGCCTTCCATCGATCACAATGTGATCAATCTGGTTTCGTGTATTTTGATCAGGGGACAGCCAAGTAGCCTTATGGATATCTTTATGTTGGAATCTGGTGCTACTAACTGTCATGTTTCGTGCCGCGGCGAAGTCGATCAGTCTCATATCGTCATCGGTGGCTTCGTCGTGGAGACTGAATTTTCCGATCGTCGGACCAAAGAGACTCTCCTTGCCCACCTTGGCATTAAAGTCGCCTAAAACGATTTGCGGTTTATAGGTTTATAGATATAAAAAATTAAATTGCCTATTTTACACTAGGAAGCCGATAGGCTAGGTAAAAAGCTTTTAGCATCATAAGATTAAGTAAAGCTTCCATAATAAGTAAAATTCGTGATTCGAGCATTAAGCTTTAGCTTTCACTGAGAGTTACATATGTATATCATGTACGAGTATGTAAGATATGTAGTTTCCTGATATCGCTCTCTGTGATAAACCATTAGGTTGTGGTTATGCTGGTGTTTTATGTGGTGGTTACATTCGAGTAAAGAGTTGCTTTTAGTCAAAATTCAAGTTTTTTTTTAATACTATTTTGTTCACAACGGCACCACTAAATGGTATACCAAAAAACTTTAAACCATTTTATCAATATTGAGAGTGAAATTGGTAATACAATCGAAAAATTATGCAAATAATATAATTTTTCTTCAATAGTTTTATAAATAATATATTTAATGTTCACTTTAAAACACTAAAAACATTCGCTTTTCTGCAAATGAATGGTTTGCATGTTTTCCTTCTATTTTACATACATTTTTGTTCCTTTTTTGTAGAATAACTCAATGTCGCCCTGATTGCTTGGCGTGATCGGTGTATATTTCACCTAGCATATCGTGTTCGTTTTGAGAGTGAGTAAAAGCTCTCTCTTCGCGTTCGGTGCAGCAACAATTGTTCGCCGAGCAACATCTGAATATAACCACGGCCTTACAGAGCAGCAAATAAAAGAAAATTTCTGAATCCTTTAAAATCAACTAAGTAATACGGCTTTTATTGTCTGGCAGTATCAAACGCAATTAATCTGCAGCCAAATCACTTAATGAGCAACTGCGAACACCAAACAATAAAACTTATTTAAGTAATATTAACAACGTCTAAATTATAAAACTGCATGTACATAATTTATTTTGGTTATACACTTACCTGGTTCTGTTTTTACTCGACAGAAACCCATACGTTCCCGAAGAGAACGTTTAAAAAAATACATGTAAAAAATATGTTATGTATATTGTAACTATGAAAAATAGAATGGTTCCAGACCTTAAAAGTTAAGAAAAATTATACAATAAACCATAAGAAAATTATTGTTGGAATCTTATAGTACATAGTTTTTACGTGCTTGCATATTTTATTTTAGATGGATTGCAGATAGAAGTTTTGCCCTTAATAGAAGAAGTTTTCTCTTATTATCTCACTTTTCTAAATGTCTCTCTCACACAGTCTTTTTATGTTTGCGCTAGTGTACTATACACAGCCACTTGTAAGTTATAGCCTACTTGTATTTAGTAGACCTGGTCACACACAAATACATAAATATTTTTAATATATTACTTACCATTCATTCAATATTATTATATAAGAGCTCCAGAGACTTTTCAAAAATACACGCGATTTGTTATATTTATAAATTTATCGAACAATGACTCCATTTTTTTTTAAATTAAAACTTGCACATTGAAATTGTGCGAAAAAAATCACGCAATTTTTAATATAAATATTTCCTGTGTCCTGTGATTGCATTCCCTCTCTCATTCTCCCTCCTTCTTATTTTCACCTATCAATCTTCCTTCCAATAAACACAATGCTCTGCATCCATAGGGGTACACCCTGTGTGTACCAAAAAACAAAATTTTTGTTTGCGGTAAGGAACCGGTTTCATTCCTTGTTATTTTTTATTAATTTCCAATAGTATGTGTACATCTGTCTACATATGATAATTCATATACAACACTTAATACATTTCCTCACAGCAATTATTTGGATTTTAATCAATACATTGATCAGTATCATTATATCGTTTACCTATTAATTTTTGGATTTTAATTCTCCTTTGTTAGATTAAATCTACTGGTCTTGTTTTTTTCAGTCTTCGCAGTTGTTCGATTTCTCTATTTGGTAATTGCGATACTTCACTGTTGATATGTTGTGTTACTGTTGCGTGGTGTTTTTTACTGTAGTTTGAAATTTCAGCGGTGATTGTAGGTATTTTTAAATCATGATGAATGTTATTGTTTGTGATGCACCAGTTCGCGTTTGCTATGCATCTCAGGATTGTTGATTGCTGACGTTGTATTTTTAAAATATTGCTTTTCTTTGCTGTTCTCCATAGTTGCAGCCCATATGTCCATATAGGTTTTATTATTGATTTGTATATTAGTATTTTGTTGTTTAGATTTAAGTTAGACTTTCTGTTCAGTAGCTAGTATAACTCCCGAAATTTCATTTTCATTTGCTCGTGTTTTTTTTTTATATGATAGTTCCAAGTAAGCTTACTATCTATGTATACTCCCAAATATTTGGCGACGGTGTCAATCCTAACATTTGTTCCATTAATGTTAATGGGCTGAGGATTAATAATTTTTCTCGTTGTATAAACTTGAACAGATTTTTGTTCATTTACTTTTATGTGCCATTTGCTGAACCAGTTCGTGATTTCATCAATATTTTCTTGTAGTGTTGCTGTTGCAGTTGTAATATTTTGGTGTGATGCCAAGAGGACTGTGTCATCTGCATATGTAGCTATAAGTGAATTTCTGCTGGTAGGCTGTGGTATATCTGCTGTATAAAGGGTATATAAAATTGGTCCTAGTACACTTCCTTGCGGGATGCCAGCTGAAATTTTTCGTGGATATTTCATTTTTGTGTCTCACATAGAAGTGACGGTCTCGGCCACTTTCCATAGTTTGGGGTAGTATTTTAGTCTAAGCATTGCATTCATTGTGTTTCGAAGGTATTGTAGCGCTTTTATCGGAAGTTCTTTGAGCATTTTGCCTGTTATATTGTCGTAACCTGGTGCTTTCTTGTGGCTTATTCTTTTTTTAATTCAAGTTTCAATTTCATGTACTCTTATATATTGAGTGTTGTATTCAATTGTTTGATGCGATTCTTCAATTTCGTTTAGTTGGCTTGTTATTGTGTCGTTTGAGAATATTTTTTCGTAGTAGTTAGCAATTGTTGCTGCTTTTTCCTCAGAGCTAGCCCAAGTGCCATTTCCTTTTTTTAAAGGCGGCTGGTGAAAAATTTTGGAGGATTCATTGGTGGGTATTTTAACGTGGTGGGTTCCAAGCCCGACGCACAATCATTCATTCAAGGCCATGGAGAAGCCCGCCGCACACATTAGTTAACTCACTGACGGTTGTCAGATCGCTATCCAGGGGACGCCACGAGGAGGCTGTGTGTCGACTTGAAACGTAGGAGCGCAAGGATCGACCATGGACGCACCTGCGACTGTCACGAACTTTACCTTGTGTCCTACGCCCCAGGCCCCCCTAGTGGTGAACCAGGACAAAACGAAATACCTTGTGTCAACAAACAAAGAGTCACGGCGTCTTGGACAAAATGTCACTGTTGACAACTACACTTTTGAAGTCGTCAAGGATTTCGTTTATCTAGGATCCAGCATAAACACCAACAATAATGTCAGCCTTGAGATCAAGCGGAGACTAACTCTTGCCAACAGGTGTTACTACGGGCTCAGTAGGCAGTTGAGACCGACGAAAATAACGCTCTATAAGTCCCTCATCCTTCCCGTCCTAATGAATGGCGCAGAGACGTGGACATTGACCATCAATGATGAGAGGCTGTTAGGAGCGTTCGAGAGGAAGATACTCCGTAAGATCTACGGTCCAGTATGCGTGGACGACGTGTATCGAATAAGATGGAACGATGAGCTGTATGAGCTGTACGCCGACACTGACATAGTCAAGCGTATAAAACTCCAGCGTCTTCGCTGCCTGGGTCATGTTGAGCGAATGGAAGAAAGCGCTCCGGCTAGAAAGGTGTTTTATTCGAACCACGGTGGAGGAACACGCAGAAGGGGACGTCCTAATCTCCGTTGGAAAGACCAGGTGCAGGGAAACCTGACTGCACTTGGCCTTATCAACAATGAAAGTTCAAACAACGATTTTATTTTTAGTGCATCTTTTTTTAAATTTTTGATAATGCAAAAATCAATTAAATCCGGTATTTTATTTGAATCGCTAGGCCAATAGGTTGGCTCACCTGTACTTAGGAATTTAGCGTTGCTGTTTTGGATTGCTTTATACAAACTTTTACCTTTTTTATTAGTTAACCTGGATCCCCAGAGAGTATTTTTTGCATTTAGGTCCCCACATATGAGATACCTATTTCCCACTGATCGAAAATAACTGACATATTGGTCGGTTGATATTGAATGTTTTGGGGGGCAATATATTGCTGACACTGTTATGGGTCCATTTTCATCTTTTATTTGAATGTTTGTTGCTTGTATTTGTTCAGTTTTATATGCATTTAATTAGATACAATTGATTTTTTGCCGTATAATTATTGCTGTTCCACCATGGCCTGTGCCATCTGGATGATTAGTATTATAAATTGTGTACCCAGGTATTCTAAGAAAGTGCTTTTCCGTGTAATGAGTCTCAGAAATTAGTGCAATATCTATGTTATTTTTCTTTAGGAAAATTTTAAGTTCTAGTGAGTGGTTAAACAGACCGTTGGCATTCCATACTACCACTTTTAGGCCGCTATACATTTCGACAACTAAGCTTGGTCACAAGCATTGTTACAGCTTCCATCATCTTGGCAATTTGTTGAATCAATGACATAATTTCCTTAAGTTCATTAAGATTATGTTGTTGATTTTGTGTTATACAGCCAACATCAATGTTAGTTGCTGGGATTGTGTGGTTCAATAGATTTGGCCTTGCTGCATTAACGTAGCTTCTATTCGGGAGATTTCGTCTTGCTGCATCAGCGTAGCTTATACCTTCTTGTATTTCTGCCGGTCTTGGAAGTTCATTGTTTGTATTTGTTTTTTCACGTAGAGGTGGAAAGCGTTTTATTTTTAAAGTTTTGTAGACTTGACATCCCTTATAATTAGCTGTGTGTGTTCACCACCACATAAAGCGCATTTGGCATTTTGAGCCCCTTTACTTAACTCACAATCGATTGTTTTATGTTTTCCAGCACATTTGACGCACACTGGATTTCTTTTGCAATAATTTTTTGTGTGACCATATCTCTGGCAGTCCTTGGTATAAAGTCGTTTTCTTTTGGTCCATAGAGTACGAAACCACTGTCACATTTTGTCGCAACGTGAATCAATGTATCCGATTATATTCCCATTCATAAGTACTAGCCACGGTCAAATATTTAATATAAAAATTAACGAATAACGAATTAACACCTATAATTAAGTCTAAATACTTTGAATTTTGTTTTCGGTTAATGAAGGGTATAGCACAACGCCATATTGGCCACAACAAAATGGGGAAGTAGAAAGGCAAAATCGGTCCATTTTGAAGAGCCTTATAATAAGTCAAAATGAAAATAAAAAGAAACTG
This sequence comes from Palloptera scutellata, assembly GCA_958295655.1. Taxonomy (NCBI): domain Eukaryota; kingdom Metazoa; phylum Arthropoda; class Insecta; order Diptera; family Pallopteridae; genus Palloptera; species Palloptera scutellata. The sequence goes on along the minus strand of OY282453.1, from coordinate 9,277,390 downwards.
GAAAGAAGATCTTCTGGATTACTTAATTATGTATCGTACAAAACTGCATGCCACGACCTTAAAAACGCCTTCAGAGATGATATTTGGACGAACGAATCGCGATAAATTGGCAAGAATTGATCAACTCATTGGGACCCATTAATGACGAAGAAGTACGAGATCAAGATAAACAAGCGAAAGAAAAAGGAAAACAATAAGCTGATGAAAGACATGGAGTTAAAGCGAGTAAAATTAAAGAAGGGGACGAAGTATGGCTTAAACAAATGATAAAAATCAACAAATTAGCACTAATGTTAATGCCTGAGCCATTCAAAGTGATTGAGAGGAAAGGTAGCGAGTTGCTGGTAGAGAACGTAAATACTAAAGTTCGGTACCGACGAAATGTTTCTCATGTGCTGAAGGTTCCAACTCAGCAGTCATCTGTAGAAGTCAATAGGGCAGCAAGGATGTCAGAAGCAAACAAGAAACCTTCGGATGAACTTCGACCTAAACGCATATATGTGCGTCCCTCTCGTTTTGACGATTAAAGAAAAAATATATATATATATATCTTAATATTGGTTATTTTATATCCTTATTTAAAATTAATATTTTACTGTAAAAGAAGAAAGTAATTTATAGATAGTATCAAGGTGACAACACACTTTGTAGGAGTTAGATGGCAACATAAATAAACAGACACAAATAGGAATTTGGATGTGAAATAGTAAAAGAAGCAAGACGTGTTTTATTGGACTCTACAATAATAAATAATTTATTATTTTTTTTTTTTTTAATATTTATGGTGGTCGCTGTGGTATAGTGGTAGTGCGTTGGACTGCTACGCAGAGTGTCCGGGGTTCGAATCTCGGCACATGCAAAATCAAAAAGTACCCGGCACCACCTCTTGGCAGGTAATGGCAAACCTACAAGAGTAAAAATTGCTATGAAAAGCTTTTCATTTCGCCGTTCGGATTCGGCATTAAACTGTAGGCCCCTTCCATTCATGTACAAATATGACACGCACAACATGAGTGGATGCGAAAAGCTCGGCCTAGGCCCTCCATGGGTTGTTGTGCCATTAAAAGTAATTAAGTAAAAAAATATTTACTGTATGTGTGGATTGGACGTGTCAAAAAATCCACAGAGAAATTGAACAGTAATCAAAGTTGGAACTCACTAACAAATAACTACAGTATTTCCCGCTTATACGAGGGCAGATCAATAAGTACCCGTGTGTGAAGACAGGTGGCGTTGCTGAGGGAAGTTGGTATTACCGTCGAGTACTGCCATCTGTCACACGACACCACACTAAATTTCAAACTGATTCATAGGTTAGTTTTTATTTAGCAGCCATTAGTATCACACGTGTTTCGTGTTTCGCGATAAAATGGAAAAAGAACAATATCAATCCGTAATTCACTTTTTGTTTTTGGATGGAAAAACATGCGAAGAAATAAAAGCGAAGTTAGATGCTGTCTATGGGGACCCTTCACCATCTTTGATAACCGTAAGATATTGGTTCAACGAATTTAAACGTGTTCGTACATATGTTTTTGATGAGGAACGCCCAGGCCGCTCGGCAGACGTGGTTACCGAGGAAATCGTGAAAAGTTCCACGACATGATTGTCACTGATCGCCGAACGAAAGTGCGCGAAGTAGCAGAGGCCGTAGGAGTGTCGTACGGAACGGTAATTAATATTTCATGATAGGTTAAGCATGAGAAAGGTGTCGGCCCGATGGGTGCCGCGATTGCTTATGGTGGACAACAAGCGGATACGGAATTGTCGCAGCCAAATTGCATGAATTGAACTACGAATTGTTGCCGCACCCACCATACTTGCCCTACTTGGCTCCCTGCGACTTCTTTCTGTTCCTCAACATGAAAACGTGGCTCGGGAAAAAGATTCAGCTCAAATGAGGAGGTTATCTTCGAGACAGAAGCGTGTTTTGAAGAGTTTGACAAATCGTATATTTTGGATATTTAAAGAAATGGCAGAAACGTTGGGAAAAGTATATTGTACTAAAAGGAGATTACGTTGAAAAATAGAAAAAAAAAATTGTGAAAAACTTTCCTCTTCATTCCTAACACGGGTACTTATTGATCTACCCTCGTATGCGTTCCAAATATAAGTAATCCCCGTTTAATATTACATTAAAATTTTTGCAATTTTCTTTCCCCTTTTAAAAAGTACAGAATATTTTGGATCAATAAGCATTTCCCAGAAAGAGGTTCGTATATTAGCACCCGCACTAATGTTTTGAGTGTCTTGTTCCATGTAGTGCAATTGAACTTACACATATGTACGTATATACACAGTAATATAAAAAAGAAAGAAACGAAATAATTTATATTTTATGTACATAGTATAATACTTTTTTTTTAATAAATAAATAAAAATAATCATTACAAAAATAAAAGGTGATTTTTTTTCTACTTGGTTTTTGACGTTTATATTTCTGACAATTCACGCGTGATTCTTGATTCAAAGTAAAAAATGATCAGTTTGGTTTGCCATTTCATCATGAATAGACTTACGCCTGAACAACGTTTGCAAATTATTGAAATTTTATATCAAAATTCGTGCTTTGTGAAAAATTTGTTTCGCAAGCTATATCCATTTTACGGTCGTCTTACTTAATCGACCCACAGAGCAGGCTATTCAGCTCATTGTGACAAAATTTCGCACCAGTTTCACTTTATTGGACATCAATCCACCAAATCGTATCAATAGAGTGCGTACCGAAGAGAATATTGCTGCTGTATCCGCCAGTGGATACGTGATATGTCCATCCGGCGCCGATCGCAGCAATGGGGTTTGTGTTATTCAACCACCTGGAAGATTTTAAGCAAGGATCTTGGATTAATGCCTTACAAAATACAGCCACAACGTCGAATTTTCGATGAACGGGCCTTAGAAAAGTTGGATGAGGATGCGTTTTTTATCCCAAATTGTCTTCAGCGACGAGACTCATTTTTGGCTCAGATTTGCTTTTTCTTAGCAGATTTGCCGTATTTGGAGTTAAGACCAGCCAGAGGCAATTCAGCAGCTACCAATGCATCCTGAAAAATTCACTGTTTGGTGCGGTTTATGGGCAGGCGGCATCATTGGGCCGTACTTCTTCAAAGACGATGAAGGCCGCAACGTTACGGTCAATGGAGAAAGGTACTGTTCGATGATAACAGACTTTTTTGTGCCGAAAATGCAAGAATTGGACATGGCCGACATGTGATTCCAATAGGACGGTGCCACATGCCACACTTTACGCGTAACCATGCACAATTGAGAGGCGAATTTGGTGAGCAGTTAATCTCACGTTTTAGTGTAGTCAGTTGGCCACAAAGATCGTGTGATTTGACTCCGTTAGACTATTTTTTGTGGGGCTATGTTAAGTCTCTTGTCTATAGGGACAAGCCATATACGATTGGTGCTTTATAAGCGAGATCTTCATCGGCTTTCTGCTCTTTACGAATTTTCTCAGCGATACAGCTATCTGCTGGAGGTGTGTTTAATAGCCGGATATCAACAATGTCTTCCTTTTGTTCGGCTTTTGAGCAGTGTATGTATTTCTCTTTGCACGAATGCCGTGATAGAGCATTAGCATTCCCATGGTGACCTCCTTTGCGAAGCTCAATTGTGAAATGGTAGTTTTGTATTTGCTCTATCCACAGCGCAAGCTGACCTGGGCTTTTTACTGCGAAAGCCAACTTAGCGTGGAGTGGTCAGTCCTCATTTGAGACTGCTGCCCATACAAGTACTTTTTAAAATGTTTGACACACTCAACTCTTTCCTAGAATTTTAAAATTTTGCTGTAATAAGCAATTACTTTGTCTTGACAACTCTTCTTCTCGATTATCTGGGAAAGCACTCTACCTATTCCGAAACCACTAGCATCGGTGCCCATAACAAATTTTTTTCCAGGTATTGACCATGAGGAAAGTATATGTTTTAGTTGCTGGAAAGCTTATTCCTGCTCCCAATTCCATCGAAAAAGTCGGTTTTTTTCTTATCAACTCATGCAAACTGCTTTAAATATTGGCAAATCCGGGCACAAATCTTCGATAGAAAGAGCATAATCCGAGCAAACTTCGAACTTCATGTAAATTTTTTGGACGTTGCCAGTCTTTTACTGCGGCGACCTTTTCTTCATTGCTATGAATACCTTCCGTGCTTACCGCAGACACAGCCGACGCTGCAGACAACCTGAACGAACTCCCTTCTCGTGCGCCTTCACTTCCCTAATTTCATTCTTTGTTCGCAGAGTTGCACATTCATGTTTACATTCGGCAGTTCCAGCTGTGACATTCGGCAGTTCGCTCGACTTCACCCACGTCTATTTTATCTTCTTCATAAGATGGTAACATACACCAAGGCTTCAGCTTGTCTGACGCATACACAGAAGAATAATGTCGTTGTTTACGAAGGGAACCTGGTAAGTCATCCACAACGTAACGATCGTTGCCGAGTACCTGCGTTATCATGAAGGAATCTTTTTATCACGGTTCTAATTTACGCGAATGACCGGTGCTAGGTGGCTCATTTTCTGCTAACACAAGCTCGCCAAGCTGTATAGTTTTGGTTTCGAGTGTTTGCTGTCGTAACGTCGTTTAACTCGTTCGCGTTCTTCATGTCTTTGTATTGCTGCGTTTCGATTGGAATCTGGTAGTAACGACTGTTCATGTCAAGAACCGTAAAATATTTGTAACGTTTCGCTTCTTGCAGTTGCTCTTCGATATGAGGCATCGGATATATTTCCTTTCGCATGTGCTTGTTTATTCTTCAATAGTCAACACATAATCTCGAATCGCCGTTTTTCAGTTTTGCAGTTTTTCTTTTTTACAAACACAAAGGGGCTAGCGAATTCCGATTCCGATTATGTTGTTGCGCAGCATACATCATTTCTTGTACAATAACCTTTTTTGGTTCGGGAATACGGTAGGGATTGTGTGCTATAGGGTCTTTGGAATTTAATTCAATGTTCATTTCAATAACGTTTGTCTTCCCTATTTCGTCCATATTGCTTGCAAAAATGTCTTGATACTCATTCAGCATATCTATCGTATCTCCTTGCCCACCTTTAATGAAAAGGTGGGCAAGGAGAGTCTCTTTGGTCCGACGATCGGAAAATTCAGTCTCCACGACGAAGCCACCGATGACGATATGAGACTGATCGACTTCGCCGCGGCACGAAACATGACAGTTAGTAGCACCAGATTCCAACATAAAGATATCCATAAGGCTACTTGGCTGTCCCCTGATCAAAATACACGAAACCAGATTGATCACATTGTGATCGATGGAAGGCACGCTTCCAATGTACTAGACGTACGCACAAAACGTGGTGCAAACATCGACTCAGACCATTACTTGGTTGCAGCCAAAGTCTGCACACGTATATGTGTAGCAAATCGCGTACGGATAGGTACAAAGAGAAAGCTGGATGTCGAAAAGCTGCAATCACAACAGACGGCCTAAGTCTTTGCCAATCAACTTGCACTTCTCCTTTCGCAAAACACCCCCCAACTTGATGATACATGCGCGCAGTGGACGCACATTTCCCGCTCTATGCGTACGGCTGCCGAAGAGGTGCTAGGCTATCACCGTCGACGGAGAAATATGTGGTCCAACCAAGAGTGTCGCGATGCTACTGAAGCAAAAAACGCAGTCTACAGAGCCACCCTGCAGTCAGTTGCAACGCGAGCTGCTAAGGAGCGATACAGAAAGTTGAGGAGGGAGGAGAAACGTCTTTTCAGGCGCAAGAAAAGAGATGAAGAAAGACGCGAGTTCAATGATATCGAAATGTTGCGGGACAGGAACGAGGTCCCAAAATTCTTTGAAAGAATAAGACGCCTGACTGACGGGTTGAAGACCGGGGCCTCTTCCTGCAAGGATGAAGACGGAAATCTGGTGACAGATATCCAGGGCATAATGAGATTATGGAGGGAGCACTTTTCGCAGCTGCTTAATGGCGATGACGGCAATAATCCCGCCACTGCGGCATCCACTCCGGAAAACCCAATCACTGACGGCGTTGAAGTACCGCCGCCTGACCGTGAGGAGGTCTTAACAGCTATTGCTCGGCTGAAAAGCAATAAGGCTGCAGGTGCAGATGGCCTGCCTGCTGAGTTGTTTAAGACCGTAGGCGAAGAGCTCAAAAAACGCATGCATGTGCTTCTATGCAGAATATGGTCAGATGAAAGCATGCCAAGTGGTTGGAATCTCAGCGTACTCTGCCCAATCCATAAGAAAGGTGATTCCACGATCTGCGCCAACTACCGTGGGATAAGCCTTCTTAATATTGCATATAAGGTTCTATCGAGCGTACTGTGCGAAAGACTGAAGCCCATCGTCAACAAACTGATTGGACCTTATCAGTGTGGCTTCAGGCCTGGTAAATCCACCATCGACCAGATATTCACACTACGCCAAATCCTGGAAAAGACCCGAGAAACACAGATCGACACCCATCATGTATTTGTCGATTATAAAGCCGCCGACAGCACGATTAGGGATCACTTGTACGCCGCAATGTCTGATTTTGGTATCCCTGCAAAGCTCATTCGTCTTTGCAAAATGACACTGACCAACACCACCAGCGCAGTGAAAATTGGGACAGACCTCTCCGCACCATTTGATACCAAAAGAGGTTTCAGACAAGGTGACTCCCTATCGTGCGACTTCTTTAACCTAATGCTGGAGAAAATAATTCGAGCTGCGAACATCGACATCTCTGGCACTATCTTCTACAAGAGTGTCATGCTGCTAGCATACGCTGATGATATTGACATCATTGGCAAAAACGCTCGAGCAGTCAGTGCAGCATTCTCCAACCTGGAAAGGGAGTCTCGTCGTGTGGGTCTAGTGGTGAACGAGGACAAAACGAAATACCTTGTGTCAACAAACAAAGAGTCACGGCGTCTTGGACAAAATGTCACTGTTGACAACTACACTTTTGAAGTCGTCAAGGATTTCGTTTATTTAGGATCCAGCATAAACACCAACAATAATGTCAGCTTTGAGATCAAGCGGAGACTAACTCTTGCCAACAGGTGTTACTACGGGCTCAGTAGGCAATTGAGAAGTAGAGCCCTCTCTCGACCGACGAAAATAACGCTCTATAAGTCCCTCATCCTTCCCGTCCTAATGTATGGCGCAGAGACGTGGACATTGACCATCAATGGTGAGAGACTGTTAGGAGCGTTCGAGAGGAAGATACTCCGTAAGATCTACGGTCCAGTATGCGTGGATGACGTGTTTCGAATAAGATGGAACAATGAGCTGTATCAGCTGTACGCCGACACTGACATAGTCAAGCGTATAAAACTCCAGCGGCTTCGCTGGCTGGGTCATGTTGAGCGAATGGAAGAAAGCGCTCCGGCTAGAAAGGTGTTTTATTCGAACCACGGTGGAGGATCACGCAGAAGGGGACGTCCTAATCTCCGTTGGAAAGACCAGGTGCAGGGCAACCTGACTGCACTTGGCCTTATCAACTGGCGCCAGCGCGCGCATAGCAGAAGTGACTGGCGAAGCTTTGTGGAGGCGGCCAAGACCGATCATCGGTTGTAGCGCCAGCTAAGTAAGTAAGTAAGTAAGCAAAGCTCATTCGTCTTTGCAAATGACACTGACCAACACCACCAGCACAGTGAAAATTGGGACAGACTTCTCCGCACCATTTGATACCAAAATAGGTTTCAGACAAGGTGACTCCCTATCGTGCGACTTCTTTAACCTTATGCTGGAGAAAATAATTCGAGCTGCGAACATCGACATATATGGCACTATCTTCTACAAGAGTGTCATGCTGCTAGCATACGCTGATGATATTGACATCATTGACAAAAACGCTCGAGCAGTCAGTGCAGCATTCTCCACCCTGGAAAGGGAGTCTCGTCGTGTGGGTTTAGTGGTGAACGAGGACAAAACGAAATACCTTGTGTCAACAAACAAAGAGTAACGGCGTCTTGGACAAAATGTCACTGTTGAAAACTACACTTTTGAAGTCGTCAAGGATTTCGTATATCTAGGATCCAGCATAAACACCAACAATAATGTCAGCGTTGAGATCAAGCGGAGACTAACTCTTGCCAACAGGTGTTACTACGGGCTCAGTAGGCAATTGAGACCGACGAAAATAACGCTCTATAGGTCCCTCATCCTTCCCGTCCTAATGTATGGCGCAGAGACGTGGACATTGACCATCAATGATGAGAGGCTGTTAGGAGCGTTCGAGAGGAAGATACTCCGTAAGATCTACGGTCCAGTATGCGTGGTCGACGTGTGTCGAATAAGATGGAGCGATGAGCTGTACGCCGACACTGACATAGTCAAGCGTATAAAACTCCAGCGGCTTCGCTGGCTGGGTCATGTTGAGCGAATGGAAGAAAGCGCTCCGGCTAGAAGGGTGTTTTATTCGAACCACGGTGGAGGAACACGCAGAAGGGGACGTCCTAATCTCCGTTGGAAAGACCAGGTGCAGGGCAACCTGACTGCACTTGGCCTTTTCAACTGTAGTCTAAGCTACTTACTTACTTACTAGCTAAGTAAGTAAGTAAGTTGATTACGCGAATATTCATCAAGTGTTTCGCGTAAATGTCGTATGGACTGAAAACTTAAAGGAGCTATTGCTGTTTGTAGATCGCGGTTCTTCAACCTGTCACGCGTATATTATTATTCACTTAGATTATAACGCTGTCCGATAGCAATCATGCGAAAACAATAATCTACTTTTTCATCGTTTTTAAGCATTGAGTTACTCATTTTGTAATGCATGTCTGCTTCGTTGTACTTAGAACCTAATTCATCAATCAAGATTTTAGAAACACTACTCCAATCCATAACTTCGCAACACCATTCATACGGCTAAAAATTGCCAACATCAAGCATTTTTCCATTGATACGCACTTCTGGCACTATTTACCCGTTGCACGAATTTTTCAGCGGACAAAGATAGATCATTCGATCAAAAACTGGTATAGTTTCAGCGATTTCTTTTACTGAGTAACGCACATTAGACAAACTTAAACTTTGGCTCGGAGATATTACGCGCTCATTCTCTGCACTTGTGATTGGCAGCTGTTGTGGTGTTTGTGGTTGAGAATCAAGCACATTATTTGCTTGCAACAAAGCTATAATGCCTTACATTATTTCATGCAGATCATTTTTTTGTTCTTGTAGCGTTTCGTTTTCGTTACCATCATCATCACCCATTACTTCACACAGACGTTGCATTAATTCCGCCTTTGCAAGCGTTGACTAACGCCACTTCTCGCGAAGCAACTCTTTAAGTTGTTCGACATTTAGAAATGCTATTTTCATCATAACGTTTTAATAAATTATTTATTGGGCGCGGTCTGTCCCAATATTCACTGCGTTGGTGGTGTCGGTCAGTATCATTTTGCAAAGACGAATGAGCTTTGCAGGAATATCAAAATCAGACATTGCAGCGTACAAGTGATCCTTAATCGTGCTATTGAAGGCGGCTTTATAATCGGCGAATAGATGGTTTGTGTCAATCTGTTTTTCTCGGGTCTCTTCCAGAATTTGGCGTAGTGTGAATATCTGGTCGATGGTATAGTTACCAGTCTCGTTGAGTTGGTCTAGTGGTGAACGAGGCGTACCCTGAACGTTTGTTACTAGATTTTCGTCATCGTTCTTGCAGAAAGATTCCCCGCTCTTCGCGTAACATCTCGATAACATTAAACCCACGTCTTTCTTTTTCTCTTTCCTTTCGTCTGAATAGACATTTCTCCCCCCTCATCCCGTTGACTGCAAGGTGGCTTTTTATATTGCGCTTTTCGCTTCAGTAGCATCGCGACACTCTTGGTAGTATCATATATTCCTACATCAACGGTTGTAGCCTAGCACCTCTTGGGTAGCAGTACGCATAGAGCGATTTGCTACACATACACGTGTGCAGACCTTGGCTGCAACCATAGTACACTGAAAACGTAACTTTCGTGTTCCGTGCCGCGGCGAAATCGATCTATCTCATACCGTTATCGGTGGCTTCATCGTGGAGACTGAATTTTTCGTTGAATCAAAAAGAATCCTTGCCCATCTTGGCAATAAAGTCGCCTAACACGATTTTAATAACGTGGAGAAGGCAATGCTCATAAGTTTTGCCGAGGAATTCAAACACATCTACCAGCTGGATAGATGCACCTTCCCTGCACCACGGAGAAACCCGGCGCCGAAATTAGTTACCCCATATGGCATGTAGTGCTGTCTTGTTGTAACCAAAGGTCGTCCACATCAACATCCTCCAATTCAGGTACGAAAAAGTCATTAATCATGGCTCTATAGCGTTCCCCATTGACTCTAACATTATGACCGGCTGCATCTTTGAAGAAATATGGACCAATGACTGATTCCCTCTGCCCGTATAGCACACCAAACAGTGACTTTTTGAGGATGTTATGGTGTCTCAACAATGGCTTGTGGATTATGATCACTCCAAATGCGACAATTTTGCTCATTAACGTACCCATTCAACCAAAAGTGAGATTCATCACTGAACAAAATTTTCTTGTGAAAATCGAGATCGGTGGCCATCTCGTTTTGGGCCCATTCACCGAACGTGCGACGCGCTTGATGGTCGTTCGGCTTCAATTCTTGCACGAGTTGGATTTTGTAAGATCGCAAACCAAGATCCTTCCGCAAAATCTTCCATAAAGTGGATGGGTACAGCTCCAATTGTTGCGCGCGATGGCGGATGGACTCATTCGGGTCTTCTTCGATACTCTGCTCCACAGCAGCAACAGCGTCTTCGATGCGCACTGTACGGCGTCTCTGAGGATGCGCATTATCCACTAGAGTAAACGTGGCGCGGAACCGATCCATGGTTGCTCGAATTACCGACTCTGCTGGCCGATTATGTCGACCGAATATTGGACGCAGTGCGCGATGCGTCGCGCGAACCGAACCATTATTTTTGTAATACATTTGCATGATTTGCACACGTTGTTCAGGAGTAAGTCTATTTATTATGAAATGTCAAACCAAACTGAGCATAATTCAAGTAACAGCTGTAAAAAAGACCAACTCCGAAAAAAGTATTGCCAGATTGAAAACCACACTTCTAAAAAAAACACTCTTTATAACCCTGGGCGTGGACAAAAACAAAGTTATTGATGTATTTTTTGTTGCTTGTTTTATTGTAAATTTCGGAGGCGCAGGGGCTTAGGGGTCAAGATCCTTTTTCGGGCTGATTTTTTGGAAAAATCATGTTGTTTTCTTGTTGCTGAAATATTTTGTTTAACAGGACCGAGTGCAGTTATTCTTGACTGCGAAACTCTAACCACAGACAACTCATACAGCGTACAATGTGTGTAAATGGATGTGTTAAATATGTTAGAATTTTTACATCTTATTTTCATGACATCTTATGTGATTTCCTTATATGAATGATGTTATTATTTGTTAATTAATATTAAGATTCTCTATTTATTACTTTTTAAGTTTCATATTTAATTTCTACCCTCGTTCTTGATTTTTTATTTTTTTTTTATTGATACATTCAACACATAGAGTGTACCCCTATGAATGCAGAGCATTGTGTTCAATGGAACGAATATTAATAGGTGGGAGGAAGAAGGAGGGAGAATGAGAAAGAGAATGCTATCACACAGGACACCGATAAAGAGATAGACAGCCATTGTGGTAAGTGTTATGTTTTTACCGCAATGAACTTAAGTTTATCAATGTCGACTATGACCGCATGTAGCGCCAAGGGCCAAGCTTTTCGCATCCATTCATGTTGTGCGTGTTATACTTGTACATGAATGGAAGGGACCTACAGTTTTATGCAGAATCCGAACGGAGAAGTGAAAAGCTTTTTCATAGGCAATTTTTACTCTTGTAGATTTGTCATTGCCTGCCAAGAGGTGGTGCCGTGCAGAAATTTTGTTGCTTTTTTTATTTTGCCTGTGCCGAGATTCGAACCCCGGACACTCTGCGTACCAGTTCAACGCACTACCGCTGCGCTAAAGCGTAGAAATTTGTTTTTTTCTACCTAAGTTTAAAATTTAATAATTAAATTTATTTATTTAATTTTGTTTTATTTCCTTTAGATGGAACTGAAGGTAACTTTTAAAATTTTATATTTTACATATACATAACTTTATTCTGTTTGGGTACCTACATATACGTAGATCGCAGTCGTATATAAATATGTAAATTTCTAATTTCTTATTTATTTGCCTACGGTAATTTACATAGATCGCAGCCGTAGGCATTCAGCTTTGATTTTTAGTATATCCTCAAGAGTAGCAAAGACATATACGACAAAGCAATATTGAAATGGAAGTGGTTATATGGAATTTTACAATCACTCTCAACTGCATAAACTATTGCATTTCGTTTATTACCCAAAAATCATAACATTCATATACATATAAGCATAAAAAAGACGCGACTGAGCTGTGAGGGTCTATGACTGGTATGTTAAACCATTGGCAAGCGACCACAGTTGTGCAACTTCGAGGCCCCAGGGGTGGAAGAAGGTATTTTCAGCTACAAAGCAAACCGATCATTTAAGTAGCCATCATAAAGCTATCCACCAACAATGGCCAAGAATTGCAATGCAGGGCAATTCTAGATTCAGGGTCACAAGTCAACCTCGTGACGGAGCGGTTGGTAAAAATATTAGGAATTTCACCAAAGTCCACATCCTTACACATTCAAGGAATTTGCAACGGAAACAGAAAATCTCAGCAATGTATTAATGTGAAATTGATCTCCTGAATCAACAAGTTCTGAGCACCAAGCCTCCAATTTCCTGCTACCACAGTTTATTTCATATCAATCGTCACAGCAATTCAAGGTGTTTGGCCGATCTCACACTACATCGCCTTGACTGATCCTGGTTTCAATTGCCCTGGTAGAGTACTACTTGGGTCTGAATTTTGTCATCGAATGCTGTCCAGTCTTACAAAACACAGTGTTTGGGTGTGTACAATCAGGGAAGGTCATGCAGGAGCAGCTATAAACGATCACATGGTGTATTAGCATGGAAAAGGAGTCACTGATATAAACATTGGTAAAATTCTGGAAGCTGAACAAATGCGACACACATGCAGCTGCCGAACGACGGTGGGAATAACATTATCTTCAAACCGCTCGCCGACACACTGATGGCCAAATTGTGGGGAAGTTACCATTCTAGAATGATTCAAGCCAACTTGGTAAATCAATAGCTTTCACGTTATTGAACGAAAACTGGCAAAAAAAAACCAGTGAGCTCCAAACTCAATATATAGCCTTCTTGCGTGAATATGAGAGGCTTGGGTATATGGAAGAAGTTGGAATAGACAATATCAAGGGCCGACACTATTTTCTTCTACATCATGCCGTCCTTAAGCCAGACAGCACAACAACAAAATTGCGAGTGGTGCTCGTTGCATCAGCAAAGACATCAACCAATGTCATCAAATGACACACTAGCCACAGGACGTACAATCCAAGAAGAACTCTTGCCAACTCTACTTCGTTTTCACCTACCCCGCCAGGTATGGGTAGACAAAGACGACGAAGGATACCAACTTATTTAGTGGACGGAGGATCCATCACTCCCAATAAGGTGTTATTGACTCAACACAATAACGAATAGTACAACGTCTGCACCATACTTGGCCATGCCCATTCTGCAAGCACTAGGTGAAAGGCAAGCTAATAAGTAACCATTAGCAGCAGAAATTGTGAAGACAAACTTTTATGTTGACGACGTCAAAGTCAACTACGCCGCATGCTGCGGCGTAGTTGACTGCGGAAGTGGTGTGCCAACTATAAAGTTACGGGGCACCACATCATCGTTGCAGTGTGTCGCAAGGGTCGCATTTAAAAAATCATAAAAAAACGGCATCAAGGTCCAATTAGGAATGCTCGAGCATCAGATGGAAGGAATTGCTATCAAAATCAATATCACATCAGAAGAAGCAGTTCAAGACTAATTTTGTCATTAGAAGTTCAAATGACATTCACATGATCAAATTTACAAAGAATTCAGTCATCACACAGACATGTGTTAATAGACACAAATCATGAGAAAATTTATCCTATGCTAATAAGCCCTCAACAATGCCAGCAAGAAATAATGAGTATTAAGAATCATCTTACAGCCCAACTCCAGCTGCCTGTGGACTATGACGAACTATTATTCTTCTATAAATTAATGAGAGTAAATGAAGGCATCTTCATTTGTTGCCAAACATAAGGGGACACATTTTTATGTGCCAATATTCATTCCATTTATAACAAATTTGCGGGCGACCTGTCATGTGAAATTAATTCTCTTAACTTTAACAGATCTCTCACTGTCTGATACATTAGCCCTGACATTTACCAATAAAAATATTCTATTTTCGCCGGTATCCACATACTGCTGATTTGTTTCTGTAAATGAATATGACGATAAAATAAATGACTTCGCTCCAGAATGGGCAAATAGCTTTGTAGAGGCGGCCAAGACCGATCATCGGTTGTAGTGCCAGTTAAGTAAGTAAGTAAATACGATGTAACTACGAAACGATTTAAGTTAAGGTTTAGCTTATAACATTGTACGAACTTGATTTAGTCTGTCTATAATTTAAAAAATCAACTTGGACTAAAACTAGTTAATTAAAGTATTTATTATTAATTTTACTGGAACCATCTGTTTTGAGCGTATAACACTGTATTACAGAATATTTAGAACGAGATTTAGTACAGATCGGCATACCAGAAATTTCGAAAACGACATTAAAAGGCATTTGTATATAAGTATGTACGTATTTATTAAGTAAAATAAAACTCCACAGTCAATCGATTTGCAATATTTTCATTTTGAGAAGAAGAGAAAAAAAAGAGACGCCTCTGATGGCATATATTGTATCATGTGTACAGGCTGCGCCATCTATGTCGGTATGTAAACATTGAATAATTTTAACATTTATCCAGAGATTGACTTGAATAAACATGTTTTTGAAACTTCAATTCCAGTGCAATTTTAATCATTAATCGCTTTACACCGAAATAGAGACGCTGTATGACTTCGCTCCAGAATGGGCCAATATTTGGATTGATTGGGCAAGTATTTGCCAGCCCTTGATGGGCCAAAATGGTGCCAGCATGGGATTGTAACAATCTCAGAATGTTGGCCAAGGTAGAGCGGTCAATATTTGCATATGATGGGCGAGCAATAATGGACCAATGTGGGAAACAAGCTGGATCAATACTAATTGACATTAGTTGGCCTATGTTGTGCTAACATTAGAATTATAGCTACAATAAATTACAAATAATTTTATTACTGTACAAAAAACAAACAAATTATAATCAAAAAAATAGGACTTTCATTGAATGCAAAGTACTTACCGCGTATACCTTTTTTTCACATCCACAAATATAAACATTGATTAAAGCGCTACCCTTCGATCATACGAATATAAACAATTAATTCGCCGTTTGTTGAAATACGCAATATTGTCTGGAAACCACCGCAGTCTTTTTCTTGGACCATTACAGAAGATTGCAATGTTGGTTTAAAACGGCCTGGGCCAATCTTGGCACAAGATTTATCTTCCAAGAACTGCCATGCCTATACTGGGCTGCCATTATTCCAAATTGAGCCAATAATAATTTTTGATCGAATGGTATTTCGTAAGTGTGAGCATTTAGCAAAATATTGAAAAACTTGGTAGCAGTTATCGTCATGCAATTATAAACAATACGAGACACTATTCATAAAAAATAAGTAAATATTCGACGTTTTGCTACTGTAAAGAATTCTTGGTAGGAGTCACAGTGAGTCAAAATGCTACCATATTTTGATAATAGCATTTAGCCGAAGTTTTAAGAACATTTTCTGAAAACTCATTGGCGCATAACTAACGAATACTAAATTTACTCAATATTAGTAACCAGGGGTTTACTAAAATTTTTGCAATATCTGAAGAGTCAAAAGAAGATCAAAAGATTGTTAAATGATGAGAACCCAAATACATTCTCCAGATTGGAATCAAATATCTAGTTTGAAATATTTATTGTTTTTTTTTAATGATATATGAATATAATATTGACATTTTTTCAGTTCAATAAAAATAAATGTAACATTTCAATGATACAATAAATAATAATTATATTTAGGGTAAAGTGATTACAGAATAATTTTAAAAAACTTAAACTATTTTTGGTTTTCTCATTTTTGTGTTACTATTTTTTTTTTCTAAATTTAGTTTCTAGTTTAACTAGAAAATCATTTTCTACTTCTTAAATGCATATTTATAACCAACTTCAGTATAATTTCCAAATATATTTATATACATATTTACAACAGAAAATATTGTTCCCTGTTGTAAAAGTGTATATGACCATGTCCATATAGATATATGGACATATACTTATATAGAATAGTTTGGGTTCACACCTCTTGGCAGGCAACCTACAAGAGGAAAAATCGCCTAAGAAAAGCTTTTTTCACTTTGACGTTTTGATTCGGCATAAAACTGTAGGTCCCTTCTACACTCATGTACAAATATTATAACACTCACAACCTGAGTGGAAGGGAAAAGCTCGGCCTAGGCCCACCATGGGCTGCTGCTGTTGTGCCATTTACAGAAGAAAGAACAGGAATTTGAACGCTAAAACACCATCATTCTAACCTTAAAAAGCCACGTTTTTTGAGGTACTTTTATTCAAGTATATATTTGATAAACCTTACTATTCAATTAGAAAACCGGAATCCATCACGAATTTTATACAGCGCAAATATTTTACGCACATACTTAATCTCATACAAATTCATATAGTGCCAGTAAAAATGTTGAGCTGTACAGCAGTCTGTAATTAATTCCGGGGTTTTCATTAGAATCGTTTAGTTGAAGGTTAAATCATGCAGTTCCAAATTAGGTTTGCATTCAAGATACGATTAAGTGCCCAAAAACGGGATTTTTAATTTCTGTCATATTCAGCCATTAAAAATCTATAAAAAAAAATTGTAATCCAGTTCTTTAATCCTATGTGTGTTGACTAGTGTTATGACAATATACAATTTTACCAATTTAGGCAAATGAACTTGTGTCAGCTTATGTATAGTAATTCTAGATAAAATGAAGAACATTTCAGAACAAAATTTTCAGACATAAGTTCTTTATCTTATTGGGTCAATCTGTTGGTCTGTCATATTTACAAGGTGTTTCCGTCCCTTTTTGATGGGAATGACATATTCTCAACTCCAAGCGATATATTGATACATTTTAATTCAGTCTATTCGCTGTACCGTGTAAAGTTTTGTTGTTAGTAATAAACTTTACTTTTCAATTCTTTTTTTCCCCAATTTTTTGAAAATTGGGACATACCTCTCTGCGCCATTTGATACCAAAAGAGGTTTCAGACTCCCTATCGTGTGACTTCTTTAACCTTATGCTGGAGAAAATAATTCGAGCTGCGAACATCGACATCTCTGGCACTATTTTCGACAAGGATGTCATGCTGCTAGCATACGCTGATGATATTGACATCATTGGCATCAACGCGCTAGCAGTGAGAACAGCTTTCTCCAACCTAGATAGGGAGTCTCGCCGAGTGGGTCTAGTGGTAAACGAGGACAAAACGAAATACCTTGTGTCAACAAACAAAGAGTCACGGCGTCTTGGACAAAATGTCACTGTTGACAACTACACTTTTGAAGTCGTCAAGGATTTCGTATATCTAGGATCCAGCATAAACACCAACAATAATGTGAGCCTTGAGATCAAGCGGAGACTAACTCTTGCCAACAGGTGTTACTACGGGCTCAGTAGGCAATTGAGAAGTAGAGTCCTCTCTCGACCCACGAAAATAAAGCTCTATAAGTCTATGGCGCAGAGACGTGGACATTGACCATCAATGATGAGAGACTGTTAGGAGCGTTCGAGAGGAAGATACTCCGTAAGATCTACGGTCCAGTATGCGTGGACGACGTGTATCGAATAAGATGGAACGATGAGCTGTATGAGCTGTACGCCGGCACTGACATAGTGACATAGTCAAGCGTATAAAAATCCAGCGGCTTCGCTGGCTGGGTCATGTTGAGCGAATGAAAGAAAGCGCTCCGGCTAGAAGGGTGTTTTATTCGAACCACGGTGGAGGCACACGCAGAAGGGGACGTCCTAATCTTCGTTGGAAAGACCAAGTGCAGGGCATCCTGACTGCACTTGGCCTTATCAACTGGCACCAGCGCGCGCATAGCAGAGCGACTGACGAAGCTTTGTAGAGGCGGCCAAGACCGATCATCGGTTGTAGTGCCAGTTAAGTAAGTAAGTAAATACGATGTAACTACGAAACGATTTAAGTTAAGGTTTAACTTATAACATTGTACGAACTTGATTTAGTCTGTCTATAATTTAAAAAATCAACTTGGACTAAAACTAGTTAATTAAAGTATTTATTATTAATTTTACTGGAACCATCTGTTTTGAGCGTATAACACTGTATTACAGAATATTTAGAACGAGATTTAGTACAGATCGGCATACCAGATTTTCGAAAACGATATTAAAAGGCATTTGTATATAAGTATGTACGTATTTATTAAGTAAAATAAAACTCCACAGTCAATCGATTTGCAATATTTTCATTTTGAGAAGAAGAGAAAAAAAAGAGACGCCTCTGATGGCATATATTGTATCATGTGTACAGGCTGCGCCATCTATGTCGGTATGTAAACATTGAATAATTTTAACATTTATCCAGAGATTGACTTGAATAAACATGTTTTTGAAACTTCAATTCCAGTGCAATTTTAATCATTAATCGCTTTACACCGAAATAGAGACGCTGTATGACTTCGCTCCAGAATGGGCCAATATTTGGATTGATTGGGCAAGTATTTGCCAGCCCTTGATGGGCCAAAATGGTGCCAGCATGGGATTGTAACAATCTCAGAATGTTGGCCAAGGTAGAGCGGTCAATATTTGCATATGATGGGCGAGCAATAATGGACCAATGTGGGAAACAAGCTGGATCAATACTAATTGACATTAGTTGGCCTATGTTGTGCTAACATTAGAATTATAGCTACAATAAATTACAAATAATTTTATTACTGTACAAAAAACAAACAAATTATAATCAAAAAAATAGGACTTTCATTGAATGCAAAGTACTTACCGCGTATACCTTTTTTTCACATCCACAAATATAAACATTGATTAAAGCGCTACCCTTCGATCATACGAATATAAACAATTAATTCGCCGTTTGTTGAAATACGCAATATTGTCTGGAAACCACCGCAGTCTTTTTCTTGGACCATTACAGAAGATTGCAATGTTGGTTTAAAACGGCCTGGGCCAATCTTGGCACAAGATTTATCTTCCAAGAACTGCCATGCCTATACTGGGCTGCCATTATTCCAAATTGAGCCAATAATAATTTTTGATCGAATGGTATTTCGTAAGTGTGAGCATTTAGCAAAATATTGAAAAACTTGGTAGCAGTTATCGTCATGCAATTATAAACAATACGAGACACTATTCATAAAAAATAAGTAAATATTCGACGTTTTGCTACTGTAAAGAATTCTTGGTAGGAGTCACAGTGAGTCAAAATGCTACCATATTTTGATAATAGCATTTAGCCGAAGTTTTAAGAACATTTTCTGAAAACTCATTGGCGCATAACTAACGAATACTAAATTTACTCAATATTAGTAACCAGGGGTTTACTAAAATTTTTGCAATATCTGAAGAGTCAAAAGAAGATCAAAAGATTGTTAAATGATGAGAACCCAAATACATTCTCCAGATTGGAATCAAATATCTAGTTTGAAATATTTATTGTTTTTTTTTAATGATATATGAATATAATATTGACATTTTTTCAGTTCAATAAAAATAAATGTAACATTTCAATGATACAATAAATAATAATTATATTTAGGGTAAAGTGATTACAGAATAATTTTAAAAAACTTAAACTATTTTTGGTTTTCTCATTTTTGTGTTACTATTTTTTTTTTCTAAATTTAGTTTCTAGTTTAACTAGAAAATCATTTTCTACTTCTTAAATGCATATTTATAACCAACTTCAGTATAATTTCCAAATATATTTATATACATATTTACAACAGAAAATATTGTTCCCTGTTGTAAAAGTGTATATGACCATGTCCATATAGATATATGGACATATACTTATATAGAATAGTTTGGGTTCACACCTCTTGGCAGGCAACCTACAAGAGGAAAAATCGCCTAAGAAAAGCTTTTTTCACTTTGACGTTTTGATTCGGCATAAAACTGTAGGTCCCTTCTACACTCATGTACAAATATTATAACACTCACAACCTGAGTGGAAGGGAAAAGCTCGGCCTAGGCCCACCATGGGCTGCTGCTGTTGTGCCATTTACAGAAGAAAGAACAGGAATTTGAACGCTAAAACACCATCATTCTAACCTTAAAAAGCCACGTTTTTTGAGGTACTTTTATTCAAGTATATATTTGATAAACCTTACTATTCAATTAGAAAACCGGAATCCATCACGAATTTTATACAGCGCAAATATTTTACGCACATACTTAATCTCATACAAATTCATATAGTGCCAGTAAAAATGTTGAGCTGTACAGCAGTCTGTAATTAATTCCGGGGTTTTCATTAGAATCGTTTAGTTGAAGGTTAAATCATGCAGTTCCAAATTAGGTTTGCATTCAAGATACGATTAAGTGCCCAAAAACGGGATTTTTAATTTCTGTCATATTCAGCCATTAAAAATCTATAAAAAAAAATTGTAATCCAGTTCTTTAATCCTATGTGTGTTGACTAGTGTTATGACAATATACAATTTTACCAATTTAGGCAAATGAACTTGTGTCAGCTTATGTATAGTAATTCTAGATAAAATGAAGAACATTTCAGAACAAAATTTTCAGACATAAGTTCTTTATCTTATTGGGTCAATCTGTTGGTCTGTCATATTTACAAGGTGTTTCCGTCCCTTTTTGATGGGAATGACATATTCTCAACTCCAAGCGATATATTGATACATTTTAATTCAGTCTATTCGCTGTACCGTGTAAAGTTTTGTTGTTAGTAATAAACTTTACTTTTCAATTCTTTTTTTCCCCAATTTTTTGAAAATTGGGACATACCTCTCTGCGCCATTTGATACCAAAAGAGGTTTCAGACTCCCTATCGTGTGACTTCTTTAACCTTATGCTGGAGAAAATAATTCGAGCTGCGAACATCGACATCTCTGGCACTATTTTCGACAAGGATGTCATGCTGCTAGCATACGCTGATGATATTGACATCATTGGCATCAACGCGCTAGCAGTGAGAACAGCTTTCTCCAACCTAGATAGGGAGTCTCGCCGAGTGGGTCTAGTGGTAAACGAGGACAAAACGAAATACCTTGTGTCAACAAACAAAGAGTCACGGCGTCTTGGACAAAATGTCACTGTTGACAACTACACTTTTGAAGTCGTCAAGGATTTCGTATATCTAGGATCCAGCATAAACACCAACAATAATGTGAGCCTTGAGATCAAGCGGAGACTAACTCTTGCCAACAGGTGTTACTACGGGCTCAGTAGGCAATTGAGAAGTAGAGTCCTCTCTCGACCCACGAAAATAAAGCTCTATAAGTCTATGGCGCAGAGACGTGGACATTGACCATCAATGATGAGAGACTGTTAGGAGCGTTCGAGAGGAAGATACTCCGTAAGATCTACGGTCCAGTATGCGTGGACGACGTGTATCGAATAAGATGGAACGATGAGCTGTATGAGCTGTACGCCGGCACTGACATAGTGACATAGTCAAGCGTATAAAAATCCAGCGGCTTCGCTGGCTGGGTCATGTTGAGCGAATGAAAGAAAGCGCTCCGGCTAGAAGGGTGTTTTATTCGAACCACGGTGGAGGCACACGCAGAAGGGGACGTCCTAATCTTCGTTGGAAAGACCAAGTGCAGGGCAT
Organism: Palloptera scutellata; assembly: GCA_958295655.1. Classification (NCBI taxonomy): domain Eukaryota; kingdom Metazoa; phylum Arthropoda; class Insecta; order Diptera; family Pallopteridae; genus Palloptera; species Palloptera scutellata. The sequence goes on along the minus strand of OY282453.1, from coordinate 9,255,478 downwards.
CCTGACTGCACTTGGCCTTATCAACTGGCACCAGCGCGCGCATAGCAGAGCGACTGACGAAGCTTTGTAGAGGCGGCCAAGACCGATCATCGGTTGTAGTGCCAGTTAAGTAAGTAAGTAAATACGATGTAACTACGAAACGATTTAAGTTAAGGTTTAACTTATAACATTGTACGAACTTGATTTAGTCTGTCTATAATTTAAAAAATCAACTTGGACTAAAACTAGTTAATTAAAGTATTTATTATTAATTTTACTGGAACCATCTGTTTTGAGCGTATAACACTGTATTACAGAATATTTAGAACGAGATTTAGTACAGATCGGCATACCAGAAATTTCGAAAACGATATTAAAAGGCATTTGTATATAAGTATGTACGTATTTATTAAGTAAAATAAAACTCCACAGTCAATCGATTTGCAATATTTTCATTTTGAGAAGAAGAGAAAAAAAAGAGACGCCTCTGATGGCATATATTGTATCATGTGTACAGGCTGCGCCATCTATGTCGGTATGTAAACATTGAATAATTTTAACATTTATCCAGAGATTGACTTGAATAAACATGTTTTTGAAACTTCAATTTCAGTGCAATTTTAATCATTATTCGCTTTACACCGAAATAGAGACGCTGTACCTTCCACGTCGCTTGGAATATTGCCAAATAGTCCCCTGGACGTGTGGTGTCAAAAAATGGCAACATTGACTGGCCACCCAGATCTTCAGATTTGACCCTTCGGGCTACTTTTTATGGGGTTATTTGAAAAGCAAAGTGTACGTCAGAAAACCTCAGACTGTTGACGAGCTCAAGAAAAACATTCGTTACAAAATCATCGCTATATCGCCTGAGATGCTCGAAAAAATGAAGGAAAACGTAGCAAAAAGGGCACATTTTGCTTTGGTCAATAACGGCTGCCACTTGATTGATGTTGTATTCAAAAAGTAGTCCAAATAAATTGTAAAGGATCAGATTAAATGAAAATACCTCATACATGGAAATCGATAGTAGTATGTGTGTATAACAAATTGGTTAGAGCCAAAAATATCTAATGTCTTTTCAGGTGCGTACCCATCGCTATAGTACCTATACAAAAATATTATTTTACTAACATCATTAAAAAAAATATTATCTAATTTGTGTACCGAAGGGGGTGGAAGTTGTCAACCACAAAAATCTCCTCCTGTGTTGCTTTGTTCTTAACTTGTATCTAATGTGAAAAACTCCAAATATTACATAAAAATTAGCTAAACTAGCAACTTTGTTATACGCTTAGTAGCGGTTTATTCCAGTTTTGTTACAATTAGTACACCTCTCCCTTATATGCTCGTACATATATCAAAGTAAATGATTTGAATTGAATTAACTACAATAAGTTAAGAAAATTTATTTTATTTAAGCAACTTTAAAACATGTTTGTTAATCTTGCGTGAAAAGTGAGTATTTGGTTTTAAAAATTAATAATCATTTAAAATTGTGTAAAAAAGGGAGGAAGTCGCATAAAATCATTACTTTACTTACTTTACTTTTAATGGCACAACAGCCCATGGAGGGCCTAGGCCGAGCTTTTCGCATCCACTCATGTTGTGCGTGTTATATTTGTACATGAATGGAAGGGACCTACAGTTTAATGCCGAATCCGAACGGCGAAGTGAAAAGCTTTTCATAGCAATTTATACTCTTGTAGGTTTGCCATTGCCTGCCAAGAGGTGGTGCCGTCTAGAAAAAATATTTTTTCTTTTTGATTTTGCCTGTGCCGAGATTCGAACCCCGGACACTCTGCGTAGCAGTCCAACGCACTACCACTACGCCACAGCGACCATCATTACTATATATATAAACACGCCTATAAGTATGAACATATTATTTCACTGAACAACTGATCGGTATACAATGCAAATATTGGTATCCACAAATCTGGCAACACTAGTCCGATTATGTCAAACGAACACATGTTTAAAAGGCATTTTAGGCTACATTTTGTGTGAAGATATTTGAGTAATTCGTCGCTAGTGTAAAAAGTTACATTGAAATTAAAATGAGTGAAATATCTGAAGATATTTTTTTTCGCTATGTGATACTTTATTACTATAGAAAAGGTAACACCGCTGCAAAAACATGCCGAAAAATGTTTGCAGTTTACGTTGAGGATGCTGTGAGTGAACGCCACACCTAGGAGTGGTTTGCTCGATTCCGTTCCGAAAATTTCGATATCAAAGATGTATTAGAAAAAGTGGTAAAAATAGTAGTAGCAAATGGTAGATGAAAAAGTAATAAGAAATGTATTGGAACAGTAGCAGAAAATAGTAGTATAAAAGTAGTAAAACAGTAGTAGAAAATGCTTAGTAGAAATGGTTGTAGAAAAGAAGTAAAAATAGTAACATCACCCCTACGGCAAGAAATCAAAAACTTCAAAGTCAGTTTACAGGTGAAAGCGAAAAAATTTATATTTTTTCGCTTTCACCTGTAAACTACGTCCATTTCATGGTCATCATAATCGACCCACAGAGCAGGCTATTCAGCTCATTGTGAGAAAAATTTCGCACCAGTTTCACTTTATTGGACATCAGTCCACCAACTCGTATCCATAGAGTGCGTACCGAAAAGAATATTGTTTGTGTTATTCGACCACCTGGAAGATTTTATGCAAAGATCTCGGATTAATGCCATGGTGCAAGAACTGAAGCCAGGCGATCTACCACAACGTCGAATTTTCGGCGAACGGGCCTTAGAAAAGTTGGATGAGGATCCGATTTTTATCACAAAATTGTCTTCAGCGACGAGACTCATTTTTGGCTCAGATTTGCTTTTTTGTTTTAGCATATTTGCCGTATTTGTAGTGAAGACCAGCCAGAGGCAATTCAGCAGTTACCAATGTATCCCGAAAAATGCACTGTTTGGTGCGGTTTATGGGCAGGCGGCATCATTGGGCCGTACTTTTTCAAAGACGATGAAGGCCGCAACGTTACGGTCAATGGAGAAAGGTACTGTTCGATGATAACAGACTTTTTTTGTGCTGAAAATGCAAGAATTGGACATGGCCGACATGTGGTTCCAACAGAACGGTGCCACATGTCACATGCCACACTTCACGCGTAACCATGCATCAATTGAGAGGCGAATTTTGTGAGCAGTTAATCTCACGTTTTAATTCAGTCAATTTTCCACCAAGATCGTATGATTTGATTCCTTTAGACTGTTTTTTGTGGAGCTATATTAAGTCTCTTGTCTATAGAGACAAGCCAAATATGATTGTTGCTTTGGAAGCCAAAATGTGAGAAAAAGTCAAAATTGGACCTTCAGAATGGACCACTTGAAGCTTAGCCGCGGGGAACATTTAAGTGAAATTATCATTAAAAAGTAATTGGCAGGAATTGATTTATCGATCCCAAAAATTTCATTCAAAAACCAAGCTTTTAAAAAATCACCCTTTTTTGTCTTACATACCCTGTGAAATAAAATAATTTAAATTTCTATGGTTTTTGCATGCAATATTTTGTTTATCAGCCTTACTCGCTGTTCCTTTAAAATTGTTCTTTGAACATTTCAATTGTATCGGAAGTAGGCTTGATTTTCGCTCAATGTTGACATTTTTCAGAACCGTATTCAAGAGACAATTTCAATGATGTGTGTCGAGTTTTAGAATTTCCTTCAGTATCACACTTTTACAATTTCAATTGTATTGATGGTACCACGACCACTTGTCGAATTTCAGCTATTTGAGAACATGACCTTTCCTGACAAATGTCTGTCTGGTTAAGATTGATTAAGTTTTACTCAAGATACCATGTACATAGACAGACTGCCGGATGGACGGAACTGGTAAAATCGGCTCGACTATGTACGCTAGGGATCCCCGATATATGAACGAAAGTATTTTTGTAACAAAACTTTTCGAACTTTGATATCGATATCACAAATATCGCATTTGTCCAACATCACTCAAAATATTATATCTAAGCATAGAAATTGTCCATATATTATAAATATGTATATCAAACACATTAATAAATCCCGGAATAAAAATCAAATCTCGAAAAGTGTTTCGGGATTGACATCTCTATTGTACAGGGTGGTCCATCTAACATTTTTGAACTAGTGGTTATTTTGGCTGTGGCAACTCTAATGCCATTCGTATTACGACGAAAATTTAGTTATATATTTACGGTTACCGAAATGGGTCGATATACGAAATTATATACGAAACGTGTGAGTGAAACTGGATCTTTATTGGATAAAACAATACGTTCGCGCACAACCGAAGCAATTGCTGTTGTTGCTCAGAACGTGCAAGAAGAACCAAACACATCACGCACTTCTATGTTTCGAATTCTGCATAAAAACTTCGGTATGAAGCAGTACAAAGTTCAGTTGGTACAACAGCTGAAGCCATATGACCATCCGTTCCGTTTTCGGTTCGCTAATTGGGCTGTAAAACGCTTGGAAGAATATGAGCATTTTTATCGAAAAATCATCTTTCACTTTGACCTCGGTGGATACATTAATAAGCAAAATTGTCCCATCTGGGTCTCAGAAAATCCATGCGTGATTGTTGAGAATCAATGTATTTTTATTTTCATATAAATTTTGTTTGTATCTAAATTCGCGAACGACGAGTGAACGTGTAAAGAGTATAATCACAAAATAAAAAATTTAAAGCAATCAAAAAAAAAATTTGTTTTAAAAAATTCGTAACATCAAACAAAAAAAATTTACATTGCTTGTTGAAACTTGCAGAAAAGAATAAAGTGCAAAATGCAATATAAATCTCAACATTGTTAGTGATAGATATGCTTCCAAAGGATATTGAAAAGAAATATACTGTAACCAAATTAAAAAAAAAAAATGTCAGTTTCGTATTTTTGGTGACAAAGATTTCTCGGTCGCGAATTGTTTTTTACCCATTGGTGAATGTAAAATATTGCTATACACGAACCTGTTTATCGTTAGCGTCCGTTGCGATCGAACCATACGTGTACTACCGATGTACACGAACGAAACCAAATATTAAAACGAAACTCATTCACGAATGTAATCGGAACCCAACAAAATTTAGATACACACAAAATTTATATAATAACATCATAATAAATATGATGTATTATTTTAGTTCACAATATTGGGTCGTTATAAGTATACCCAATTTTCATGAAAACTCGGACTATTATTGAAGGATTTTACGAGTCTAATAAATCGGTCTACCTTCTGCGTATATAACCGTTTGGAAACGATGAGGCGTTGAATTAACTTACTTAACTGGCACTACAACCGATGATCGGTCTTGGCCAGTTTCGCCAGTCGCCCTTGCTATGCGCGCGCTGGCGTCAGTTGATAAGGCCAAGTGCAGTCAGGTTGCCCTGTACCTGGTCTTTCGAACGGAGATTAGGACGTCCTCTTCTGTGTGTTCCGCTCCACCGTGGTTCGAATAAAATACCTTTCTAGCCGGAGCGCTTTCTTACATTCGCTCAACATGACCCAACCAGCGAAGCCGCTGGATTTTTATACGCTTGACTAGGCGTACAGCTCATACAGCTCATCGTTCTATCTTATTCGATACACGTCCTCCACGCATACTGGACCGTAGATCTTACGAAGCATCTTCCTCTCGAACGCTCCTAATAGCTTCTCATCATTGATGGTCAATGTCCACGTCTCTGCGCCATACATTAGGACAGGAAGGATGAGGGACTTATAGAGCGTTATTTTCGTCGGTCGAGAGAGGGCTCTACTTCTTAATTGCCTACTGAGCCTGTAGTAACACCTGTTGGCAAGAGTTAGTCTCCGCTTGATCTTAAGGCTGACATTATTGTTGGTGTTTATGCTGGATCCTAGATATACGAAATCCTTGACGACTTCAAAAGTATAATTATCAACGAATTATTTTCTCCAGCATAAGGTTAAAGAAGTCGCACGATAGGGAGTCACCTTGTCTGAAACCTCTTTTGGTATCAAATGGTGCGGAGAGGTCTGTCCCAATTTTCACTGCACTGGTGGTGTTGGTCAGTGTCATTTTGCAAAGACGAATGAGCTTTGCAAGGATACCAAAATCATACATTGCGGCCTACAAGTGATCTCTGATCGTGCTGTCGAAGGCAGCTTCTAGCTTTCTTATGGATTGGGCAGAGTACGCCGAGGTTCCAATCACTTGGCATGTTTTCATCCGACCATATTCTGCATAGAAGCTCATGCATGCTTCTTTCCATTCATGTACAAATATAACACGCACAACATGAGTGGATGCGAAAAGCTCGGCCTAGGCCCTCCATGGGCTGTTGTGCCATTAAAAGTAAAGTAAAAGTAAAGCTCATGCATGCGTTTTTTGAGCTCTTCACCTCCGGTCTTACACAACTCAGCAGGCAGGCCATCTGCACCTGCAGCCTTATTGTTTTTCAGCCGAGCAATAGCTGTTAAGACCTCCTCATAGTCAGGCGGCGGTACTTCAACGCCGTCAGTGACTGGGGTTTCCGGAGTGGATTCCGCAGTGGCGGGATTATTGCCGTCATCGCCATTAAGCAGCTGCGAAAAGTGTTCCCTCCATAATCTCATTATGCCCTGAACATCTGTCACCAGATTTCCGTCTTCATCCTTGTAGGACGCCTTGTAGGCGTCTTTTTCTTTCAAAGAATTTTCGGACCTCGTTCCTGTCCCGCAACATTTCGATATCATTGAACTCGCGTCTTTCTTCATCTCTTTTCTTGAGCCTGAAAAGACGTTTATTCTCCCTCCTCAATTCTCTGTATCGCTCATTAGCAGCTCGCGTTGCAACTGACTGCAGGGTGGCTCTGTAGACTGCGTTTTTTGCTTCAGTAGCATCGCGACACTCTTGGTCGTACCACATATTTCTCCGTCGACAGTGGTAGCCAAGGACCTCTTCGGCAGCCGCACGCATAGAGCGGGAAATGTGCGTCCACTGCGCGCATATATCACCAAGTTGAGGGGTGTTTTGGGAAAGGAGGAGTGCAAGTTGGTTGGCGAAGACTTCGACTGTTTGTTGTGATTGCAGCTTTTCGACATCCAGCTTTCGCATACCTATCCGTATGCGATTTGCTACACATAAGTATACGTGTGCAGACCTTGGATTCCCCCTTCGCGATAGGGGTCAGAATATTCCCGAGGTAAGGTATGCCCGTCGTAAGAGGCGACTAAAATACCCTGCAGAGGTGGAGGGCGTGACTATAAATGTCACAAGGCCGAATATATACATAAGTAAAGGAAGCTGTGCAAATACACACACTTCAAAGGCCTATGTGGAAAGACGAGTGTAAGCAAATTTCCATGCAGAGCATGGACATTAGGATCTGAGACCAGTAGGGTCCTAATGTAACGGAATACTGGATGACACGATTAGGAATGGATGAACCCTGGGCTGATAACAGTGGCATTCGTTTACCTTAGTAAGCGGAGTGAAATCTAGTTGAAACGGCTTTCCGGCTAATGTTACAGTTGCCCCCGTCCCGTTAAAACCATGGCAGGTCTCAAAGTACGCTCAACGTTTCGCATCATTAAGTTGATGTTGTGGGCTCAGATGTAACCGATCTGTAACCTGACTAACACCGATCTGGCTCTGAACACAAGTTCTCATAAAGGCTTGTGTCAACCCGTGCATGGCCTCCCTGCTTGCATAGATAACCATGGGATCGTGAGGAGACCACATAACGAGCAGGGATAATGACTTTGAGAGGGGACCCAATTGTAATGAATAACAAGGAAAATAAAAATAAGATAAAGGAAGAGGAGAACACAATCAAGGATTCGCCCCTTGCGAATCCTTTTGAAAAGAGCAGAAGATTGGCACGCTCTCCGGAGATATTAGTGCCTAATACAGAGCAAACACGCTCAAATTCTTCACCGCCATGCTTGCAACATGTCAGTGAGGTGGAGAAAGCAAGTCTAATGGATCCGTTCAAACTGCTGGGACGGAAAATTGAGGAACTTGCAGAAATGATAGGCGGTAAGCCGCAACGTAGGTCGATACATCAGCCGATGGGAGACCTAGTAGAGATGATCCAGAAACTCTACAAAAACGCGGAAAACCATGGACAGAAGTCAGGAGGTACTGCAAAGGAGATAAATAGCAGTACCCCATGGTTTAAAGCAACAACGGACGTAAAGAGGAAGCAGGACCAGGAGGGAGAGACAATAAATGCGAAGCGCAACAGAACTCTCCCTGAAAAAGAAAGAAAACCAAGGGAACCGCTAAAAGAGGTTGTTACTAATTCAAATGTCACATCAAAGCACCCGAAGTCGAAGGCGCAGACAAGAACTTGTCAAGGAGAACAAAATTGGACAAAGTGACAAGAAAACAGTCGTCCAAGAGCAAGACAAAAAAGCCAAGCCAGGTTAAAGTCCGATCAGACGCAATCGTGATAAAAAAAGGGAGATCTTACTTACGCAGATATGCTTAGGAAAGTAAAAAGTAAACCCAAGCTAGCTGGACTTTGGCGGGCGGTTACAAGGCTCAGAAGAACCCAGAAGGGCGATCGATTAATCCAACTGAATGAGGCAGAAGAAAAAGTGCGTTTAGCGACATCATCGGTAAATCATTGGGAAGTCAAGCGGCAGTCAAAACATTGACACATCGTACCACCATCGAAGTTAAGGACGTAGATGAGATTACTACGAAAGAGGACATTTGCGAAGCAATAAGAACACAGTTGGAACTGAACAGTGTAAATACCTCTGACATAGTAAGTTTGAGAGAAGCATACGGTGGAACGCAAGCTGCAACAATAAGCTTGCCAGCAGACCCTGCGAAGATTCTTCTAGATGCTAGAAGAATCAAAATTGGTTGGGTGTCGCATCCGTGAGCGAATAATGCTCAAAAAATGCTTTAAGTGTTTAGATTGCCCATAATCTATCTATAGCAAGAGAAAGCAAAAATGCACAAGACATATCAAAAACGTGTAGAAGATGTGGTATTGATGGTCATATTGTGAAAGAATTCACTAAGGATCCTGTGTGCATGTTTTGCAAAATTGACAATCCTAAAAATACAACCCACGTCGCGGGAAGCAGAAAATGAAATTCAGGAGGGCCATGAACAATAAAACGCGATGAAAACTATACAGATAAATCTGAGCCATTGTGAATCCCACACCTGCTGGCACAAACAGCGAAAGAAAAGAAAGCAGACGTAGTTCTAATCAGCGAACCATACAGACTTGAGAGTAAAAGCATCTGTATCAGTGACAAGACCAAGAAAGCAGCAATATGGATATGCGGAAGACACGCCTTCCAAAATTCCAACGAACAGTCGGATGGATTTGTAAAAGCAAAAATAAATGACATTTACTTTTATAGTTGCTATGCACGTCCCAGCCTGACACCTAGTGAGTACCAACATACTATTGACGAAATCGGAGCAAATGCGCATGAGAAAACACCAGTGGTAATCGCTGGAGACTTTAACGCATGGGCAACAGAATGGGGCAGTAGAGTCACGATTGCTAGAGGACACAGCCTTCTTGAAACCTTTTCGCCGCTAGACATAGTAGTCGAAAATTCAGGCAATAAATTTACGTTTCGTAAAGGAGGATACGGATCTATTATAGACATCACGTTTACGAGTAGCTCCCTAGCACGTAGCACGAGATGACGGGTTAGTAAAGACTATACGCATAGTGACCACCAGGCAGTAATGTTTGAAATAAGAGAAAAGAGATTACGTCAGAGAGGTAAAACAACCGGCCCTAGATGGAAGGATACAATGTTCGATAATGACACCTTCGAAGAAATATTGGCTACACATGATCTGAGACCCGGATCGGCAGAAAATGCAGCAAGCCAATTAACATATTTGGTAACTACGGCTTGTGACGCAGCAATACCCAGAAGGATGCAAACAAGGCTCACCATGCTATTGGTGGAATGAAGAAATCAAAACTCTTAGAGGTGAATGTTTAAAAGCAAGGCCTAAAGTTCAGCGATCTAGAGGAAGACTTGGATTTTTACAGCTACTCGAATCTTTTAGAGAAGCACGAAAATCTCTGCAGAAGGCGATCAAACACAGCAAAAGAATTTGCTTTAAAAATATATGTGATGACGCAGATATAAATCCATGGGGCACTGCTTACAGAACCGTAATGACGAAGCTAAAAGGCCAAAGATCGCCACAGATATCATGTCCGGTAATGTTGGATAACATTGTAAAGACTTTATTTCCACAGCGGCAAGTAATCTTCACATATGATGACGGCGAAATAAATAGTGAAGAAATCGCACCGGTTACCGAGGAAGAGGTGCTCGAAGCATGCAGGAAGGTAGGTGACAAAAAAGCTCCAGGGCCCGACGGTATTCTTAATAAAGGCTTTGAAAACGGCAGTCTCCAGAAGACAGGATATCTTCGCTGAAGCAATTCAGAAATGTTTAGAACTAGGAATATTTCCAGATCAGTGGAAGCTACAGTGGTTAGTTTTGATACCGAAAGGAAACAAGCCGCCGGGAGATCCATCGTCATATCTGCCAATCTGCCTGCTTGACACATTGAGAAAATACTGGAGCGTGTAATTTACAACAGGATGCTTCCCTTGGCGGAAGAGAACGGAGCACTGTCAAATTGTCAATTCGGGTTTTGGAAAGCTCGATCCACTGTAAGCGCCATTAAAATGGTGGTAGATATTGCAGCGGAGGCTGGAGGATATTGTGCAGTGGTTACAATAGATGTAAAAAATGCATTTAACTCTGCCAACTGGATGCACATAAAAGGCTCTCTGACCAGAATGAATGCACCGAGGTATATACGAAGAATAATTGATAGTTACTTCAAAAACAGAAAGCTGGAGTATGAAAGCGATGAGGAATTAAAATACTACAACATCTCGGCAGGTGTTCCACAAGGATCTGTGTTACTATGGAATATCATGTACGACGGAATATTAAGGCTACCATTCCCACCTGGAGTAAAAGTACGCAGATGATATTGCGATAGTTACAGTGGCGAAACATATCCAGGAAATCGAAACGGTCACCAACTAAGCGGTTGCCGCAATAAACCAATGGCTACAATCGGCTGGGCTTGAATTAGCGGCACAAAAAACTAATAAGCAGTAGAAAGGCTGTCGAGTATGTGAATATACAAGTAGGCAACCAAATAATCAAATCTAAGTCGTCAATTAAATATCTTGGAGTGATGAAAGATAACAGACTGAACTTCGAAGCTCACTTGGACTACGTAAAAGGAAAGGCGTCTGGTATTCAAGCAGTGCTGTCTAGAATATTGCCAAACGTAGGTGGACCAAAATATGGCCGAAGGATGATATTGTCTAGAGTAGTAAGCTCAGTCTTGCTTTACGCAGCTCCAATCTGGGCTGGAGCTATGGTCACAAAGGAGTGCCGAAAGAAATTGTCACGGGTATACAGACTAAGTGCTCTAAGAACAATATATGGTTTTCGTTTCGGAAGATGCGGCGTGCGTCGTAGCTGGTATGATACTAATTGATATACTAGCGGATGAAATGAAAAGAATATACTGCAGAAGGAATACAAATCAGCTGCAGCTGGTTATTCCAGGCATTACAAGCGACGAAAGGCTAGCTTCATTATATATGGTGGGAGAATTCGCCAAAAGGCGACGTATTCACTTATTCCAAAGATTGAAACATGGATAAATAAAAAAAAATGGAGAGACAAACTACCACATAACACAGTTTTTCACGGGTCACGGAGGTTACAGAAAGTACCTATATAGATTTGGACATGACGACTCCCCACTTTGCCCTATCTGTAGCGACCAGGAGGAAAACGTAGAACACGCAATGTTTAACTGTCGGCGTTTCAACAAACACAGAGTTGCCAAGTCCATCGAGTATAATTAAGCATATGATCTAGTCGGAGGAAAACTGGGCAGGAATAAGTGAGTTTATCACGAACGTGCAAAACGATCTAAGGAGAATCGAATGTCTGAGGAGAGAAGACTCGACGAATGCAGCCTAATGGCTAGCCAGCCCCGCGAACTAATACCTAACCTAATACCTCATCCAGTCACTAAGCGATTCGTACATGCTAATAGCTCGGGCTACTGATATCTTTGAAGATTCCTAACCTCCAGGGCCCATTCCAAAAAAAAAACCTTGACTGCAACCAAGTAGTGGTCTGCGGTGATGTCGATGTTTGCACCACGTATTGTGCGTACGTCTAGTACATTGGAAGCGTGCTTTCCGTCGATCACAACGTGATCAATCTACTATCTATTGCCCCGGGTGTCACCATTTTCGGGGTGACACCCGCAATGTCCAAAAAGCCGAAAAAATTTAATTCCCTAAGTAGGTGTGAATGTCTAAAATTATACTTTCATTTGTTTTCATTTATTTTTTGCACGATGTGTTAGAGGAATAATAATACACAAAAATATTTGCAAACTCTGGACTAAGTAAGTGCCGATAAATCGAATGCCCGAATTCTCTTTTTACAAGAAAAGCGGGAAAGTTTAGTGGAAGGTGCATTGGAGAAGGCTAGTATTATTTGCTCAAAGCTCGGAATAAGCATCAGCCGGCGCATAAGGTACAAGAAAAGAATGCTGGGTGAAACGGAACGAGATATTGGTCTAACTGCTAAAGAAAACAAGAGGACGATGCTTGAATGCATCGATAGTTCCTCGACAGAATTAAAGTCTCGAACCATGGTATTCAATGATATAGCCGAAATCTTTCAAATTGTGAAACAAATGACTTGCTGTTTTGCACGGATGAAGAACTGAATATTAATGCAAAAAAGTTGGCGTCGCACTACGATGAAGTTGTAGAAGAAGAACTTAAAGTAGAAGTACAAAGACTTCGTAGACAAATTAAGGCAGCAAACATTGAATTTAAAGTCACAAGCAAATGGACTACGCTTGATATTCTAGCTTTTATTGTAGAATGGGACTTTATAGAGTCTGTTTCAAACGTATCTTTAGCTCTTCAATTGTTCAGTTTGTGTCTCTGTGGCTTCATGTGAAAGAAGTTTTTCAAAGTTAAATCTAATTATATCATATTTACGCTCAACTAAGTATGTGTCAATCTAGGATATGCGACCTAGACATTTTATCAATAGAAAACGAATTTTCTAGCAAATTAGATTTCGGCAATGTTATTTCAGAATTTGTTGCGAAAAAATGCAAAATATTTAAAATATTTTTTTAAAGCTTCATATATCGCCATATAAATTTGGTACTTTAAATATGTACTCACATAGACACTTCAATTTCCTACAACAGCAATTAAATAGTCATTTAAAAAAAAAAGTTGTATGTAAACAAATAAATTCCAAGATCTTTTAAAAAAACATGCTGTAAATAAAAATTTCCCTTATGGGTCTCATACTCGTAGAGGTTTTAAATATTTTGTGACTTAAATTAAGTACGTATTAATTTCTGTATTATCTACTTACTTTTAAATAAAAAATAATCGTACATATCTACACATAGTATAATTATTTCAAAAGAAGAGGGGGAGGGGTATTATATTTAGGGTGACACCCGACCTGGCTACGCCACACATTCTAAGCTAACGCAAAAATCAAATATATATATTTATAATACATTTAGCCACATAAGTGAATGTGGATTAATGTACGATTACCATTTTTCGATTTTCTAACATAATAACTAAAATTTGAAAATTATTTTGATGCATTTTTATTTAAAACTCGGGAAAAACAAATTCATTCAAAGTAAAACGATAAACAAAAACAAAATAAATCAAATTTCATTAAATGGAAGTGTCACATAAGTGTATGTACATACGCTCTTATTAAATAACTTAATAACAAATATTTAGTATTTTTGTATCGCCTCCTTTGGCCTTAATCACCTTGGATAGACGAGACAGCATTGACAAGGCTAAAGTTCGAGTAGTTTGAGGAGATATTTTTTTCCATTCATCAATTAACGTTACACGCCTTTTCTTAATCTGTTTCTTCAAATTATCCCATAAATGGTGAAACCGACACGTTCCAAAAAAGTTGATCAGTTTGGTGGATCTTTTGATATTTTCCAGCATAGTTCAGCCGCTTAGTAATATTTTCATCTCTTAGCAATGGCGTTTTCCTCGATACTCTACAATGCAAATAATTTTTTTTTTAAACATCTTCGAACAGGATGCATAATAATTCCATGAATATTTCCGATGCCTTTCGCGATGTTAACGACATTTTCAATAGGACAAACGTTTATTGTACGAAGAATTTGGCTTTGCATCCTCAAGTCCAGCTTAGTCGGGCGCCCAGGGCGAGGCTTATTTTCATAGCTACCAGTCTCTTTAACTTGAACCGTCACCTTCGTTAAATTGGTTATTTTTCCGGTTTCTCCAAGGGATTTTCCTTCATTTTTTAGTTTGATTATCTGATGATGTCTCTCTTCTTTTTAATATTATGCAACTGTATATAAACAAGAAACTATGTTTTCACGGCCGCAATTAAAGGAAAACTAACCCAAAAAAGTCCCAAAAAACAAACAAAAATCTATTGCATAACGGTAAATCAAATATCAGTAAAGCGTATTTACACTATTGTGAAATGTGCTTGATATGGTATTCCTCTTTTTCATTAATTTTATATACTTTGCTAACAAGAACTTGATTGTTTGTTGTTAGTTTAACAAAACAAACAAACAAAAAAACTGAGTCCAAAATATTTTTAAATTTGAATTATTATGTTAAATAATCGAAAAACTGTAATCGTATGTTCACTTATGTGGTTAAGTGTAAATCTTTTTCAATGCGTCAATTTATCGTATTTTTGTTCTTTTTAAGGTTATGAACATAGCAAAAGGAACAAAGGTAGCCGGGTACCTTACCAGCCTTTTAAGGGATAGGTTTTTGCTATTTTTGTTAATAAATTATTGTAAAATAATTTTAGACACAGAATAAAATTTCTGGAGATGTCACGAAGACGCAGTTTAAAGACACTTTAGGTACCCGGACATCAACGAGCTGAAGGTTAATGCAAGCAGTATAGAGAATGGTGTGCAGATGGTACGGTTGCCAGATGTAATAAAAAAAAATTAATCAAAAATAAATTAAAATAATAAATTTAAAAAAACGTTTATGCCAAAAATTAGAAAAATAATTTTCGAAATTAAAAATAGAAACAAACAAAATTTACAAAGAAGAGGGCACAAAGAAGAGGGCACAGAGAACAGGGCACAGAAACAGTTTTCAAGGTAGTACTTACACAAACAAAAAACTCTTTACTTTACTTTACTTTTGATGGCACAACAGCCCATGGAGGGCCTAGGCCGAGTTTTTCGCATCCACTCATGTTGTGCGTGTTATATTTGTACATGAATGGAAGGGACCTACAGTTTAAAGCCGAATCCGAACGGCGAAGGAAAAGCTTTTCATAGCAATTTTTACTCTTGTAGGTTTGCCATTGCCTGACAAGAGGTGGTGCCGTGTAGAAAAATTATTTTTTCTACTTTTTTTTTTGATTTTGCCTGTGCCGAGATTCGAACCCCGGACACTCTGCGTAGCAGTCCAACGCACTACCACTACGCCACAGCGACCACAACAAAAAACTCTAACTCAGTATAAATTTTTGACCGTTATTGTGCTGAGTAGTTAAAAAGAGAATAATAACAAAAACATATACATACATTTTGATATTCTCTCTATGGCAAACTTAATGTTCGTGGAAAACTGTATAAAAAAAAATAAAAATTTATGCATAACTCTAATAAGAATGAATAAGATGAAAAAAAATTCGGAAAATAACTTTCCAAAATAATAATATAAACAAATAACAAAAATTGTGTGCGTCAGCGAAACGACCTACAGAAGTTTACTTCTTCAGAACGTTTGCGTTTTGGGTTTTCAAGTTAGATTTAGTAATCTTGTAAAAAGCAGAGTGTATGACAGACATTACAGGCGTGGCCGAAGGAATCTTTAACGAACATGTTTTGAAATTGTTTATGTGCAAACGATAACCCTTCGCAGTTTGATAATTATCTGATCCCAGGTGTTCAATAACTGGATTCACTTCATTTTTATCGTTTGCATTTCCAATGTATGCAACGCCCTCTGCAAAATCATAATTTTTATGGAAAAAATATTCATATTCAAAGCATGTGAATTTTTTTGCTACATCATTATAATAATAATCATCATTAAAATATTTCGGCTGTATGATCTCAACAGGTGGAAATTTGCCACTTGTCGGTCTGAGAACTCACGAATGTTATGAGATTGACTCGAAACTTCGCAAATCTCGTCTATGTTTTGTTGTCCTAATGCGAGTTGTTTTCTTTCCACGGAGGAAAGATTTTCAGGCAAATTTTCAAGTAAGTCCTCTGTCCTTCTCTTTCGTTGAGAATCCGGAAATTCGGCCACTTCAATGACTGCCTGCTCCTGTATAATCTGAGAACCTTCCTCAATGAGATGAGGGTTTATGCAATTATTAGCTCTAATGAAGTCAGTTGCCGTTCATGCTGTCTCTCCGCATTAGTCTTTGCGAGTTGCTTTTCAATGAAATTCGAATTCAGTTGTGTCTCAAGTTGCTTACGAAGTCTACACTCTAACGATCTCTCGGTGCAGGTTTTTGGGTATTTTCACGATTGCAGAATCTGAATTTGGTTGGGCCTCCATTTTTAGACGAAGTCTACATTCTCGCTGTCTCTCAGCCGCAGTTTTTGCTGGAGATATTATCGTAACACAATTACCATTTGTTTGTGCCTCGCGTTTTCTTTTCAGTCTATACTCGCTCATTCTTTCAGCTCTAGGAATTTCTAACGATTTTTTTTTGTTGTTTGCTAGAAACTAATGAGCAGCGCACTCTATCAATCGAGTATGATTCATACTTCGCGCACTTTATCACTCAAGTTTGAATCATACGCGAATCAGAGCACTCTGCCCATCATTTATGTGTATATATGTACATTTCTCATTTTTTTTCATACTTGATTGATAGAGGGCGCTGTCCTTCATTTCCATTTTGCCACGATCATATTTTACCCCCTCGTAAATATGAAAACTACTCCGAAGAAGTAAACTTTAAAAAAGACTAACTTTAATTTTTAGTATACCTTCTTACTTTTTATTTTAACTTCAAATGAGAAAAAATAACTCTGTGTGTGTATCATTACATACGGCGGACTTAAATATTTTTGTAAACTGAATTTTTTGAATGATGTAAAAGAGTAAAAAAAAGAGAACTTCAATCTTCTGAAAGATGTTTAGGAAGAATTGACAATATAGAAAATTTAAACCTCCATTTTGGTTATACTAATTACAACACAGGGGAACACTGATTCTGAGGAATGAGAGTTGTTAATCAATTTTAATTGGTTTTTTTTAATTTTAGTCTGCTGAATACGAAAATAATAATATTTTTGTTAAATTGATTCTACTTTTTGAGATAAAGGCAATCCATTTATACTGGAAATTAAATTTAAAAAAGGAGGATATCTGTATTCCAAATGGAAGTCCCTTTCGGCCCCCTTGACTACTTATGCATACATGCCCTCTATAGAGGGCAACATTTTGCCTCGAATATATGCTTTTAATTGTTATTAAAACTTTTGAGACCTTGGATTTGTAGGATATTCTGAATGGAAACTGGTTGAAGAAAGGGAAGAATCGGCTTTGTTTTTTCGTTTTTATTAGGAATATATGTAGTTTTAAAAATATTATGCCTCTGCTAATTAGCTTTCAGATATTTATGGGTTAATGAAAACTTATTAGCATTTTAAGAATTTTACAGTTCTTTTTTTGTTAGCTAAATTGTGATTTATAGTACCAAAATTTCGTAAACAAGATAAAAACTACATTTATTGGTCTTTCGCAATGGTAGTTTTTCTTTCAAATAATTACATTGATTAATAATATTTTCTTGACAATATAAATTTTTTCGACAAAGCATGGAAAAAAAGTTTCAAATTTAATCTTATTTCATATATAAAGTATATTTTTTTGGATACGGTTCAAAAGCGAGAAGCAATTGTAAGCTTTCAACAATTTTTCTGCGAAAGGAACTACCGAATCGAAGAAAGCTACTGCTCGCTTCGAAGGATACTGAAAATGGTTCCTCATTCTCTTAAGAATTCCTGTTGCGACTGCTGAACCTGTTTTTTTTATACTTTGCAGTATCTTTAAAGATAATAAGATCATTCGTGCTTTCAAATCAGGTTTGGATATAAAACTAAATCAGAAAAATACAAATAACGCATTCATTCTTATTCGGTAATTGAGATATGATAGCGAATAGAATAAATTTCGACATCCACCGGCCATTACTGGTTGCACCACGATTTTGTTTCGCAAAAATTAAACCACTTTTTTATCAACCTCTTTGGCTGGTTTACCAGCCTTTTTGGAGTTTAATTCATCGAAATGTAATTGAAATGCGAAGAAGGTTATAAGATATATCGAATTTATACTTTTTATTAGTTTATATTTTTATACATTACAGGAAACTCAAACGTCTGCAGCTGCAGGTTTGATAGATTATTAACGGATCCCAAAATAGTAATTTTTTATTGTCATTTTTTAATTATTTAGTTGAAATAGGAACGACGAGGAGTCGCGTAACTTTCAGAAAAAAAAATTACCTACTGTCAATAAAATTGTTTTTAAAATTGAATCAATTTATAAAAATTCATAAAAAATTTCACAAATTTCAATTCAAAAATAAATAAATTTACGAATCCTCGAAGATAAATTTTGCAGTCTTTTGATTCCACCAATTTTACTCCATTGATGATTTGATTGTATACCGTAATTCCCGGTTAATTGAACCACACTTAATTGCATTTTCCATTTAATTGCGGCAGAAATATTACGTTTTTAGTTCAGAAAGTACTCTGTTAACTGCATTCTCTGTTAATTGCATTCCCTGGCTAATTGAACCATAGACTGTATATTTTCATGGATGCAATTAAGAGGGGGCTATTCTATTTTAAGCACGATGGCGTTTTTACTTTCTTCAGTTTTTCTCCGCTTCAAGAGATAAAATCTAAATAACCAACACAAAACAGGAATTTTTAATTCACAAATTTTCAGCTCCTGTGAAGTTTTGAGTAAACGAATATATTTTACGGTATCTTTGCAAATGAGAGTCTAATTTTCTTTCTATTGCCCAGTTATTAGCGAAAATGTTGCAAAGTTTTGGTAAAAAAGTTTGGTCTTAAAAAAAAACCATATATTTCGAAAACTGCAAATACTCCAGTTGGTTATGAGACACCCTCTTTTTTTTGAATTATTTGTGGAAGAGTTTCAGAGATGTAATCGCCGTTAAATAGTTGGTAGTGCGCTGGCCTTCTACACAGATTGCCCGTGTGCAAGAAAATTCCATTTGTGTACAAATATAACACGCACAACATGAATGGATGCGAAAAGTTCGGCCTAGGCGTCCATGGGCTATTATGCTGTTAAAAGAAAGAAGAAGTGCCTTCAAAGCTCGTTGACTGAATAAATAATTATTAGTAGATCATTTGGGTTGCCCGCGAGGCCTTCAGATGCGATATAAATATATTGCTTCTATTTCGGCTTGAAAAACACTACAACTGTTGGGAAGTTTGAAACAAAGAATTCTCCACTTAAATTCATGTTGTGTCTGTGTAGACAGCTGCTATGTTGGCCGGATTGTTAGACCTTTACAGCCAGGAATCTCTTGACGGAACTTTAATCATAAATTTTCATTCAGATGCGTTGTTTATAATACGTAGAAATATGTTCGATATTGTTACTACTTTAGTATCCAATCGAGCCTGCCTGGTCATTACATATTACTTATATTCTTTTAATCTAAACCAGGTTTTATGGTAAAAGCTAAAGTTTTCACAAACAGATCTGTAGGTAATAGGTTGAAAATAATATTGAGAAACTGGGTGGAAGAGAATCTTAAGGCCGCTGTGGTGATACCCACACAGATGAGACGTTGAAGCTTTTTAAATTGCTTGAGCTTTGATTGATAGGGGGTACTGGGGGCGTTGGACACAAGGTAAAGTTCGTGACAGTCGCAGGTGCGTCCATGTTCGATCCTTGCGCTTCTATGTTTCAAGTCGATACACAGCCTGCTCGTTGCGTCTCCTGGATAGCGATCTGACACTCGTCAGTGAGCTGGCTAATGTGTGCAGCGGGCTTCTCCATGGCCTTGAATGAATAGTTGTTTTCCACAGCGTGCGCATAGCAGAGGCAACTGGCGAAGCTTTATAGAGGCGGCCAAGACCGATCATCGGTTGTAGTGCCAACTAAGTAAGTAGTAAGAGCTTTGATTTACATTTATGGGCTTTCCACCAGACCACTACTCCATACAGTAAGATAGGTCTTACTATTGTGCAATATAAAATATAAAAACTGGAAAAATTGTTTTAAAAAAAAGCCGACGCCATTAGAATGCAAATCTTTACTTTTGCTTTAATTAATTTTTCAGCTTTTCATGCTGCGTCGTAAATTTCAACCGAGCCCTTTACTTTACTAAGAAACACTGTGAATGCAGGATTGCTCAATAACACCTCCTCTTTTAGAATCCAAAGTCAAGACTCATAGAGAAACAATTTTTTTTTTAATTCAATGCAGTATATCTAAATTTTTTATCAGCAAAATACTAATTGCGCTTTAAGAAACGTTAATTTAAATACTTTGTTGTGCATAGTTACACTGATAAATTGACAAAGTTATGGACATGTAAAACTGAACTGAACGTATTACATACATACACGGCCGACTTAGTAAGTAATGACTATAATTACATGAATAATTGCAATTATTTCTCAAATTTTAGTTTGTTTAGCATAATATAGTCAAAAACATTAGATATGTATATTAGAAAAATCGAAAGTATTCTGATATCATCAAATAAACAGAATAGAATGCTTTATATATTGTTAAGGATATTATATTTTGTTGAGTTAAACTTACGTTTTAACAATAAAAATAATAAATAATATTTAGTAAATACTAAGAATAGTGATTTTTTTCAGAATTTAAGTTAAGATGATATCGACAACGATTTCTTAAGTCACACACATGTCACACATGCACTCGTATTCTGCAGTTTAGAAACAATTTTAATTGGATATAATCTACAGATATATATGCATATAATAAATGTCTATCTCTATGTACATATACTTATACTTACATATGTATAGCATCGGTGATACTGCAATACCAATTAAGTGAAACTTAAAATTGTACAAAACATAAATAAAATACATAAACAAAACTAAACTAAGCGTTGATTTCGTTTCTTATAAATATACCATATGTACATAAATAATATACACATCGCGATTCGGTTCTCATGGTCAACACGAAAAAGGCAATTCGGGGAGGTCGAAGAAGTAAATAATGATATGGGTGAGAAGGGCCTCTTTTCCATTCCTTGTGGAGTATAGAGTGTTAAAGACTCTTGGGTCTTATTACATTTTTTTGTTATAACATTTGACAACAAGGTATGAATTTTATTACCCATTAAAAACCATATTATGTATCTAACCTTATTACTATTTCTAACTAAAAATGTCATGTTATAGCAAAATTACTGAAGTACGCAGTATTGAGAATTGTTTATCACTCTAATGGTTGTTTCTCAATGTTCAGTTAAGCACTAATCAGAACTTTAACCGGCGGTTAACAGAACAGAAACTTCGATTAAAGTTCTGGTTAGTTCTAAACCGGACATTGAAAAAACGGCCATAGGACTAGGTCCTTCGGTTATACATTTTTTACTTGCCACAATCTCCCCATTACTGGTTTTCCATTCGATCATAGGAAATCGTTTTGTATACATATCACATGCATGTCTAATTAAATTAATTTAAATCATTGTTTGATATTACGATATATAATCTCAAATTTCTCTATCGGTTGCGTGTTTATAAGGATTTTTCTTTAGGTTTCTTTATAGCGCTCAATAACTTTAGATCTAAATATTGTATGCAGTAGTAGTTCAAAAAGGGAAAGTCTAATTGTTCAAAGTATAATAAAAATAATTAACGGTGATAAAAATAAGAAGAGAAAAAAGAAATATGTCTCCTTTAGATTTTGTAATTGTTACGAAAGGATATTAAAAATGTTCTACAAAAATGCAGAAAAAATACTGACTTTGAGAAATGGGGATAATGTCCCCGGAAATGAAAGTCGGTGCTAATCTTCCCAAATGTCTTACTTTCGAGAGGACAGTCTTCCATTGCCAGGCAATGCCCTCCGCCTTCCTGAAAGGAAGAAAAAGTCATCCTTATACGCTAAATAACCACCTTTTTAAGAATATAGTTAATTGAAAAACCGATAGTACATTTTCTGAAAAAACTTTTTCTGTGATGAGTGCTAAGTGGAAAAGAAGAAAAGGAAGATGTGAATGCATAATAAATTCAGATATTCCAGATACTTAAATGCGCCAAATCTAATGATTCTCAAAAGCAAAAGCAAATTTATATATGAAATTTACACAGTGTACTCCTGAACATTTTTTTCTCCACAAAATAAAATGTTGTCCTCAACAAGGAATTTTAAAAGTTTGCATGTCTAATCGGTGCTGCTGCTGTAACTTAGGTGGTCCTATTACTCGAGAACTCTATACACTGCATACTGTGAATAGTGAGCAACTTTGAACAACACACATATGCTTCATGTACCTTATGCTAAACCGCCATTCTATTTTTAAGTGTTTGTATTTGCTTGAATTGTGTCATATTTTTTATTTATAAAATTATTATTATCTTTTTTTATATTTATTTGTACAGACAAATATTTAATACTAGTACACTTTTGACTTATTGCATGCAGCCCTTTACTCGAGGGCTCTCAATGGAGTGTATAATATTCATATGCAATTGGCGTTCGGGGTCATTTTCTTTCTGTTCCTTTTCGTTTTTACTTAAATTATGTCATATTTCTGATTTTCATCATTACGTTTTATTTGATATTTATTTGTACAGACAAATAGTACTAGTAGTACTAATACACTAGAGTTATTACATATAAGATCAATTACTAGTGTATAAACTACTATTATATTAAATAAATAATATATGTTTTCCTTATTACTTATGTTTAAAAAAAATAACTTAATTTCTTCGGCGACGTTGTCCCTTTTGTTTTCATTTACTATAAATTGTCGCGTCATTGCTTTAGTAGGTATATTTTATTACACCAAAATGAATATTTCAGAATATTTCTTTGTTGTTAAATTTTTCCGTTTTATGTTCCTTAAGTAACTAGACAAGAAAAATATCAGATGCTTCTGATTTGGTACACGCACTACCGGTTGGAGAAGCGGCTGAAGCTAAACTATTAGCGCGTGTTGCCGCTAACGGTGAACGCATATCCTGATTGAGAGCAGGTAATGTTTGATTCTGGCCACCCTCATAATAATAAGATGAGTCTGTGAGATTAAAAGAGAAAAGTTTATGAAAAATAACAATAGAATTTATACATAAGGGCTAAATTATAGAAAATGTATTAACAGTGGCAGAAAAAGATTTTGACTTTCTGTATACTCAAGGTGAAGTTTTTTTCCACTCAACATATTATGCTTAAAAGCTCAAGCTTGTGTTTCCATCTTCTTTCAAACATTACGAATAGTTATGTTACGGCTAATTATATCTTTCCGATAGCGGTTTAAGTAAATTAAAAATACTTCTTGGATTAATTTTAATGTGAATTTGGTCGAATTTAACGCGATAAGCCTCAAACTGAACTCCCCTCTCCTTCTTCCTCCCACCTATAAATCTTCTATCCAATCATATAAGTTGGAATTCATTTAAGTACACAAACTTATTGGAATTAAATTTTTGTTTATTCATATAATCTGCGTAATATGTAGTGAATAATACTTTTTTGCTTCTGTTGAAATACAACACTGTATGTGGCATCCATCGGAGTACAATGGACTTTCAAGTCTAGTTTCCGATAGACTGTAAAATTAAAATACTATGTATAAACTTAGGTTTTCATTAGCTCGCTAATCTAATATATTTATAAATCGTAAATTTCAAGAAACTTTACTGTGGTCGTGTCCTCGCGTTTCTGCATTCGTCAATATACGTTATTTAAAAATCATAATACCCACATTGAATCTCAAAAGTCTGGCTTGGAACGTATGTGCACAGTTTTAGAAAGCAAGACAGAGTCAGTGAATATCAATGTTTGCATTTTACAAAGCTTTGGTGAAAAAGAATTAAACTAACATTCAAACGAACAAAATGAAAGTAAAGAGATAGTACAACACATTTCTGCCGAGATATCCGAATTGAAAAATGTTCTCTTGCTAAATAATAAAACTGGTTTAAATACCGCTACTCGCTCTTTGGATACCTCATCTATAATTAATGTTCTGCACTTGCTTCTTCGAATATGTCCTCTGAGAATGCAACTAACCGTAACCGATCAGGGGCCCAAATGGTAACTGCCGCTTCGCCATGTACTTCTGTTTCTCCTGCAAATGCTAATCATCGCGTAGCTTCTCTTATAAATAATGCTACTCTTAATAATTCAGTTGAGGTAATTGATAAAATATCACCTAGTGCTGCTATTTATGGTATTGAATTCAATGCACATCTTGACCTACATAATAACTGGGTTATTGTAAGTAAACGTAAAAACAAGAAACGAGCTACGAACTTTAATATGAATAGTACCGCTTCGTCTTCATACAATGTACACACTGTCAACAATAAAAATATTCAATTGGTAAATGGCAGACAGAATAATGCTAATGTTGATCTACCATATTGTATTAGGTCAAAGTGAGAACTCAGTTCCCGATGTCGTCGATATCAATAAGAATCATCTAGATAATCTTAAAAGAGTTAATTTTAAGCTGGGTATCCATCACTATGGCCAGATGATGTTAATGTTCGACCATTTCTTTCCTTTCCGAGACCAGCAAAAATCAAACAAAAACTTAGCTTATATTCGTATCCATCGCACACACATATTTAGCTATAGCTATACCAATAAAATTTACAACGAAAATGCTAGTGGCATCCGTACCAAATCTAAATATTTCTTATGGCGTAATCCCTACGCGATTATGATATCATTGCTCTAACTGAAACCTGGTTACACAACAATATTTCCAGTGCTGAGTACTTCGATGACCACTACCAAATATATCGACTTGATCGCTGCCCTATTACTACTAGACGAGACAGAGGTGGTGGTGTCCTACTAGCAGTCAGACCTGATATACATTGTAAAGTACCAGTTCATGAAAAAACTGTTGAACAACTTTGCATCAAAATTTATTTTATTAGTAATATCTATCGTTTATCTTTTATCGTCTTATATCCCATCCAATAGCAGAGTAGATCTTTATATAAAGAACTTAGATAATATTAATTATTGGGTTTTGAGGAAAAGTTTCTATTACCATTCAATATAAAATCAGATGTTGAGGAATATGTAACTAGTTTTTTTCTTTGTAATGATTTTAATCAACTAAATTCGATTAAAAATGTTAAATGTTCCTACTAATAATTTACTTGACTTTAAGAAAACTAATTTTGTCGAGGTCAATAAAGACCTAACTTCTATAGATTAGAACTTTTTGTGCGTTAATGACGATACGGAATCTATTTTTAACATTATAAGTTGTAATTTCTCCTCAGCAATTGCTAATTTTACTCCACTGAAGACATTACGTACTGGTAATAAACCGGTCTGGATCAATGAGAGACTATCAAATCTAAAAAATTTTAAAAATAAAGCATTAAAGAAATTCAGGAAGTCTAAACTTGATATTGACCGTAGAAACTTTGAACGCTAGCGTGATGACTTTAATTCTCTCCATAATTTTTTATACAATAACTTTATTTCCAATTGAAAATGACTTAAAATCTAACCCCACACAGTTTTGGCGCCATATAAATTCTAAGCGTGACGGCATCGCGGCTAAAAATGTACTTGAAAGCTGCAATTTATTTGGTCAATTCTTTCAAAATGTATATACTATCACCAAACCTCTTCGGCTTCTCATGCTGTGCCTGTTAACCCAGACGTAATTAGCACTTTTAGTATTTTAGAAGAAGACATTATTTCAGTTATTAAAGAATTAAAACCTAGCTTTAAATCTTACAAAAACGAGCTACCACCAATATTTTTTATTCGCTATATTGATAGTCTCGTTAAG
This sequence comes from Palloptera scutellata, assembly GCA_958295655.1. Lineage (NCBI taxonomy): Eukaryota > Metazoa > Arthropoda > Insecta > Diptera > Pallopteridae > Palloptera > Palloptera scutellata. The sequence continues at coordinate 9,229,434 of OY282453.1, read as the reverse complement.
CCGATTACCTTTCTTTTCAATGCATGCCTGAAAAGGGGTAAGTTTCTTGATGTGTGGAAACTATGTTTTATTAATCCAATTTTTAAATCAGCTGATAAAAATTATGTTACAAATTATAGAGCGATTGTTAAACAAGGAACATTTGCTAAATTATTTGATCACATAATTAGTAAAAAGTTATTTGACCATATTAATGGGGCATTATATGACTGTCAGCATGGATTCTTACCTTATCCATCTACATGTACAACCCTAGCTTTAATTTCTCACAACATAGTTAATGCAATTGCACAACACAACCAATTGGATGTTATTTATACAGACTTTGCTAAAGCATTTAATAAAGTTGACCATAAAATCCTGCTAGACAAACTTAGTACTTACTTACTTAGCTGGTACTACAACCGATGATCGGTCTTGGCCGCCTCCACAAAGCTTCGCCAGTCATTTCTGTTATGCGCGCGCTGGCGCCAGTTGATAAGGCCAAGCGCAGTCAGGTTGCCCTGCACCTGGTCTTTCCAACGGAGATTAGAACGTCTCCTTCTGCGTGTTACTCCACCGTAGTTCGAATAAAACACCCTTCTAGCCGGAGCACTTTCTTCCATTCGCTCAACATGACCCAGCCAGCGAAGCCGCTGGAGTTTTATACGCTTGACTATGTCAGTGTCGGCGTACAGCTCATCGTTCCATCTTATTCGACACACGTCGACCACGCATACTGGACCGTAGATTTTACGGAGTATCTTCCTCTCGAACGCTCCTAACAGCCTCTCATCATTGATGGTCAATGTCCACGTCTCTGCGCCATACATTAGGACTGGAAGGATGAGGGACTTATAGAGCGTTATTTTCGTCGGTCTCAATTGCCTACTGAGCCCGTAGTAACACCTGTTGGCAAGAGTTAGTCTCCGCTTGATCTCAAGGCTGACATTATTGTTGGTGTTTATGCTGGATCCTAGATAAACGAAATCCTTGACGACTTCAAAAGTGTAGTTGTCAACAGTGACATTTTGTCCAAGACGCCGTGACTCTTTGTTTGTTGACACAAGGTATTTCGTTTTGTCCTCGTTCACCACTAGACCCACACGACGAGACTCCCTTTCCAGGTTGGAGAATGCTGCACTGACTGCTCGAGCGTTTTTGTCAATGATGTCAATATCATCAGCGTATGCTATCAGCATGACACTCTTGCAGAAGATAGTGCAAGAGATGTCGATGTTCGCAGCTCGAATTATTTTCTCCAGCATAAGGTTAAAGAAGTCGCACGATAGGGAGTCACCTTGTCTGAAACTTCTTTTGGTATCAAATGGTGCGGAGAGGTCTGTCCCAATTTTCACGACGCTGGTGGTGTTGGTCAGTGTCATTTTGCAAAGACGAATGAGCTTTGCAGGGATACCAAAATCAGACATTGCGGCGTACAAGTGATCCCTAATCGTGCTGTCGAAGGCGGCTTTATAATCGACAAATAGATGATGGGTGTCGATCTGTTTTTCTCGGGTCTTTTCCAGGATTTGGCGTAGTGGGAATATCTGGTCGATGGTGGATTTACCAGGCCTGAAGCCACACTGATAAGGTCCAATCAGTTTGTTGACGATGGGCTTCAGTCTTTCGCACAGTACGCTCGATAGAACCTTATATGCAATATTAAGAAGGCTTATCCCACGGTAGTTGGCGCAGATCGTGGAATCACCTTTCTTATGGATTGGACAGAGTACGCTGAGATTCCCTTCACTTGACATGCTTTCATCTGACCATATTCTGCATAGAAGCTCATGCATGCGTTTTTTGAGCTCTTTGCCTCCGGTCTTAAACAACTCAGCAGGCAGGCCATCTGCACCTGCAGCCTTATTGTTTTTCAGCCGAGCAATGGCTGTTAAGACCTCCTCATAGTCAGGCGGCGGTACTTCAACGCCGTCAGTGATTGAGGTTTCCGGAGTGGGTTCCGCAGTGGCGGGATTATTGCCGTCTTCGCCATTAAGCAGCTGCGAAAAGTGCTCCCTCCATAATCTCATTATGCCCTGGATATCTGTCACCAGATTTCCGTCTTCATCCTTGCAGGAAGAGGCCCCGGTCTTCAAACCAAGAGTCAGGCGTCTTATTCTTTCAAAGAATTTTCGGACCTCATTCCTGTCCCGCAACATTTCGATATCATTGAACTCGCGTCTTTCTTCATCTCTTTTCTTGCGCCTGAAAATACGTTTCTCCTCCCTCCTCAACTTTCTGTATCGCTCCTTAGCAGCTCGCGTTGCAACTGACTGCAGGGTGGCTCTGTAGACTGCGTTTTTTGCTTCAGTAGCATCGCGACACTCTTGGTCGTACCACATATTTCTCCGTTGACGGTGGTAGCCTAGCACCTCTTCGGCAGCCGTACGCATAGAGCGGGAAATGTGCGTCCACTGCGCGCATATATCATTAAGTTGAGGGGTGTTTTGCGAAAGGAGAAGTGCAAGTTGGTTGGCAAAGACTTTGGCTGTCTGTTGTGATTGCAGCTTTTCGACATCCAGCTTTCTCTTTGTACCTATCCGTACGCGATTTGCTACACATATACGTGTGCAGACCTTGGCTGCAACAAAGTAGTGGTCTGAGTCGATGTTTGCACCACGTATTGTGCGTACGTCTAGTACACTGGAAGCGTGCCTTCCGTCGATCGCAACGTGATCAATTTGGTTTCGTGTGTTTTGATCAGGGGACAGCCAAGTAGCCTTATGGATATCTTTATGTTGGAATCTGGTGCTACTAACTGTCATGTTTCGTGCCGCGGCGAAGTCGATCAGTCTCATACCGTTATCGGTGGCTTCGTCGTGGAGACTGAATTTTCCGATCGTCGGACCAAAAAAAACTCTCCTTGCCCACCTTGGCATTAAAGTCGCCTAACACGATTTTAACATCGTGGCGGGGGCAATGCTCATAAGCTTTGTCGAGGAGCTCGTAGAAGACATCTTTGGTCGTTTCATCCTTCTCATCCGTCGGGGCATGGACACAAATTAGGCTGTTGTTGAAGAATTTTGCCTTGATGCGGATAGTGGCTAGGCGCTCGTTCACCGCCGTGAACCTCGAGACTAGATGACGCAGTCTCTTCCCAACCACAAATCCAACACCAAATTCGTGTCTCGACGCATGACAGCTGTAGTAGATATCACAGGATGCTCTTTTGGAGCAACCCTGTCCCGTCCATCGCATTTCCTGTATAGCGGTGATGTCAGCTCTATATTTTTGGAGGACATCCACCAGCTGGATAGAGGCACCTTCCCTGTAGAGGGTTCGGACATTCCAGGTGCATATCCGTAAATCGTTGTCCTTTGGGCGTTTGCGGGAGTCGTCAACATTAGAGGGGTTCATTATCCGAGGCTTATTTTGAGGATTCATTGGTGGGTATTTTAACGTGGTGGGTTCCAAGCCCGACGCACAACCATTCATTCAAGGCCATGGAGAAGCCCGCCGCACACATTAGTTAACTCACTGACGGTTGTCAGATCGCTATCCAGGGGACGCCACGAGGAGGCTGTGTGTCGACTTGAAACGTAGAAGCGCAAGGATCGACCATGGACGCACCTGCGACTGTCACGAACTTTACCTTGTGTCCTACGCCCCAGGCCCAAGTAATCCCATTACCTTCAATTAATGGACAACCTCTTTCACGGAAATCGCAGGTAAAATATCTAGACGTAATTTTTGATAGTAAACTCAGTTTTTCAAGTCATATTGATTTTATAACATCAAAATCAAACTGAATGGTGGGTTTTATAAATAGAAATACGATAAATTTTAAAGATCCCCAGACCCTTATTCTCTTTATATATCCTTAGTTCGGAGCCATCTAGATTATTATTCTATAACATGGAACCCATATTATGAGGTTCACTCGGACCGGTTAGGAAGGGTACAAAAGAATTTTTCCAGATACGCTATCCGGAAACTGTATTGGACGTCAGATTTTCCTTCTTATTTGAGTAGACGCAAATTACTTGGCTTGAAAAATTTAAGCGATAGAAGGAGTTATGTTTCACTTATGTTTGTCTACAACATCTTAACTGGCGATATTAAATGCACAAAAATATCCAGTTTATTCAATACTTTAATTCCAAATAAATATTTGAGACGTAATAGAATGTTTAATGAGCAACTAACTACCACAAAAAAAATAAACAATATTTTAGATTTATTTATTTAGCTTAGTACAAGCGAGAAAATTAAAAATTACAATTATTAAAAATTAAAATCACTTAAATTAAAAATTGCTTAAATCTATACTTAATTTAGGGGAAGGAATTTTTTCGTTTATACATGGCTTAGCAAAAGGAGGGAGGGGAGTAGGCTTTATACAGAGCATTCTTTAAGCTAAATTTACTATGGTGAAAGTCAAAAACATTTGGAATGTCATTGGCTATTCGAAGCATTCTAGATATTGGATCTGCTTTTCATCTGCCATTTACCATTGGAGCAACGCGGGACAGCTAATAATTGGTGAACAAATACTGTATCGGCGGTTTTTCGGGGTATTTCAAGGGACGTTACGTTAATTAGTTTTAGACGATCCTTATATGGGGCAAGTTAAAGGGATCAGACCATGGTAGGCCACGTAAGACGAACCGAATAAATCTGCGTTGCACTGCTTCAATTCTAAGAGAATGGGTGTTATAATAAGGAGACCAGACTTGGCTAGCATATTCAAGAATTGGCCTGACAAATGTAAAATAGAGAGATTTTGTGACATATGGGTTTGAGAAATCCAGTGTTTCACAAACCCAAGAGCAAAGTTGGCCCTATTTACAACGTCATCAATATGGGAACGAAAATTTATTTCCTTATCACAGATAACTCCCAAGTCTCGTAACGAAGTTACAGAGGGGACAATGTTATCGCGTATAAAATATTTCCTAGGCAGTGAAGGAATTCTCTTTCTGGAATATGTTATGAATTGACATCTACTGACATTGAGCTCGCGAAAATTTTTATCGCACCATTTTGAAAAATTATTCAAGTCATCTTGTAGTGGGTGATAGTCAAGGGGTATTAGAATGTATCGGTAAATTTTCATGTCATCAGCATAGATAGAGAGCTGAGAGTTTTTGATGATACAATCTACATCGTTAACTGTGAGGACAAAAATCAAGGGACCAAAGTGGCTACCTTGAGGGAAACCGGATGTGGCAACAAAAGGTTCAGATGTGGAAGACCTTAATATGACATTATATATCCGATTTTCAAGGAAAGATTTTATTCATCTTTTAAACCGAGATTGAAAGCCTAGAGCATTGAGTTTAAGAAAGATAATACCATGCGAAATTTTATCAAAAGCCTTTCTTAAGTCGGTAGCTATTACATCGACTTCTTTGCCATCCTCCAATGCACACAGGGTGCTGGATACAAATTCTTTTAAGTTAGTTAAGTTAGTAGATTTACAATGGAAAAACATTGCGTCATAAACTATGCTTTCGAAAAGCTTAGGTATACAGGAAAGCTTAGCGATTTTTTTCTACCATTTTTGTGAAGTGGAGTAATGTAAGAACTCTTCCAGAGTGTGGGAAAAATTACTTGTGAGATAGAAAGTTTGAATAGAGTACAAATGGATTGCGCTAGGACGTTTTGACATTCTTTTAAAACTATTGCAGGCAAGCGATCTGGGCCGGGGGAGTTCTCGTTCTTAAGTGTTTGTATCTTCTCTTTTACAACTTCAAGGGGTATTTCGATTGAAGTTAGAGACGTTTGGGAGCAAATACTCATGTACGAAAAGTAATCAGGGTCAGGTTCTAGTACATGGCTGGTAAAAGACTGGCTAGAGAAATGGGCAAACAAATTTGCAATTTCCTTTGGGTTGTCTGAGGAGGTGTCACCCAATTTTAAAGTAGTCGGGTAACTATCTTATTTCCTTTTAAAGTTAATAAAGTGAAAAAACTTTAAGGGTCAGAGATGAGGTTGGACTGCATTTGGTTTAAGTATGACAGGTAAAGAGATTCACAGAGTTCAGAAAAATGTTTATATGCAATTTGGTAATTTTGAAAGTCAGAAACAGAACGAGATTGTAGGTATGCACGCCATAGTTTATTCCTTTTATTACGAAGTTCTCGCAAATCCTTGTTGTACCAAGGAGGGGACGATGAAAAGTTTTTCTGAGGAACAAAAGGGACAGATTGTCGAATGCAATTGAAAATTTCACAATAAAACTGAGTAATTGCAACATCGATAGTTATATGTTTGCACTCAAATATAAGCTGAAAGTTAACTTTGCTGATTAAACTATTTAATTAGGGTTTGGGGGGAAGTGTGTTAGCCGTAGTAATTTTTTAAATTAGAACGTGTTCTTTGAAGGTGCCAAAGACGTTTGGAGCTTAAGTGTGAGGCGAATGTAGTTAAATCATTATTTACCTCAAGAACAAAGATTTTTCTCAGTTCACTTGGATTAGTTGGGAGGCCTTCTTGATTTATTGATACCAGAACGCTTGTTTTAGTAATACCATTTATGCAAATAGAATCCGATTTATCGTGCAGATAAGCAAGATAGATACGTACATTTTCGTAAATTCTGCGATCTCTCAAACGAGATAAGATAAACCGGTTATCGTCACTGTTATCAGTAAGTTTTTTAGTAAGTTTACTTATAGGTGGGAGAAGTGGGTCTAAAAAGGATGGCGGCGCATCAAGCGGGCTTTGGGCGGGCTTTGAAGAACTAATATCATTTTTTCACTTAAGAACGTGGGAACGAATAAAATTTGGATATTTAAAGGTGGGAAGAGTGCTAACAGAATTTGCCGTCTGAAGTGGAGAAGGAGAGGGATTCGACGATAAATTAAAGGATACGCGATTACGTTGAGTAGTTGGGCGTTTAGTAGTGGGTTTAGCAAGGCAAAGTGTGCTTTGTGATTTAGTAGATGTAATAGGAGTATTTGAGGGTTGAATTGATTACTTTACTTACTTTTAATGGCACAACAGCCCATGGAGGGCCTAGGCAGAGCTTTTCGCATCCACTCATGTTGCGCGTGTTATATTTGTACATGAATGGAAGGGACCTACAGTTTTATGCCGAATCCGAACGGCGAAGTGAAAAGCTTTTCATAGCAATTTTTACTCTTGTAGGTTTGCCATTGCCTGCCAAGAGGTGGTGCCGTGTAGAAGTATTATTTTTTCTACATTTTTTGATTTTGCCTGTGCCGAGATTCGAACCCCGGACACTCTGCGCAGCAGTCCAATGCACTACCACTACGCCACAGCGACCACAGGATTGATAGTGGAGAAAAATAAGGAAAAATGTTAGTTTTAAATTTCCAGTTCGGATCAAGGGTGGAATTATTTTCAAGGCTAGCTGAGCTCTTAGATTTATTAGATTAGGCTTACGAGTATTAATTGATTTATTTGATGACTTAAATTTAGACTTAGGTAGTGTTTGGTTTCCTTTCGGCTGCACAGTCCATTTCGTGACAAGCATTTTCCCCAGCAAGGTAACACTTCCCTGCGCTGTTAGAAACATCCATTCGAATTTAGACCGAATGTTTAGTTTATAACTACAAGCCGTTTTGGTTTGAAAAACTCTCTGGCATTCAGTTATATTAATGGTAAATTTCTGGAGAAAGAAATTACAGGCTCAAGAAGAGTTAGCATTTCGGGGAACGCCTTTGAGGAATAACGTAGTAAAATCCTCGTGATTGTCACTGAGAAATTTTTTGAGCCTATCTTCCCATTCAGAAGCTGTCCACGTTGTACAAAATTGGTTAATTACATTGCATGGAACCGCTACAGGGTGGTGAGTTTCGACGCCATGTCTTTTAGAGGCAGTATAGTCAGTAGATAAACCGGCAGCCGGAAGATCTGTTATTTGGAAGTAAGGGGATGTGAGCAGCAGGCTGGAGAGACGGGCACGGTGGCATGTCGGCTATTGTTTCCATCAATTTGGAATGTATATACGTTGACATGTTGGCTGTTGTTTCCATTAATTCCGCCTGAATCGATGAGTTGTACAGGGAAGTTGGAGGCTGGATAAAATTAACGATTTCCGCAAGCGTAGCCCGAGTAGCGGAAAGCTCATAGCAATTTTTACTCTTGTAGGTTTGCCATTGCCTGACAAGAGGTGGTGCCGTGTAGAAAAATTATTTTTTCTACTTTTTTTTTTTGATTTTGCCTGTGCCGAGATTCGAACCCCGGACACACTGCGTAGCAATCCAACGCACTACCACTACGCCACAGCGACCACTACTTTTAATGGCACAACAGCCCATGGAGGGCCTAGGCCGAGCTTTTCGCATCCACTCATGTTGTGCGTGTTAGATTTGTATATGAATGGAAGGGACCTAAAGTTTAATGTCGAATCCGAACGGCAAAGTGAAAAGCATTTTATAGCAATTTTTACTCTTGTAGGTTTGCCATTGCCTGCCAAGAGGTGGTGCCGTGTAGAAAAATTATTTTTTATTTTGCCTGTGCCGACATTCGAACCCCGGACACTCTGCGTAGCAGTCCAACGCACTACCACTACACCACAGCGACCACATAGAAACAATGTTTGTTGGAGAAAAAACTTATAAGGCGTTGTAGGAGACGTAGAAGGTATATATGAAAACTATTTTTCCATTTTTTTTTTCTAAATAATTTTTCTACTTATTCGATATTATTTAGTGTACATTTAAGAAATTTTTCATATTTTAATAGGACAAGAGTCATAATGTGAGATTATTCACGTCATATACATATTTAGGCCTAAAATATAGTGCATATGGAACAATATAAGACTACTTTTCTATTGATACTCATGTATAGTATGTTCAAAGAGGGGCCTGGGGCTTCTACGTTTCAAGTCGACACACAGCCTCCTCGTGGCGTCCCCTGGATAGCGACCTGACAACCGTCAGTGAGTTAACTAATGTGTGCGGCGGGCTTCTCCATGGCCTTGAATGAATGGTTCTGCGTCGGGCTTGGAACCCACCACGTCAAAATATTTCACCAATGAATCCTCAAACGAAGCCTCGGATATTTAACCCCCCTAATGTTGACGACTCCCGCAAACGCCCAAAGGACAACGATTTACGGATATGCACCTGGAATGTCCGAACTCTCTACAGGAAAGGTGCCTCTATCCAGCTGGTGGATGTCCTCCAACAATATAGAGCTGTCATCACCGCTATACAGGAAAAGTGATAGACGGGACAGGGTTGCTCCAAAAGAGCATCCTGTGATATCTACTACAGCTGTCATGCGTCGAGACATGAATTTGGTGTTGGATTTGTGCTTGCGTCATCTAGTCTCGAGGTTCACGGCCGTGAACGAGCGGCTAGCCACTATCCGCATCAAGGCAAAATTCTTCAACATTGTGTGCCTAATTTGTGTCCATGCCCCAACGGATGAGAAGGATGAAACGACCAAAGATGACTTCTACGAGCTTCTCGACAGAACTTATGAGCATTGCCCCCGCCACGATGTTAAAATCGTGTTAGGCGACTTTAATGCCAAGGTGGGCAAGGAGAGTTTTTTTTGGTCCGACGATCGGAAAATTCAGTCTCCACGACGAAGCCACCGATAACGGTATGATACTGAGACTTCTCCGCCGCACGAAACATGACAGTTAGTAGCACCAGATTCCAACATAAAGATATCCATAAGGCCACTTGGCTGTCCCCTGATCAAAACACACGAAACCAGATTGATCACGTTGTGATCGACGGAAGGCACGCTTCCAATGTACTAGACGTACGCACAATACGTGGTGCAAACATCGACTCAGACCACTACTTGGTTGCAGCCAAGGTCTGCACACGTATATGTGTAGCAAATCGCGCACGGATAGGTATAAATAGAAAGCTGGATGTCGAAAAGCTGCAATCACAACAGACAGCCAAAGTCTTTGCCAACCAACTTGCACTCCTCCTTTCGCAAAACACCCCTCAACTTGATGATATATGCGCGCAGTGGACGCACATTTCCTGCTCTATGCGTACGACTGCCGAAGAGTTGCTAGGCTACCACCGTCAATGGAGAAATATGTGGTACGACCAAGAGTGTCGCGATGCTACTGAAGCAAAAAACGGTGTTTACAGAGTCACTCTGCAGTCAGTTGCAACGCGAGCTGCTAATGAGCGATACAGAGAATTGAGGAGGGAAGAGAAACGTCTTTTTAGGCGCAAGAAAAGAGATGAAGAGAGACGCGAGTTCAATGATATCGAAATGTTGCGGGACAGACCGGGGCCTCTTCCTGCAAGGATGAACACGGAAATCTGGTGACAGATGTCCAGGGCATAATGAGATTATGGAGGGAGCACTTTTCGCAGCTGCTTATGGCGATGACGGCAATAATCCCGCCACTGCGGAATCCACTCCATCGTCAACGAACTGATTGGACCTTATCAGTGTGGCTTCAGGCCTGGTAAATCCACCATCGAACAGATATTCACACTACGCCAAATCCTGGAAAAGACCCGAGAAAAACAGATCGACACCCACCATCTATTTGTCGATTATAAAGCCGCCTTCGACAGCACGATTAGGGATCACTTGTACGCCGCAATGTCTGATTTTGGTATCCCTGCAAGGCTCATTCGTCATTGCAAAATGACACTGACCAACACCCTCCAGCGCAGTGAAAATTGAGACAGACCTCTCCGCACCATTTGATACCAAAAGAGCAACATTCTCCAACCTGGAAAGGGAGCCTCGTCGAGTGGGTCTAGTGGTGAACGAGGACAAAACGAAGTACCTTGTGTCAACAAACCAAAAGTCACGGCGTCTTAGACAAAATGTCACTGTTGACAACTATACTATACTAACACCAACAGGTGTTACTACGGGCTCAGTAGGCAATTGAGAAGTAGAGCCCTCTCTCGACCGACGAAAATAACGGTCTATAAGTCCCTCATCCTTCCCGTCCAAATGTATAACGCAGAGACGTGGACATTGACCATCAATGATAAGAGGCTGTTAGGAGCGTTCGAGAGGAAGATACTTCGAAAGATCTACGGTCCAGTATGCGTGGTCGACGTGTGTCGAATAAGATGGAACGATGAGCTGTACGCCGACACTGACATAGTCAAGCGTATAAAACTCCATCGGCGTCGCTGGCTGGGTCAAGTTGAGCGATTGGAAGAAAGCGCTCCGGCTAGAAGGGTGTTTTATTCGAACCACGGTGGAGGAACACGCAGAAGGGGACGTACTAATCTCCGTTGGAAAGACCAGGTGCAGGGCGACCTGACTGTACTTGGCCTTATCAACTGTCACCAGTGCGCGCATAGCAGAGGCGACTGTCGAAGCTTTGTAGAGGCGGCCAAGACCGATCATCGGTTGAAGTGCCAGTTAAGTAGGTAAGTAAGTATGTTCAAAGGGAATATTAATAAAAAAACAAGTATTTTTATAGCAAATTATATACAATATTTATTTCTTAAAAATGTCACAAAAATAGCATGTGGAATAATATATTTAAAAGTGAAAAAGTCTCGAAAACGGTAGGAGATTTTAAAGCGGAAATTTTGTATCTCAAAACACATCACTTCATACTCAGTTTAAAATGCTCAAAAATGGCGTTTGGTGTAATATAATTCTCAAGCAACGATTTGCTTCATTCAATTTCGCTTTTCTTCATATTAACTCTGTTGTAATTCTCAGGGATCTCGTGCTTTTCAAAAGCATACTAGTTACCAAAAATTTTAATAAAAATGGAAAACAAAATTTTCTCTAACCTAACTAGTTTTAATTCAAAAATGAAGCACTGCAGTGAATCCATTATTAGAGTGTGAAAAAATGACCCTAAAAGTACCCTGTAATTTATTTATTAAATATTTTACCCTAAAAGTATACTTTATTTTTTTATAATTAATTTGTATGAAGTATTATTCTTCTTTGTGCTGGAGGACAACATCTTATCCGTCATCTTTGCTTGTTCGCGGTCGAATGTACTTTAAGAATATTTTCATAAACCATAATTCTATACCCAAGCAAAATGGCGAAAACAGCCAATTTGCCTCTTCTTCTTCTTTTAATAACACAAGAGCTCATGAAGGGCCTAGACCGAGCTTTTCGCAATTAGCCTCTACCGCAAACGAAGATGTTTATACATCAATAATTAAAATTGTTTAATCACCTAAAATCAGAGTACTACCACAAACCTCTAAACTTCTTCTTCTTGACACATTACATAGTTGCGGTAGTAAAAATACTAGAAAATAATCGTTGTAAGAATCATTAAAATCGAAATTCTTTGTCATCATCAAATACAGAGATAACTCCATTTCTTCTAAATGTGAGTCTGCGCTCCACATATTAACTTGTAGAATCCATATAGTAATCTTCATCGACCTCATTTGCATTTTATGGAATCGCCAGTATTTCTGCCAGAAAATATAACTCTTATTGTTTCTGCTTAAATTGATGCTATGACCAGTATATATAATGTGTCGAGCGTCCAACAGAAATGGCATGGCATACCAATGGTAATACTCAATTATTTATTATTTTCGGTAGTTAACAGTTGTTCGGTTGTAAAAAAATAATTTATGTAAATAAGAATCCTTCAATATAGGTAGCGGAGGGAAAGGGGATATATTCTCCTTAGCAAAATTTATTCATATTGATTGAAGTCGAAGAGATTGACATTTTCGAGCTTTTGTATGGAATCTTTACTTTCTTTTACTTTTAACGGCACAACAACCCATGGAGGGCCTAGACCGAGCTTTTCGCATCCACTCATGTTGTGCGTGTTATATTTGTACATGAATGGAAAGGACCTACAGTTAAATTCCGAATCCGAACGGCGAAGTGAAAAGCTTTTTATAGCAATTTTTACTCTTGTAGGTTTGCTATTGCCTGCCAAGAGGTGGTGCCGTGTAGAAAAATTATCTTTTCTACTTTTCGATTTTGCCTGTGTCGAGATTCGAACCCCGGACACTCTGCGTAGCAGTCCAACGCACTACCACTACGCCACAGCGACCAGTTAAAAGAATTAAAAGTGAAACTTGAAAACTTCCAAGAAAAAAACAAGGTGGCACAACAAAAGATTAGCTTACGGTTTTGCATAAAGAACATAAAAAATTACCCAGTTTCGCCAGCGGCGTAACAGTAGAAGTAGAATTACGCTGGTGAGAGAAAATATAAGGAACCTGTTTTTCGTTCTTTCATATGCTGTACTAATAATACAATAACAACGCTTTCAGTTAATATAACAACTTGACGACTTCTACAATACAAGTAGTAGTAGAAACTGATAAATTCTTTGACTTGTTTTCTTAAAATCTAATTTTCATAAAACTTACAAGACAAAATTATAATTGAAAGTTAGATATTTCTTTAAAAATCAAAATAAGTAATTTGACTGGAATATTTAAAATCTTTAAATATGTACATACATATGTGCATAAAATATCAAATAAACACACCCAAAGTTTATAAAAGCTATCCTCCATTTTACATACCCACTTTACCAAAAGACGTATTACTATTAAGGATGGGAAACATATCGATACTTGTCGACAATTATAGTTAAGCAGTAATGCGGAAAGGTATCAACATCGTTTGTTGGTGACTTTAAAAATCGATATTTATGTAAAAGAACATACATATGTATGTATATTGTTTAACCCCGCTTTTTATTTTTTAGTATATTTTTTCACTGGGGGCCTGGGGCGTAGGACACAAGGTAAAGTTCGTGACAGTCGCAGGTGCGTCCATGGTCGATCCTTGCGCTTCTACGTTTCAAGTCGACAAACAGCCTCCTCGTGGCGTCCCCTGGATAGCGATCTGACAACCGTCAGTGAGTTAACTAATGTGTGCGGCGGGCTTCTCCATGGCCTTGAATGAATGGTTGTGCGTCGGGCTTGGAACCCACCACGTTAAAATACCCTCCAATGAAACCTCCAAACAAGCCTCGGATAATGAACCCCTCTAATGTTGACGACTCCCGCAAACGCCCAAAGGACAACGATTTACGGATATGCACCTGGAATGTCCGAACCCTCTACAGGGAAGGTGCCTCTATCCAGCTGGTGGATGTCCTCCAAAAATATAGAGCTGACATTACCGCTATACAGGAAATGCGATGGACGGGACAGGGTTGCTCCAAAAGAGCATCCTGTGATATCTACTACAGCTGTCATGCGTCGAGACACGAATTTGGTGTTGGATTTGTGGTTGGGAAGAGACTGCGTCATCTAGTCTCGAGGTTCACGGCGGTGAACGAGCGCCTATCCGCATCAAGGCAAAATTCTTCAACATCACCCTAATTTGTGTCCATGCCCCGACGGATGAGAAGGATGAAACGACCAAAGATAACTTCTACGAGCTCCTCGACAAAACTTATGAGCATTGCCCCCGCCACGATGTTAAAATCGTATTAGGCGGCTTTAATGCCAACGCGGAAAATTCAGTCTCCACGACGAAGCCACCGATAACGGTATGAGACTGATCGACTTCGCCGCGGCACGAAACATGACAGTTAGTAGCACCAGATTCCAACATAAAGGTATCCATCAGGCCACTTGGCTGTCCCCTGATCAAAACACACGAAACCAAATTGATCACGTTGTGATCGACGGAAGGCACGCTTCCAATGTACTAGACGTACGCACAATACGTGGCGCAAACATCGACTCAGACCACTACTTGGTTGCAGCCAAGGTCTGCACATGTATATGTGTAGCAAATCGCGTACGGATAGGTACAAAGAGAAAGCTGGATGTCGAAAAGCTGCAATCACAACAGACAGCCAACGTCTTTGCCAACCAACTTGCACTTCTCCTTTCGCAAAACACCCCTCAACTTGATGATATATGCGCGCAGTGGACGCACATTTCCCGCTCTATGCGTACGGCTGCCGAAGAGGTGCTAGGCTACCACCGTCGACGGAGAAATATGTGGTACGACCAAGAGTGTCGCGATGCTACTGAAGCAAAAAACGCAGTCTACAGAGCCACCCTGCAGTCAGTTGCAACGCGAGCTGCTAAGGAGCGATACAGAAAGTTGAGGAGGGAGGAGAAACCTCTTTTCAGGCGCAAGAAAAGAGATGAAGAAAGACGCGAGTTCAATGATATCGAAATGTTGCGGGACAGGAACGAGGTCCCAAAATTCTTTGAAAGAATAAGACGCCTGACTGACGGTTTGAAGACCGGGGCCTCTTCCTGCAAGGATGAAGATGGAAATCTGGTGACAGATATCCAGGGCATAATGAGAATATGGAGGGAGCACTTTTCGCAGCTGCTTAATGGCGAAGACGGCAATAATCCCGCCACTGCGGAACCCACTCCGGAAACCCCAATCACTGACGGCGTTGAAGTACCGCCGCCTGACTATGAGGAGGCCTTAACAGCCATTACTCGGCTGAAAAACAATAAGGCTGCAGGTGCAGATGGCTTGCCTGCTGAGTTGTTTAAGACCGGAGGCGAAGAGCTCAAAAAACGCATGCATGAGCTTCTATGCAGAATATGGTCAGATGAAAGCATGCCAAGTGATTGGAATCTCAGCGTACTCTGCCCAATCCATAAGAAAGGCGATTCCACGATATGCGCCAACTACCGTGGGATAAGCCTTCTTAATATTGCATATAAGGTTCTATCGAGCGTACTGTGCGAAAGACTGAAGCCCATCGTCAACAAACTGATTGGACCTTATCAGTGTGGCTTCAGGCCTGGTAAATCCACCATCGACCAGGTATTCACACTACGCCAAATCCTGGAAAAGACCCGAGAAAAACAGATCGACACCCATCATCTATTTGTCGATTATAAAGCCGCCTTCGACAGCACGATTAGGGATCACTTGTACGCCGCAATGACTGATTTTGGTATCCCTGCAAAGCTCATTCGTCTTTGCAAAATGACACTGACCAACACCATCAGCGCAGTGAAAATTGGGACAGACCTCTCCGCACCATTTGATACCAAAAGAGGTTTCAGACAAGGTGACTCCCTATCGTGCGACTTCTTTAACCTTATGCTGGAGAAAATAATTCGAGCTGCGAACATCGACATCTCTGGCACTATCTTCTACAAGAGTGTCATGCTGCTAGCATACGCTGATGATATTGACATCATTGGCAAAAACGCTCGAGCAGTCAGTGCAGCATTCTCCAACCTGGAAAGGGAGTCTCGTCGTGTGGGTCTAGTGGTGAACGAGGACAAAACGAAATACCTTGTGTCAACAAACAAAGAGTCACGGCGTCTTGGACAAAATGTCACTGTTGACAACTACACTTTTGAAGTCGTCAAGGATTTCGTTTATCTAGGATCCAGCATAAACACCAACAATAATGTCAGCCTTGAGATCAAGCGGAGACTAACTCTTGCCAACAGGTGTTACTACGGGCTCAGTAGGCAATTGAGAAGTAGAGCCCTCTCTCGACCGACGAAAATACCGCTCTAAAAGTCCCTCATCCTTCCCGTCCTAATGTATGGCGCAGAGACGTGGACATTGACCATCAATGATGAGAGGCTGTTAGGAGCGTTCGAGAGGACGATACTCCGTAAGATCTACGGTCCAGTATGCGTGGACGACGTGTATCGAATAAGATGGAACGATGAGCTGTATGAGCTGTACGCCGACACTGACATAGTCAAGCGTATAAAACTCCAGCGGCTTCGCTGGCTGGGTCATGTTGAGCGAATGGAAGAAAGCGCTCCGGCTAGAAGGTTGTTTTATTCGAACCACGGTGGAGGAACACGCAGAAGGGGACGTCCTAATCTCCGTTGGAAAGACCAGGTGCAGGGCAACCTGACTGCACTTGGCCTTATCAACTGGCGCCAGCGCGCGCTTAGCAGAAGTGACTGGCGGAGCTTTGTGGAGGCGGCCAAGACCGATCATCGGTTGTAGCGCCAGCTAAGTAAGTAAGTATATTTTTTCACCACTTTATATAACATTTATCATCTTTTCTGTTTTTTAATTTAACATGTTTTCCCTTTGTTTCTCTTATTTTTCTTTTATTGTCAGTGATTTATTCTTTGTAGGTGGTATATAATTTCTTAAACTTAATTTTTCACGATTATTTTTTTTGTGCTTTCATTACATATTTGGAATGTAGGTCAAAAGATGTAACAAACTAATTTTGATACCACCAAGCAAAAAAAAAAAATTACTAATAAAAATAAATTTGGAAATTTCGTGTTCTGAGAGCTGTAATAAAATAGTAATAATTTTATGGAGTTCAAAAACTACACATGCATGTATGGTAGTTAGGTTAACAGAAATCAGTATATATGAACCATTACTTTTATAAGTTATTAACGATTCATTCTCATTACCGGTAAAAAATGCTTATTACCGTTGTCGGTGAAATATTGGTTTACCGTTACCAGTAGTAATTCGTATTCCGTTATCGTTGCCAATATTTGTTTCGGTTTCAATCGCTGATTGCAACTTCATATTTTTTGGGAATTTTTATAAAATATGTGTATGTAATTTTCTTGAGTGGGTAAATGAATCAATGGGCGCTTACAACATTGTTTGCGGCAACCATTCATCCATTCTGAATCACTAGGCATTCAGCCATTGGATTTTATCGAAGCCGATGGAAGGTGAAGCTAGCATTGGGAAATACAAAAACTATTAAGTATAAGAGCAAGGGAAGAAAAATCATATCCAATGCCCGTGGATACCGATACCATGAAGAAGTGGGAACGCCAAATATTTCTCTAAGTAATCATCTTCCTACGCCTGGGGCGTAGGACACAAGGTAAAGTTCGTGACAGTCGCAGGTGCGTCCATGGTCGATCCTTGCGCTTCTACGTTTCAAGTCGACACACAGCCTCCTCGTGGCGTCCCCTGGATAGCGATCTGACAACCGTCAGTGAGTTAACTAATGTGTGCGGCGTACTTCTCCATGGCCTTGAATGAATGGTTATGCGTCGGGCTTGGAACCCACCACGTTAAAATACCCACCAATGAATCCTCAAAATAAGCCTCGGATAATGAACCCCTCTAATGTTGACGAATCCCGCAAACGCCCAAAAGACAACGATTTACGGATATGCACCTGGAATGTCCGAACCCTCTACAGGGAAGGTGCCTCTATCCAGCTGGTGGAAGTCCTCCAACAATATAGAGCTGACATCACCGCTATACAGGAAATGTGATGGACGGGACAGGGTTGCTCCAAAAGAGCATCCTGTGATATCTACTACAGCTTTCATGCGTCGAGACACGAATTTGGTGTTGGATTTGTGGTTGGGAAGAGACTGCGTCATCTAGTCTCGAGGTTCACGGCGGTGAACGAGCGCCTAGCCAATATCCGCATTAAGGCAAAATTCTTCAACATTGTGTGCCTAATTTGTGTCCATGCCCCGACGGATGAGAAGGATGAAACGACCAAAGATGACTTCTACGAGCTCCTCGACAAAACTTATGAGCATTGCCCCCGCCACGATGTTAAAATCGTGTTAGGCGACTTTAATGAAAAGGTGGGCAAGGAGAGTCTCTTTGGTCCGACGATCGGAAAATTCAGTCTCCACGACGAAGCCACCGATGACGATATGAGACTGAGACTTCGCCGCCGCACGAAACATGACAGTTAGTAGCACCAGATTCCAACATAAAGATATCCATAAGGCCACTTGGCTGTCCCCTGATCAAAACACATGAAACCAGATTGATCACGTTATGATCGACGGAAGGCGCGCTTCCAATGTACTAGACGTACGCACAATACGTGGTGCAAACATCGACTCAGACCACTACTTGGTTGCAGCCAAGGTCTGCACACGTATATGTGTAGCAAATCGCGTACGGATAGGTACAAAGAGAAAGCTGGATGTCGAAAAGCTGCAATCACAACAGACAGCCAAAGTCTTTGCCAACCAACTTGCACTTCTCCTTTCGCAAAACACCCCTCAACTTGATGATATATGCGCGCAGTGGACGCACATTTCCTGCTCTATGCGTACGGCTGCCGAAGAGGTGCTAGGCTACCACCGTCGACGGAGAAATATGTGGTACGACCAAGAGTGTCGCGATGCTACTGAAGCAAAAAACGCTGCTTACAGAGCCACCCCGCAGTCAGTTGCACGAGCTGCTAAGGAGCGATATAGAAAGTTGAGGGGGGAGGAGAAACGTCTTTTCAGGCGCAAGAAAAGAGATGAAGAAAGACGCGAGTTCAATGATATCGAAATGTTGCGGGACAGGAACGAGGTCCGAAAATTCTTTGAAAGAATAAGACGCCTGACTGACGGTTTGAAGACCGGGGCCTCTTCCTGCAAGCATGAAGACGGAAATCTGGTGCAGATGTCCAGGGCATAATGAGATTATGGAGGGAGCACTTTTCGCAGCTGCTTAATGGCGATGACGGCAATAATCCCGCTACTGCGGAATTCACTCCGGAAACCTCAATCACTGACGGCGTTGAAGTACCGCCACCTGACTATGAGGAGGTCTTAACAGCCATTGCTCGGCTGAAAAATAATAAGGCTGCAGGTGCAGATGGCCTGCCTGCTGAGTTGTTTAAGACCGGAGGCGAAAATGCATGAACTTCTATGCAGAATATGGTCAGATGAAAGCATGCCAAGTGATTGGAACCTCAGCGTACTCTGCCCAATGCATAAGAAAGGTGATTCCACGGCCTTCTTAATATTGCATATAAGGTTCTATCGAGCGTACTGTGCGAAAGACTGAAGCCCATCGTCAACAAATTGATTGGACCTTATCAGTGTGGCTTCAGGCCTGGTAAATCCACCATCGACCAGATACTCACACTACGTCAAATCCTGGAAATGACCCGAGAAAAACAGATCGAAACCCATCATCTATTTGTCGATTATAATTATATGCCGCCTTCGACAGCACGATTAGGGATCACTTGTACGCCGCAATGTCTGATTTTGGTATCCCTGCAAAGCTCATTCGTCTTTGCGAATTGACACTGACCAACACCACCAGCGCTGCGAACATCGACATCTCTGGCACTATCTTTTACAAGGGTGTCATGCTGCTAGCATACGCTGATGATATTGGCATCATTGGCAAAAACGCTTGAGCAGTCAGTGCAGCATTCTCCAACCTGGAAAGGGAGTCTCGTCGTGTGGGTTTAGTGGTAAACGAGGACAAAACGAAATACCTTGTGTCAACAAACAAAGAGTCACGGTTTATTGGACAAAATGTCACTGCTGACAACTACACTTTTGAAGTCGTCAAGGATTTCGTATATCTAGGATCCAACATAAACACCAACAATAATGTCAGCCTTGAGATCAAGCGGAGACTAACTCTTGCCAACAGGTGTTACTACGGGCTCAGTAGGCAATTGAGAAGTAGAGCCCTCTCTCGACCGACGAAAATAACGCTCTATAAGTTCCTCGTCCTTCCCGTCCTATTGTATGGCGCAGAGACGTGGACATTGACCATCAATGATGAGAGGCTGTTAGGCGGTTAGGAGCGTTCGAGAGGAAGATACTCCGTAAGATCTACGGTCCAGTATGCGTGGACAACGTGTTTCGAATAAGATGGAGCTGTACGCCGACACTGACATAGTGAAGCGTTTAAAACTCCAGCGTCTTCGCTGGCTGGGTCATGTTGAGCGAATGGAAGAAAGCGCTCCGGCTAGAAGGGTGTTTTATTCGAACCACGGTGGAGGAACACGCAGAAAGGGACGTACTAATCTCCGTTGGAAAGACCAGGTGCAGGGCAACCTGACTGCACTTGGCCTTATCAACTGGCGCCAGCGCGCGCATAGCAGAAGTGACTGGCGAAGCTTTGTAGAGGCGGCCAAGACCGATCATCGGTTGTAGTGCCAGCTAAGTAAGTAAGTAATCATCTTCTTTTACAAACTATGTAATTATTTTACTCACTCAGAAGTCCACTGCCTGTGCTATAGCCGTAAGATCCGTAGGCGCTGCTGTACTGTGAATAAGCAGGACTATAGGTATAGTCGGTAGTGGGTACAACGGAGCCACATGCTGTAGAAAGAGAAAGTGAAAATATAGAAGAATACATTTTTTGAATATTAACGAATGAATATTGTAAATCTATCGAATATTCTCGTAATGTTATGTGCATTTTTTGTGCATTATTACATAAAGTGTGTGTACTTGAAATTTTTGTGTTATAACTTCTTATTGATGCAACGCTATCTTATACGAATACTTATCTATATTTTCATTCCAATTCCGAGTTGTAGTATCCGACCGAACACTGTGGTTCAGTTTCGGCCAAAAATAGCAAAATATTTGCTTGAACCATTTTAAAAAGACTTTTTTTATGAGAACTTAATATAACATATTTTAAGATGTTTTTATCTGCGTGAATCTTTAATGTGCCTAACATTTCGTTTGCAGGCCACTTTCAGTAGCAACTTCATATTAAAGATTTTCAGACAGCCTGTTCAAAATGGAAAATCACTGGCATGGAAAATCATTGGTAGTTTCCGAACTATTAAACTTCTTAGAAGAAGTTTGACAAAGTTTACACCATTTCCGCCAATATCTTTGCAACTACAGCTGAGAGAAAAGAAATTGCCTAAATCTTGGTAACTACATCTAATAGATACGAAATTAAACCTTTTGGAACATTTTGAAGGATATATACCATGAAATATGTTTGCTAAGTCAAAACTTTCCGCCAAATTCGATTTTTTAAAATATCTCTGAAACCAGATGAGAATTGATATTTTCCGCCAAGGAGTAAAATCGGTGATCACAGTGTAAAATCCAAAATGATTATTTAAGAAGAGTGGTCATGCCCTCGCCGGGAATTGGATACAACTTTATGAATTGCTTTTATAATTTCTGGAAATTACTGTTGGGAAATTCCGATTTTTGGTGAATTCAGTGACCAATTCAGAAAACTTACTGACATACGAAATATCACGAAGATTTCTCAACGCGATTTCACTCCATTGCTCAGGCTTTAAGACCTTAGAATATACTAACAGTTAGAGTTTTAAATAAGCTTTCAATAAGATTGCTACAGGCAATCGCAAGTTATTGCTCGAGGCATTAAATATAGCGGGTCTATATCTAAAAAGTTCAACATAATCGAAATCAGCTCTTATAAGTAATGGCATCTCTACTGACTACGGTTTTTATATTGTACGAATTGAAATGTAGGCCTCGCTGAATTGACCATCACTTAATTGCGTTTCTCGTCTATTTGCGTCTCAAAATTTAGCAACTTAAGCTCAAAATAGTTTCTTGAGCTCCTCTGTAAAATGAGCCGAAAATTTTGCATTTTTTTAATACAATTGCAAGTAATTATAATTGTACAATTTTCAATTACAATTACAATTATGTGTAATTATAGTTTTTAATTGAATAATTCCCAATTACAAATACAAGTAGTTGTAATTGAACAGTTACTAATTACAATTACATGTAATTGTAATTGAAAATTTTTAATTTGGTCTGGCCATATCTGTTTTTGATTCCATTGATTTATATTATATTATAAACTTTGAAAATTGATTAAAATACTATTAAAGAGTAAGAAACTTTTTAATTTCGATATTCGACTGAAGGTTTATTATGAAATGTTCAAGTTGTGGTTGTTATAGTTCTGGACTGCTACGCAGAGTGTTCGGGTTCAAATCTCAACCCAGGAAAAAATCAAAAATGAGAAAAACCATTATTCTACTCACCTCTTGGCAGGGAATGGCAAACTTCCTAGAGTAAAAATTGCCTTAGAAAATCTTTTCACCCCTCCGATCGTATTCGGCCTAAAACTGTTGGTTCCTTCCATTCATGTACAAATATATCGCACACAACATGAATTGATGCGAAAAGCTCTGTCCAGGCCATTTCAGAAGAAGAAGTTATAGCTATTCTAAACGTATTATTATTAGAACTTTAAGAATGAACTTAATATCATAGGTATATACCGATGGTTAGTTCTTGTATATGAAGATGATGCTACAAGTACAAACGTAAGTTCATTAAATAAAGGTAGAACTTTCAGAGACGCGCTTCGATCAAGGGATATTTAATAAGCTTTTATAAACAAGTTGATAATTATTTCTTTTCATGTCAATTGTTTGGAAATTTAGACGTTATAGTAAACATTCTGGGACAAGACGCAAACAAAAAAACTGGCTGAAGTAAACATTCCACTCATACACTGTGTTTATTTAAATCGCACTGAATCTATATTGAAACACCAGTACGTCAAAAGTATCCATGCAACCTTTTGTTTTATAATCTAACATTTGGAATTTGAACTACTTTTTAGTTTGACTGTGGAAACTCTAATGCCAGTCGTGTTATGGCGGAAAATTGGTTTTATATTTGCGGTTAACGAAATTAGTCGATATACGTTTGAATGACGTTTGGAAATATTAAAAATTTACTTGCTAAACGGTAAATCTTCTACTGAAAGTGTAAAAAAATTACGTTCAAAATTCGGTAGGAGCACTTTCCACACAATTTGTGAAACGTGTGCGTGAAACTGGATCTTTATTGGATAAAACAACACGTTCTCATACTCCTACTGTCCCATTACTACCAAAAAAATAGCTGCAAGAAGAACCAACCACATCAACTAACTCGCCATCGTTCTCATGAATTGAACATTTCACGCACTTCTTAGTTGCGAATTTTGCATAAAGAACTCGGTATGAAGACGTACAATGTTCAATTGGTACAAGAGCTGAAGCCACATGGCCATTCGCAACGTTTTAGGTTTGCTAATTGGGCTTTGGAGCGCTTGGGAGAAGATTAACAATTTTACCAATAAATCATCTTTTTAGACGAAGTTTGACCTCGGTGGTTACGTTTATAAGCAAAATTTAAATGGGGCTCCGAAAATCCATGCGAGATTGTATATTTTAGGAGTTATGGATTTAGACAACATTTAGTTTCAGCAGGCGCCGTATCACACAAGCCATGCCACAATCGTTCTTTTACTAGGTAAGTTTGAGAATCATGTTATTATCCGTTTTAGTGATGTGCATTTGCCTCCACGCAGTTGGACTATTATTTGTGGGGAGCCGTTAAAGATAAGTGTTACACTAACCATTCAGCAACGATTGAGTCTCTCAAGGGCGAAATTGTTGCAGCCATCGGACGAGTACAGCTCCATACAGTCGAAAATGTACTGAAAAATTTTGTTGATCGTATGGGCTACAGCAAGGCAAGCCCTGGAAACCATTTGAATGAAATAATGCTCCCCAAGTAACGGAAAGGATTGTACTTTCGAATAATAAAAACCACATTGAAAAAAATGATTCGTTTCTTATTTACACCAAAATCAAATTCCAAATATAAATGGTCTACTCTGTATATACAGTGAAACCTCCTAATTGGAACACTCTTCGGCTCAAAGAAAAATCTGTCCGATTAAAACGTTTACAACCAAATGTACAATGAACACCTCTATCTAATTTACATGTAAAACTGGGTACTGAATCCGAAATACGGCACTATTTTAAATTATATGGAACTAATCAATGCATACCGTTAAAATAAACGCAATAATTTTCGCGACTATGAAGTACGAGTTCATAATGCAAAAACCTCTAGAGCACTAGCTCTTATTTGAAGCTAAAAGAGAACATGGAGTTTGCCTGTCCATGCCTGCAACTTAAAATGTCACTTATTTGTTGTGTGTATTATTGACACGATCCACCAAGGATATTGTTTCCCGTGCTTGATGAATTAAGTTTTAATGACAATGTTGTAATAATTCGTCGTATCCGTGAGAACAAACTGACGCAGGTAAGTTTAGATATACATATGCACTGAATTAATTAGGCCGCTTATTTTCTTAATTACTTTACTCTAACTACAACAAGTCATAGGAGAGCAGTCTGACCTTAGATTTGGATTGAGCAACAAAGAAAAGGATTTATGGGTGCAAGCAAAATAGTCTTAAATGGATGACATTTCAATCTGCAAATTGCAAACTTTACATATTTGCGAAATAAGTTCTTAAATACTATCGCTGCAATACTGTTTTAACCTGTTACTCCACACAATTAAATATGGACAAATACGCTTCTCAAATAAAGAGTTCACAAGATACAGATATGATTTTTGTATACAAGTTAAAACACTAAATAGCGGCTATTTCCAGAGCTGGGCATCGTTAATCATTAATTAAAGGAGTTAAATGTTAGGTTAACGATTAACTTTTACGTTAATTAACGCCATTAACGGTTTGATTAACCTGCCTTAAATTTCTTCCTTTAACTCAAATCCGTTATCTATAACTAGGAATGTCTGCCTGCTACTGCCTTCCATCCCAAGTTTCAGCTCATGTGGGTAGAGAAGTAAAATATTGCCAATTAAAATTGTCAGACATTTTTTTGTATAAAATTTTTGATTTGAATGCTGGAGAGTAAAAAGCTTTGAGCTTTAAATTTATAATTGACATTGCTGTCCCAAGCACTTTAGTGGAGCCTAGTTCCTACAAATTCGAAAATTATTAAAAAAATATTTTCAAAATGTTGTGAAATAGACCGCAACTCTAGTGACTTTTAGCAAATCATACATAGTACATAGGTGTACTTAAATTACAAAATGTTTAACATACATACATATTATACGAGTATTACCACCACCTATTTGCCAATTCCTTTATACTTAAATAATTACGATGATATTAGTTATTTATGTACGAATACTTGAAGTGAACACCAGTAGTGCACAGGTTATGCTGCTGGTGTTCAATGTCTTAATTCCATATACATACGAGTACACGTGTATCTAGTATGTGTATGTATATGCCAAACCGAGAATACTACAAGAGTAAAGAGATTGAGTGAGAGAGAGATTGTGCGTTTCCAACTTGCCTGTGGAATAATGATTAAAACTAGGGAGTATTGTTGAGTAGTTATTGTTATTACTGCTGCTAGTGCTGCCAATGCTGCAGTGTTGTGGGGGATTTGAACTTGGCTGTAGCAATATTAACGAGGTGTTACTACTTTGTTGCAGATTTTGTTGTTGCAGCGGTTGATTATGAGATTGTGATTGCTGTGGTTGTTGATCCTGCTGTTGGTGCGGTTGGTGCGCGCGTAAATTTGGTGAGATGTCGATATCAATATTATTTATATCGTTTGAATTGGTATTGCTGCTACTATTGTCAATTGTGCTCGCAGATGTTGTTGCGTTGTATTTTCGTTGTTGTATATCAGACGTCGTTATGCTGCTACTTTCAGCATTGTTTGAGTTTTCATCACTATTAGTAACAACAACAACTGTTCTACCGCTATTATTATGGTTGTTGTTGTTGTTAGTTGTCGCCGTTGTTGTTATCGTTGATATTGCCCCACTAGTAGTGGATCTACGTTGATGGTGATCAGCAATTTCAGCATCACTCGTAGTCGTCAAAACTGTATTATTATTATTTGCTGTTGTACTTGTTGCTATTAAAAGTCTAGCGGTTGAGTTTGGCGATGAGGCAGCCACATTATCTGTTGTTTTGGATGATGACGTGGCTTCAATATTTGGTAAGTTTATAACATTATCGGCTATGGTTGCGTAATGACAATTTTCGATAGCTAATGCTTTATGTATTTGTGTTTTTTATTTTTTTTTTTTTGTTAGGGATTTGTAGATTTTTGCAACATTAAAATAAAAAATATCAAAAAATAAATGAAAAAAAAACAAATACAATTTAAAATTTTTTAATGATGGTCTTAAAAGATGTAAGTGCACTTAAAAAAATGCATGCTTTACGTCATTGATTTGAAGAAGAATACATCGATACAATCATTTGCTAAAGGCCTAACACGAATTTTTTAAATTTTTCAAAGGAAACAACAAAATTTTGGAACATTAATATTCTTAGCAAAAAGAGATGCAAATGGATACGATTAATAATAATCCATAAAAAACTTGATTTTGAAATAATTTATGTAGGGGTTTTAACAAATTAAGGCAAAGATATATATGTATTTCGGATACTGAACTTTAAAAATTCTAAAACTACTAACAATAATTGCCTGCAAGCCGAAAAGGAATTTCTGAATTTATAAATACTAACTTAATCATATTTTGATTTAAATTCATATTGCATTTCAGTAATAAACATAACTAGCAACTTATAAAGGGTGGTCCATCTAACATTTGGAATTTGAACTACTGGTTATTTTGAGTGTGGCAACCCTAATGTCATTCGTATTATGACGGAAGATTTGTTTTATATTTGCGGCTAACGAAATGGGTCGAAATATGCTTTGAAAACGTTGGGAAATATTAAAAATTACTTGCAAATCGGTGAAACTTCTTATCATCAAGAAGAACCATCAACTCGCCATCGTTCTCAGGAATTGAACATTTCACGGACTTGTTTGTTGCGAATTTTGCATAAGTTGTAAAGTTCAATAGATACAGCTGCAGCTACATGATCATTCACAACGTTCTCGGTTTGCTAATTGGACTCTGCAACGCTTATAAGCTGATACATTTTACCGAAAAATCAACTTTCCTGACGAAGCCCACTTTGACCTCGGTGGTTACGTTAATAAGCAAAATTGTCACATCTGGGGTTCAGAAAATCCATGCGCGATTACTGCGAAGAAAAAACACCCTCAACGAGTAACAATTTGGTTTTTGGACTGGCGGTATCAATGGGCCAATGAGGGAGGAGAAGAAGATGCGTTACAGTGATGCGCTGCCGCACAATGATAACTGAATATTTGTGGTCTATTTTAGAAGATATGAATTTAGACAACATTTGGTTTCAGAAGGATGGCGCGCCGTGTCACTCAAGTCGTGCAACAATCGATCTTTTACCTGGGAAGTTTGAAAATCATGTTATTAGCTGTTTTGGTGATGTGCATTAGCCTCCACGTAGTTGGACTATTTTTTGCGGAGAGAGGTTAAAGATAAGTGTTACGCTAACCAAGCAGCCACGATTGAGGCTCTCAAAGACGAAATTGGTGCAGCCATCGTTCAAGTACAGCTCTGTATGGAGCACTGAAAAATCGGATTTATACTATAAGCTATAGGCCAAGGCCAGCCGAGGAAGTCATTTGTATGAAATAGTGTTCCACAAGTAACGGAAAGGATTTCAAAGAATCAAAACCACATTGAAAAAAAATTATTCGTTTCTCATTTACCCCAAAATAAAGTTCCAAGTTACAGGATGGACCTGTATATTGTATGTATTCATGTAATTCGGAACAATTACAGTTATGATAACTGATATTCAGTAGCACTTCATAAACTGTTTAAACTTCTGTTTTGGTTATCAGCAACTATTAGGACCAACCGAAATTGATTTGGCTTCTAATAACAGTTTATAGATTATGACAGCAGTGTAATGGCTTATGTTTGTTACTTGTAACCAAAACAAGGTTGATAACGTACCGGTTACCAACTAATTTTGGTTAGTCATAATTGTTACCAGTAGCTAAAATAGTGTTGGTTGCAAATAATTATTAAAATCAAACGAGGAAACTCCTAACGACCTATTTATTTATATTATATTATTTATTTTTTTATTATTTAATTTTTTTATTTTTTCATTTTTTTCATTTTTTTATTTATTCATTCATTCATTCATTCATTCATTCATTCATTCGTTCATTCGTTCATTCGTTCATTCGTTCATTCGTTCATTCGTTCATTCGTTCATTCGTTCATTCGTTCATTCGTTCATTCGTTCATTCGTTCATTCGTTCATTCGTTCATTCGTTCATTCGTTCATTCGTTCATTCGTTCATTCGTTCATTCGTTCATTCGTTCATTCGTTCATTCGTTCATTCGTTCATTCGTTCATTCGTTCATTCGTTCATTCGTTCATTCGTTCATTCGTTCATTCGTTCATTCATTCATTCATTCATTCATTCATTCATTCATTCATTCATTCATTCATTCATTCATTCATTCATTCATTCATTCATTCATTCATTCATTCATTCATTCATTCATTCATTCATTCATTCATTCATTCATTCATTCATTCATTCATTCATTCATTCATTCATTCATTCATTCATTCATTCATTCATTCATTCATTCATTCATTCATTCATTCATTCATTCATTCATTCATTCATTCATTCATTCATTCATTCATTCATTCATTCATTCATTCATTCATTCATTCATTCATTCATTCATTCATTCATTCATTCATTCATTCATTCATTCATTCATTCATTCATTCATTCATTCATTCATTCATTCATGCATTCATGCATTCATGCATTCATGCATTCATGCATTCATGCATTCATGCATTCATGCATTCATGCATTCATGCATTCATGCATTCATGCATTCATGCATTCATGCATTCATGCATTCATGCATTCATGCATTCATGACTACTGACTACGGTTTTTATATTGTACGAATTGAAATGTAGGCCTCGCTGAATTGACCATCACTTAATTGCGTTTCTCGTCTATTTGCGTCTCAAAATTTAGCAACTTAAGCTCAAAATAGTTTCTTGAGCTCCTCTGTAAAATGAGCCGAAAATTTTGCATTTTTTTAATACAATTGCAAGTAATTATAATTGTACAATTTTCAATTACAATTACAATTATGTGTAATTATAGTTTTTAATTGAATAATTCCCAATTACAAATACAAGTAGTTGTAATTGAACAGTTACTAATTACAATTACATGTAATTGTAATTGAAAATTTTTAATTTGGTCTGGCCATATCTGTTTTTGATTCCATTGATTTATATTATATTATAAACTTTGAAAATTGATTAAAATACTATTAAAGGGTAAGAAACTTTTTAATTTCGATATTCGACTGAAGGTTTATTATGAAATGTTCAAGTTGTGGTTGTTATAGTTCTGGACTGCTACGCAGAGTGTTCGGGTTCAAATCTCAACCCAGGAAAAAATCAAAAATGAGAAAAACCATTATTCTACTCACCTCTTGGCAGGGAATGGCAAACTTCCTAGAGTAAAAATTGCCTTAGAAAATCTTTTCAGCCCTCCGATCGTATTCGGCCTAAAACTGTTGGTTCCTTCCATTCATGTACAAATATATCGCACACAACATGAATTGATGCGAAAAGCTCTGTCCAGGCCATTTCAGAAGAAGAAGTTATAGCTATTCTAAACGTATTATTATTAGAACTTTAAGAATGAACTTAATATCATAGGTATATACCGATGGTTAGTTCTTGTATATGAAGATGATGCTACAAGTACAAACGTAAGTTCATTAAATAAAGGTAGAACTTTCAGAGACGCGCTTCGATCAAGGGATATTTAATAAGCTTTTATAAACAAGTTGATAATTATTTCTTTTCATGTCAATTGTTTGGAAATTTAGACGTTATAGTAAACATTCTGGGACAAGACGCAAACAAAAAAACTGGCTGAAGTAAACATTCCACTCATACACTGTGTTTATTTAAATCGCACTGAATCTATATTGAAACACCAGTACGTCAAAAGTATCCATGCAACCTTTTGTTTTATAATCTAACATTTGGAATTTGAACTACTTTTTAGTTTGACTGTGGAAACTCTAATGCCAGTCGTGTTATGGCGGAAAATTGGTTTTATATTTGCGGTTAACGAAATTAGTCGATATACGTTTGAATGACGTTTGGAAATATTAAAAATTTACTTGCTAAACGGTAAATCTTCTACTGAAAGTGTAAAAAAATTACGTTCAAAATTCGGTAGGAGCACTTTCCACACAATTTGTGAAACGTGTGCGTGAAACTGGATCTTTATTGGATAAAACAACACGTTCTCATACTCCTACTGTCCCATTACTACCAAAACAATAGCTGCAAGAAGAACCAACCACATCAACTAACTCGCCATCGTTCTCATGAATTGAACATTTCACGCACTTCTTAGTTGCGAATTTTGCATAAAGAACTCGGTATGAAGACGTACAATGTTCAATTGGTACAAGAGCTGAAGCCACATGGCCATTCGCAACGTTTTAGGTTTGCTAATTGGGCTTTGGAGCGCTTGGGAGAAGATTAACAATTTTACCAATAAATCATCTTTTTAGACGAAGTTTGACCTCGGTGGTTACGTTTATAAGCAAAATTTAAATGGGGCTCCGAAAATCCATGCGAGATTGTATATTTTAGGAGTTATGGATTTAGACAACATTTAGTTTCAGCAGGCGCCGTATCACACAAGCCATGCCACAATCGTTCTTTTACTAGGTAAGTTTGAGAATCATGTTATTATCCGTTTTAGTGATGTGCATTTGCCTCCACGCAGTTGGACTATTATTTGTGGGGAGCCGTTAAAGATAAGTGTTACACTAACCATTCAGCAACGATTGAGTCTCTCAAGGGCGAAATTGTTGCAGCCATCGGACGAGTACAGCTCCATACAGTCGAAAATGTACTGAAAAATTTTGTTGATCGTATGGGCTACAGCAAGGCAAGCCCTGGAAACCATTTGAATGAAATAATGCTCCCCAAGTAACGGAAAGGATTGTACTTTCGAATAATAAAAACCACATTGAAAAAAATGATTCGTTTCTTATTTACACCAAAATCAAATTCCAAATATAAATGGTCTACTCTGTATATACAGTGAAACCTCCTAATTGGAACACTCTTCGGCTCAAAGAAAAATCTGTCCGATTAAAACGTTTACAACCAAATGTACAATGAACACCTCTATCTAATTTACATGTAAAACTGGGTACTGAATCCGAAATACGGCACTATTTTAAATTATATGGAACTAATCAATGCATACCGTTAAAATAAACGCAATAATTTTCGCGACTATGAAGTACGAGTTCATAATGCAAAAACCTCTAGAGCACTAGCTCTTATTTGAAGCTAAAAGAGAACATGGAGTTTGCCTGTCCATGCCTGCAACTTAAAATGTCACTTATTTGTTGTGTGTATTATTGACACGATCCACCAAGGATATTGTTTCCCGTGCTTGATGAATTAAGTTTTAATGACAATGTTGTAATAATTCGTCGTATCCGTGAGAACAAACTGACGCAGGTAAGTTTAGATATACATATGCACTGAATTAATTAGGCCGCTTATTTTCTTAATTACTTTACTCTAACTACAACAAGTCATAGGAGAGCAGTCTGACCTTAGATTTGGATTGAGCAACAAAGAAAAGGATTTATGGGTGCAAGCAAAATAGTCTTAAATGGATGACATTTCAATCTGCAAATTGCAAACTTTACATATTTGCGAAATAAGTTCTTAAATACTATCGCTGCAATACTGTTTTAACCTGTTACTCCACACAATTAAATATGGACAAATACGCTTCTCAAATAAAGAGTTCACAAGATACAGATATGATTTTTGTATACAAGTTAAAACACTAAATAGCGGCTATTTCCAGAGCTGGGCATCGTTAATCATTAATTAAAGGAGTTAAATGTTAGGTTAACGATTAACTTTTACGTTAATTAACGCCATTAACGGTTTGATTAACCTGCCTTAAATTTCTTCCTTTAACTCAAAACCGTTATCTATAACTAGGAATGTCTGCCTGCTACTGCCTTCCATCCCAAGTTTCAGCTCATGTGGGTAGAGAAGTAAAATATTGCCAATTAAAATTGTCAGACATTTTTTTGTATAAAATTTTTGATTTGAATGCTGGAGAGTAAAAAGCTTTGAGCTTTAAATTTATAATTGACATTGCTGTCCCAAGCACTTTAGTGGAGCCTAGTTCCTACAAATTCGAAAATTATTAAAAAAATATTTTCAAAATGTTGTGAAATAGACCGCAACTCTAGTGACTTTTAGCAAATCATACATAGTACATAGGTGTACTTAAATTACAAAATGTTTAACATACATACATATTATACGAGTATTACCACCACCTATTTGCCAATTCCTTTATACTTAAATAATTACGATGATATTAGTTATTTATGTACGAATACTTGAAGTGAACACCAGTAGTGCACAGGTTATGCTGCTGGTGTTCAATGTCTTAATTCCATATACATACGAGTACACGTGTATCTAGTATGGGTATGTATATGCCAAACCGAGAATACTACAAGAGTAAAGAGATTGAGTGAGAGAGAGATTGTGCGTTTCCAACTTGCCTGTGGAATAATGATTAAAACTAGGGAGTATTGTTGAGTAGTTATTGTTATTACTGCTGCTAGTGCTGCCAATGCTGCAGTGTTGTGGGGGATTTGAACTTGGCTGTAGCAATATTAACGAGGTGTTACTACTTTGTTGCAGATTTTGTTGTTGCAGCGGTTGATTATGAGATTGTGATTGCTGTGGTTGTTGATCCTGCTGTTGGTGCGGTTGGTGCGCGCGTAAATTTGGTGAGATTTTTTGTTCATGCATTCATGCATTCATGCATTCATGCATTCATGCATTCATGCATTCATGCATTCATGCATTCATGCATTCATGCATTCTTGCATTCATGCATTCTTGCATTCATGCATTCATGCATTCATGCATTCATGCATTCATGCATTCATGCATTCATTCATGCATTCATGCATTCATTCATGCATTCATGCATTCATGCATTCAAGCATTCATGCATTCATGCATTCATGCATTCATGCATTCATTCATTCATGCATTCATGCATTCATGCATTCATGCATTCATGCATTCATGCATTCATGCATTCATTCATTCATGCATTCATTCATTCATGCATTCATGCATTCATGCATTCATGCATTCATGCATTCATGCATTCATGCATTCATGCATTCATTCATTCATTCATTCACGCATTCATTCACGCATTCATGCATTCATGCATTCATGCATTCATGCATTCATGCATTCATGCATTCATGCATTCATGCATTCATGCATTCATGCATTCATTCATTCATTCAGTCATTCATTCATTCATTCATTCATTCATTCATTCATTCATTCATTCATTCATTCATTCATTCATTCATTCATTCATTCATTCATTCATTCATTCATTCATTCATTCATTCATTCATTCATTCATTCATTCATTCATTCATTCATTCATTCATTCATTCATTCATTCATTCATTCATTCATTCATTCATTCATTCATTCATTCATTCATTCATTCATTCATTCATTCATTCATTCATTCATTCATTCATTCATTCATTCATTCATTCATTCATTCATTCATTCATTCATTCATTCATTCATTCATTCATTCATTCATTCATTCATTCATTCATTCATTCATTCATTCATTCATTCATTCATTCATTCATTCATTCATTCATTCATTCATTCATTCATTCATTCATTCATTCATTCATTCATTCATTCATTCATTCATTCATTCATTCATTCATTCATTCATTCATTCATTCATTCATTCATTCATTCATTCATTCATTCATTCATTCATTCATTCATTCATTCATTCATTCATTCATTCATTCATTCATTCATTCATTCATTCATTCATTCATTCATTCATTCATTCATTCATTCATTCATTCATTCATTCATTCATTCATTCATTCATTCATTCATTCATTCATTCATTCATTCATTCATTCATTCATTCATTCATTCATTCATTCATTCATTCATTCATTCATTCATTCATTCATTCATTCATTCATTCATTCATTCATTCATTCATTCATTCATTCATTCATTCATTCATTCATTCATTCATTCATTCATTCATTCATTCATTCATTCATTCATTCATTCATTCATTCATTCATTCATTCATTCATTCATTCATTCATTCATTCATTCATTCATTCATTCATTCATTCATTCATTCATTCATTCATTCATTCATTCATTCATTCATTCATTCATTCATTCATTCATTCATTCATTCATTCATTCATTCATTCATTCATTCATTCATTCATTCATTCATTCATTCATTCATTCATTCATTCATTCATTCATTCATTCATTCATTCATTCATTCATTCATTCATTCATTCATTCATTCATTCATTCATTCATTCATTCATTCATTCATTCATTCATTCATTCATTCATTCATTCATTCATTCATTCATTCATTCATTCATTCATTCATTCATTCATTCATTCATTCATTCATTCATTCATTCATTCATTCATTCATTCATTCATTCATTCATTCATTCATTCATTCATTCATTCATTCATTCATTCATTCATTCATTCATTCATTCATTCATTCATTCATTCATTCATTCATTCATTCATTCATTCATTCATTCATTCATTCATTCATTCATTCATTCATTCATTCATTCATTCATTCATTCATTCATTCATTCATTCATTCATTCATTCATTCATTCATTCATTCATTCATTCATTCATTCATTCATTCATTCATTCATTCATTCATTCATTCATTCATTCATTCATTCATTCATTCATTCATTCATTCATTCATTCATTCATTCATTCATTCATTCATTCATTCATTCATTCATTCATTCATTCATTCATTCATTCATTCATTCATTCATTCATTCATTCATTCATTCATTCATTCATTCATTCATTCATTCATTCATTCATTCATTCATTCATTCATTCATTCATTCATTCATTCATTCATTCATTCATTCATTCATTCATTCATTCATTCATTCATTCATTCATTCATTCATTCATTCATTCATTCATTCATTCATTCATTCATTCATTCATTCATTCATTCATTCATTCATTCATTCATTCATTCATTCATTCATTCATTCATTCATTCATTCATTCATTCATTCATTCATTCATTCATTCATTCATTCATTCATTCATTCATTCATTCATTCATTCATTCATTCATTCATTCATTCATTCATTCATTCATTCATTCATTCATTCATTCATTCATTCATTCATTCATTCATTCATTCATTCATTCATTCATTCATTCATTCATTCATTCATTCATTCATTCATTCATTCATTCATTCATTCATTCATTCATTCATTCATTCATTCATTCATTCATTCATTCATTCATTCATTCATTCATTCATTCATTCATTCATTCATTCATTCATTCATTCATTCATTCATTCATTCATTCATTCATTCATTCATTCATTCATTCATTCATTCATTCATTCATTCATTCATTCATTCATTCATTCATTCATTCATTCATTCATTCATTCATTCATTCATTCATTCATTCATTCATTCATTCATTCATTCATTCATTCATTCATTCATTCATTCATTCATTCATTCATTCATTCATTCATTCATTCATTCATTCATTCATTCATTCATTCATTCATTCATTCATTCATTCATTCATTCATTCATTCATTCATTCATTCATTCATTCATTCATTCATTCATTCATTCATTCATTCATTCATTCATTCATTCATTCATTCATTCATTCATTCATTCATTCATTCATTCATTCATTCATTCATTCATTCATTCATTCATTCATTCATTCATTCATTCATTCATTCATTCATTCATTCATTCATTCATTCATTCATTCATTCATTCATTCATTCATTCATTCATTCATTCATTCATTCATTCATTCATTCATTCATTCATTCATTCATTCATTCATTCATTCATTCATTCATTCATTCATTCATTCATTCATTCATTCATTCATTCATTCATTCATTCATTCATTCATTCATTCATTCATTCATTCATTCATTCATTCATTCATTCATTCATTCATTCATTCATTCATTCATTCATTCATTCATTCATTCATTCATTCATTCATTCATTCATTCATTCATTCATTCATTCATTCATTCATTCATTCATTCATTCATTCATTCATTCATTCATTCATTCATTCATTCATTCATTCATTCATTCATTCATTCATTCATTCATTCATTCATTCATTCATTCATTCATTCATTCATTCATTCATTCATTCATTCATTCATTCATTCATTCATTCATTCATTCATTCATTCATTCATTCATTCATTCATTCATTCATTCATTCATTCATTCATTCATTCATTCATTCATTCATTCATTCATTCATTCATTCATTCATTCATTCATTCATTCATTCATTCATTCATTCATTCATTCATTCATTCATTCATTCATTCATTCATTCATTCATTCATTCATTCATTCATTCATTCATTCATTCATTCATTCATTCATTCATTCATTCATTCATTCATTCATTCATTCATTCATTCATTCATTCATTCATTCATTCATTCATTCATTCATTCATTCATTCATTCATTCATTCATTCATTCATTCATTCATTCATTCATTCATTCATTCATTCATTCATTCATTCATTCATTCATTCATTCATTCATTCATTCATTCATTCATTCATTCATTCATTCATTCATTCATTCATTCATTCATTCATTCATTCATTCATTCATTCATTCATTCATTCATTCATTCATTCATTCATTCATTCATTCATTCATTCATTCATTCATTCATTCATTCATTCATTCATTCATTCATTCATTCATTCATTCATTCATTCATTCATTCATTCATTCATTCATTCATTCATTCATTCATTCATTCATTCATTCATTCATTCATTCATTCATTCATTCATTCATTCATTCATTCATTCATTCATTCATTCATTCATTCATTCATTCATTCATTCATTCATTCATTCATTCATTCATTCATTCATTCATTCATTCATTCATTCATTCATTCATTCATTCATTCATTCATTCATTCATTCATTCATTCATTCATTCATTCATTCATTCATTCATTCATTCATTCATTCATTCATTCATTCATTCATTCATTCATTCATTCATTCATTCATTCATTCATTCATTCATTCATTCATTCATTCATTCATTCATTCATTCATTCATTCATTCATTCATTCATTCATTCATTCATTCATTCATTCATTCATTCATTCATTCATTCATTCATTCATTCATTCATTCATTCATTCATTCATTCATTCATTCATTCATTCATTCATTCATTCATTCATTCATTCATTCATTCATTCATTCATTCATTCATTCATTCATTCATTCATTCATTCATTCATTCATTCATTCATTCATTCATTCATTCATTCATTCATTCATTCATTCATTCATTCATTCATTCATTCATTCATTCATTCATTCATTCATTCATTCATTCATTCATTCATTCATTCATTCATTCATTCATTCATTCATTCATTCATTCATTCATTCATTCATTCATTCATTCATTCATTCATTCATTCATTCATTCATTCATTCATTCATTCATTCATTCATTCATTCATTCATTCATTCATTCATTCATTCATTCATTCATTCATTCATTCATTCATTCATTCATTCATTCATTCATTCATTCATTCATTCATTCATTCATTCATTCATTCATTCATTCATTCATTCATTCATTCATTCATTCATTCATTCATTCATTCATTCATTCATTCATTCATTCATTCATTCATTCATTCATTCATTCATTCATTCATTCATTCATTCATTCATTCATTCATTCATTCATTCATTCATTCATTCATTCATTCATTCATTCATTCATTCATTCATTCATTCATTCATTCATTCATTCATTCATTCATTCATTCATTCATTCATTCATTCATTCATTCATTCATTCATTCATTCATTCATTCATTCATTCATTCATTCATTCATTCATTCATTCATTCATTCATTCATTCATTCATTCATTCATTCATTCATTCATTCATTCATTCATTCATTCATTCATTCATTCATTCATTCATTCATTCATTCATTCATTCATTCATTCATTCATTCATTCATTCATTCATTCATTCATTCATTCATTCATTCATTCATTCATTCATTCATTCATTCATTCATTCATTCATTCATTCATTCATTCATTCATTCATTCATTCATTCATTCATTCATTCATTCATTCATTCATTCATTCATTCATTCAT
This sequence comes from Palloptera scutellata, assembly GCA_958295655.1. NCBI lineage: Eukaryota > Metazoa > Arthropoda > Insecta > Diptera > Pallopteridae > Palloptera > Palloptera scutellata. Next base: position 9,190,779 of record OY282453.1, on the reverse strand, counting down.
TCATTCATTCATTCATTCATTCATTCATTCATTCATTCATTCATTCATTCATTCATTCATTCATTCATTCATTCATTCATTCATTCATTCATTCATTCATTCATTCATTCATTCATTCATTCATTCATTCATTCATTCATTCATTCATTCATTCATTCATTCATTCATTCATTCATTCATTCATTCATTCATTCATTCATTCATTCATTCATTCATTCATTCATTCATTCATTCATTCATTCATTCATTCATTCATTCATTCATTCATTCATTCATTCATTCATTCATTCATTTACTTATTTATTTATTTATTTATTTACTTATTTATTTATTTACTTATTCATTTACTTATTCATTTATTTATCAATTTACTTATCAATTTACTTATCAATCTACTTATCAATCTACTTATCAATTTACTTATCAATTTACTTATCA